>JACGWO010000012.1:3734866-4334866 GCA_034509735.1 Sesamum alatum | reverse complement strand
ACTGTTTTCACTCACAAAAGACGGTTACTTACACCGCGACATCAACTTTTTGTTATGCCAATAATACCCCTAACTTTTAGTTTCTTTTCTTTCTTTATTTCTCTCTCTCTCTCTCTCTCTCTCTCTCTCTCTCTCTCTCTCTGTGTGTGTTATAATATATTTTAAAGCATAAAATATTATTTATTATATGCACGCAGGGACAACGTGCCACACTGACTAGTAAATTTATAAAGGATAGAGAGTGTTTGCATAATTAGGTTTAACCTCAAGGGATGTCGATGTAATTTACCCTTTCTATTATGACCAGCTGATAGGGGTTAATTCGCAACTAATTTCTTCAAGATAGTTTTATCCTTGTAAAATATTAAAAATTCCCATCTTTTTACCAGGTCGAAAGATGACTCAGTTTACTGACTCTCGATCATAATGGAAACACTCTATGCATCATAAGTGGACATGTATATCCGTACACATATATGGATTCTGTAAGTACTTGTAAGTGGTGCTCTACAGGTTTGCGTTTACGATATTGAGATCTAGCTTTTCAATATCATTTGATTGATCCCAAAATCTCATCTGACTCAAGTATTGAAAAATTTAATTATGATTCATCGTAACAAGTCTAACATGTCTTTATTTTTAGACGGTTCTAACTTGTTATTTCAAAACAGTGTGACCTCGACCCATATCACCAACATTGAAAACAAATAAATGTTGTCCAAGTTGACAGTTCGAGTCATGCATTTTAAAAAAGCATTTTTCTTTTTAGCTTGTATCCTACATTAGTTACATGTAAAAATCAAGTGTATGATTTTATTATTATTATTATTATTATTATTATTATTATTATTATTATTAATAATAATAATAATACACTTGTGATGTATATATTGAGCAAAACATGTAATAAATACTATCAGAAACGGATAATCAAAGTGCCAATTTGAAATTCGAAAACTGTGTGAGATCTTGGTTCAATAATTATACTAGCCATATTTGTTTAGTTTAATGTACAATATAAAAAAATGAATTATTCTCTACGTGGTAATAATCATGACTTGAAATTTATGGTAAATTAATTTCATCCATCATAGTCCAGTGAAATTGATAACAAAAATAAATTTGACAACAGTTAACAAATATTTATTATGGTTTTAACTATAGTCAAACTATTTGCTATGATTTTTAATTGTGACTAATATTTTGACATCACTTGCAGAAGTAATGATTAATAGCTATTGCATAACTGCTAGTATTTGCTACACTTTTTTATATTTAACCATAACAATTAATTATTACCAAAAGTAATATTTCTCTTCCTGAATAACATAATGAAAACCCTAACCACAGGATCTAGGTAGGGCACGGTCACGCCCCCTTAGTTCGCTGGAGTTAAGCTGAGTCAATAGCTTTTCGCACATGGTGAGTGGTATGGCAGATGACTCAGCAATCTTGATAATTCACGTTCTCTCTCTCTCTCTCTCTCTCTCTCTCTCTCTCTCTCTCTCTCTCTCTCTCTCTCTCTCTCTCCAACATGTGAGGTAGGAGTCAGCAGTTAGGTGATGCCTCATCACAATGCTCTTACGTGTCTACTGACACATCACCATTTTAAGCGTGGCAATAACTCGTTACCACACTTTTATGTGGCATTCAACTTTCATCCCTCTATGCGGACTTGTCAATTGACTCATGATGCCACTCCTACATAGTTGACGATCACATGTCACCTCGACCTGATATGATTGTTTACGCATCATCAGCAACCAAAGTGGCTGATGATTCATTACCCATCCACACGCTCTAGGGTGGTTTCTTACTCCTCCATCTACTCCAACATGGCAAATGAATCATCACCATCCTCCTACGTAACCAATGACCCATCACCACACCATCATACATGATCGATGACACATCAAATAGCTACAACGTGGTTGCCTACTTATGCCATGTACGTTATGCTTATTCAACTCTCTCCCAAGGATGTGATTGCCAATTGGGCGGTGTATACCACTTTGTCCAAGATGGCGGCTGACTGATCTTGAATGTCCTATGTTGCAGATGACTTGGTTGCCAACTCAAAACGCGCCCTCATAAATTGTCGTTGATGTGAAAGAAGAAGGCAGATACTCAACCCAATGTTAATTACTACAGAAGGCAGATATAACTCAATTAAATGAATTATATGATGGATTTTGCAAAATTTATCCCTTTTATTTTTTCACATCGATCATACACAGAAAGTAATACAAAATATAAATAATCAAAATTTTATGATTTAGTCGTACAATAAATTGAAACTTTACTTAATTAAGGAAAAAAATTAAAGTTAAACTTGTAAATTTATTAAATGGAGATTTTATTATACATTATTTTCTTGTTGTAGGGTAGATCAGAAGCACCTTTTCTTTTTCATGTATACTTTCTTAGTCAATCAGGTACAAATTCATAACAATGTTACATTTTTGCCCGAAGAAATAGCAAAACCTTTTTGTCTATTTTTCCATATAGAAATGAAAATGTGTTACAATGTGTGAAAAAGAAATACACATTCGTTTATTCATCTTCATGTACAATTGAGATGTGTGTTTTTGTAAGAAGAAAACTATATGTGAATTTAGGGTGAATTGCAACGATTTTCTGTGAGATATGTCATAATTATGGATATTACTCCCTCGTTTTTCAAAAATTACAAATAGTTTCCTTAAGTTGTAACCTTATAATAAATAACCCATTTTCATCTATTTTATGGATAACTGACCAAAATGTCCGTATGCAACTGAATTAGTTTTTAAGATTTTTTCAATTTTTTTGAACTAGAATGCATAGGGAGAGGTTTCTTACATTTTTTACACAGAAAAACAATAATATAATTTGCCTTGACCGATTTTTCTACAATTTAAAAAAAATTAAGGGCAAAATGAACAATTCCAAACCCTTTAACTAAAAATACAAACCTTAAGAGGTATTTATACTTTCTCAGACAATGAATAAATATCCATAATTATGCCAAACATAAGAAAAAAAATTGTAATTCACCCTTAGAATTTAATATTTTCAAACTAAAAACAAATAGACTTCAAACTTTTGTATTTTAATATGATATATACTTCTCTCACTCGTGTATCTCATTTTGAACGAATAAACTTTTTCATCCTTTACACACTAATCTAATTCATCAGCCAACAATGACCATAATAGAAAATCTCTATTTGGTTCTTCTTAGCTACTACGTAGCAGTAATGGATTTCGTCTCCTTTTTAACTGTAAAGTTTTGGGGTAAATTACACTGTTTTATCCCTATACTTAGCACCCAATTTTTGCCGTTAAACATTTTGAGGCACGATTTTGATCTCAAATTATTACTGATGCCCCAAAAATACACAAATTATTACTGATGCCCCAAAAATACACATGGCCCGAGAAAGAACCCATCTTGGAGAATGCCCAGTGAAAGCCGAAGGGTACATGCAGAAAGACCGCAGGCCTAGGTCCTCCAGAGGAGCCCTGGGGGCAAGAATTAGTCACCTGTACAACAAATAACATATATATCAGACTAACGATATCACAGATCAGTTCACGATATCCACCCGTCTTCCAAAATTCACCCGGATAAAGAGACATGGAAATCTGATACTCTAAACAATATTTATAGGTCTGCGATGCATGAAGGTGAAGCAATACCTGTCTTCGGACATGAAATTCAGGTGCACACAAAGTCATCTTCATAGGTTTTATGATTTCATAAGGATGTGCAAAAAGGGGTAGTTAAGAGTGTGCCACAGTAGAATAAGTCTATTGTATAGTACTAGTTATCAGAGAACTAAATGGAGCTAGAGTCCATTCAAATTGTAAACTATCAATAGAAGCCACAGTGCAATCAGTATCATTAACCCCCAATCGACTACGAAATGTATCTTATACATCCTTGAGTGAGAAACCTTGTGAACAAATGTGAAAGCCGATGTGGACTATTCAATTGGCCTTCTTAGATGCCTTCTTTTTCGGGCCAGAACTGGCAGGCTGTGGTTTGGGATGCTTTTCAGCTTCACTTGGGTCTAACCATTTCAGAGGGTGACGATTGAAGAACGGCCAATTGGGAATGGTAATAAGAGACGTTAATACAACTCCAGCTGCGTAAATAAGCAACATGGTCTGAAACGACTCCAAAGCGTAGCCTGCAATAAATGCAACTATTGCGAAAGCTACCAACATCGCCTGCATCAGCTGCTCAGCCAGCTTTTGCCCTTGCCAATCCATCTTGTAACCAATCGATGAGAAATGATTTACTTGCAACCTACTGAGAACACATCAAATACACCAGCGTCGTTAAATTATTAGAACAACAGAGTCAAGGAATAGACCTTACCACATATGGATCGACAAGAACCATATATAAATTCAGTAACATCAGTTGTAAAAATAATCCAACAATTGCAAGGACCATAACATTGAAACCATAGTTAGTACTATCGTCAAATAAGTGTACCAATCTCAATTTGCAGTTGTCACCAAATTCACGATACTGTTTTTAGAATTGTACAACTACAGACATCTATGGCAAAGTTAGCTAAACATATCTACATATCATATAATTAATATGGCATACACTGGTTCCATAGGAACTCATAAAATAGTATAAGGATGTTTTACAACAAAAAGAGCTAATTGGTTCACGAATATATTAGGTACCATTATGGTTAAGCTCTATTATAAACCTCATTTCATAAAAGAACTTTCATGAAAAGATTATTCTTTAATAAGAAGTTCTTTTGAAATTAATAATTTATTAGGATAACTAGAATTGCAGGTTTATTGTTTCAGAGAAGGAACAAAACCACAGAACATCATTGCATAAGCCAGTAGAGCTCCAGGGAGCAAAGGTGAAGATGGAGCTTCATATATATAGAAAAACACAAGTCTCCTTGTTTCTTTTATCCCCTTATTGCATTTTCTTTTTCAACAATATAACTCCTGAACCACCCCTGAAACAAGGATTTGTTAATTATCTAATATGCCTATATCTTATACACTGGTTGGAATAAGAATAAAACAGTATGAATTTAAAGATGCATATTGTGTAGGATACTATCAAGAGAAAACCTATAACTAGGACGAGTGAAATGCAACAACAGTTATCTGAAACCTAAAAGTCTTGTGCAACATAGACTTAAATCAGGTGAAAGCATTTCCAGTTCCAACTTTCAAGACCCAGAAACAACCAAAAGAATTTCAAGAGCAAGTGAATTGTAGTGACGTTATGCTTGATGGTTGAAATCAGGTCCTCGGGCTAGACTTGATTTAACAACCCAGTATGAAACAATTCCAGTTACAATACCAGATCATCCTTGCTCCCACATTTCTATGTAAATGAAATTCGTGAACCTAACTTCGGTTGGTTCTCTGAATTGCTTCTACGACCCTTAAGATGTAAAGTGAATTCGTCCATTAGACACGTTCAAGCACACAATAAACATCACCTCGAATAGATCTTAGCCGGACAAACAATCAGAAATCCACAGAACTTACAAAAAAAAAGGCCACAAAATAGCTCAATCAAAATTTCCAAACACACCCGAGGACGCGAATTCCAAACAAATTCAACATGATCTACGTACATTTGATCTCCCAGTCTTCCAAAGGAGGGCACACCCATCTTAACTTACATGTCCAAACAGACACCCACACACAAAATCACAACGCTATACTCCGTCAAAATTCATACCCAAATACATCTGATAATCATCATTTCAAAAGGAGAGAGCCATCCATCATCCGACTAAATCCCCCCAAACACTAAATCTCGAGAACAAAAACACAATTTTCACACAAACATCAACACCCATTCCATAAACAACGCTTCACAGCGGGTACTGAACAACTCGGCGACGATTTTCATTTACAATCACACATCAAAGACAGTAAAAAATGCAGAATTGAAGATGTATTCAATTAAGGAAATAGGGATATCGAGAGAAAGGAATCCTACTCACCGGAGACGCGACGACCGTAGAGACGACGCTGTCTGAAAGGATCGAGGTTTTAGGGCGTGCGGGTCATCGGTAACCGTTAGATATAGAGTGTCATGGGCCAGTACAAGACCCATACTTCAAATACCAAAGCATAAATATTTGGGCCTCAGATATGATGGGCCGGAGCCCAATTAGTATGGGCCGACCCAGAACGCATATCTGTCTATACTATTAATTACGGGTGAGGGGTTAGGATAACTATTTTCGCTATACATTTAGGTCCCGTTTACTTTCAAGACGGAATTAAACGAGTGAGATGATTATTTTGAATTAAATAAATGATTAAAAAATCCTGTATAAATTGTAAGGTGTTTACTTATATGTATCATTAAATTCTGATAAAAATCTGTGAAATGTATACTTCGTTGTATTTACTTGTATTAGATGGCAAAATTACTCATTAGTCCTTCACTCAAAAAATATAGAGATAAAACTGGTGGGTGAGCTCTCTCAATCCCATCTACCACTATTATGGAGGGTAAAAAAATATTTGCCAAAAGCATTTATTATTGTATTATTCACATGATAACTTATACCACCACCTTTGGTGGTATAAGTTATGCAAGTGTAATAGTAAATAATACAAGGCCCTATAATTGTACAGGGGCCTCACATGAAAGTAAGTAATATATTATCCTATACTAATTTTCTTATTCAGGCAAATACATCAAAATAAATAGAATTTTAAGAAATTGACTAAATTAACCCCATTTAAAAAGAAATTTTCATTTTATTTTGTTTTTATCTCTTCATCTTTTCCTCCGACATATAATTTTCTCTTTCTTTCTCTCCAGGATAAAATTGATTTTAGTCCCTCATATTTGATTTCAACTTTAAAATAGTTCTTGCCTTTTCAATTCACCTTGAATTAGTCCCGTAACAGGTAATTTTTCCATATTATTCTTATAAAACTTTTATTTTTCTTATAGAAAATTATTTTGATCCATCAGTTTTTATTTTTTAATTGTAATTTGGTCCTTCATACATAAATTTAGAAAATGATAATTTATTTTAATTGAAAGAATTTATTATTGGACAATTATTCAGATGTTTCTACACATTTAATTTTAAATTTTAGAACCTAATTATTGTTTTAAAAATATATATGCTAATTGAATAAATAAAAAAATATTAAAAAAATAGAAGAAATTTATGAGAAATTATTAAGAAAAAGAGTGACATAAGAAAAGGAGAAATAGAAGTTGAGAAGAAAGAAAAATAAAAAATAAAAATGGCAAACAAAAAATTTGAAAATAACAAAATGGTGATCTTCAATTATATAGAAGTATAGAAAATAACTTGATTAATGACATATCAATATATTTCTTGTGAAATTTATTGAACTTCTTGTATATTTTGAATAAGAGCGCATGAATAAATAAGGGGTTTTATTACCGCATTTTTTAAACATTTTAACTGACATTAGAAGTTTTTGTTTAAACATTTTTGCTCTATTTTCTTATTCAAACTTTTTTCTCCAACTTATTTATTTCAAATGAATTTTCATTTGGAAAGTTCAATAAGTTCATTAAATTCACAACAATTATGCTAATATACAATTAAGCTTAGCTATTATCTAAATAATTGGCCAACGATAAATAATTCCAATTAAAACGGTTATATTTTTCTAAGTTTAAAAATAGAAGGGGCAATTTGTAATTAAAAATGAAAAAGAATTGACAAACGATTATATATATATATATAAGAGTTTTATAAGGGCAATATGAGAAAGTTATCCATTTAAAGGACTAATTTGAAGTGAATTGAAAAGACATGAATTATTTTAAAATTAGAATTAATAATTGGGGACTAAAATGAATTTTACCCTTTAGACTTGTGTTAATAATATTTTTCATATAATTAATCAACATTTATTTTAAATAAAATAATATTTAAAAATTCATGTAGAATAATTTAAGCACACACGTCGAGCGTGTCATTATTGTTAGTGATACATAACACTCGTGACCCAACTTGTTGCATGGTACAAAAGTAACACATGTATAGATATTTAATATATCAAAATAAATCCTCAAGCAAAAATAAAAACTTAATTTGAGTCTGTCCATCTTATATCAATTTGACACGCTAAAATCCTTACTAGTTTTTTTTTTTTTTTTTTTTTTTTTTTGCTTAATCATGTTGCTTGTTCCATATGATTTTAGGCTACATCTTATGATGGAAGGGTTTAGATAAAAAATATTTTAAATGACTCTGTATTACAAAAAATTGAATTCATCGATATTCCATAGACATGGTTTATAATAAAAATAGAAGGATTTGAAATCTTTTATAATATGGAATTGTCCTAACAAATTAAAAAACTATTGTATATTTGAAACCTCTATCTCCAAATCCACTACAAAATCATATATTTAGTGTAAAAATGAATTTGGTGATTTATGTACGTGAGGCGGTTTCGATTAATTCTAGCCACGACCAAAGCATTGCGGTATGACTTTCCTCTTAAAGCCATAAGTTGATTGATTGCACAAAACGAGAGAAAGAGAATTTGCAGAATGAAGCAAAAGTTTTAGGTTATACCGAACTTTTTAATAATTTAGGTATAAGTTCCAACGATATATCTGATAGTCAAGAATTCTCTAATAATTTTAAGTGACCTTTTCCTTCGAAAGATGTAAGAAAAACAATTCAACGTCCATCGATGGCAAGCAAAAAAAACAGAAAGTCCGATCAAATTAATAAGGCCGTTCGACGTCAAATAATACAAAATGGCCCGTACATTATAGGTAGAAGAAAGTGAACTCGAATACTAGCTAGAATCTGCATTTTACCACCAGAAACAATGTGGTAGAGAGAGGTTAATATGGAGCTTTAAATTGAAATTGTAAGCACAAATTCATTTTTTAGAACCTACGGTTAGTCAAAGCACCATTCTAGTGCTGAGCGCATAAGTTAAGGCAAGACCATTAAGCGTTGGAATGATGGGTGGGGGTTCCTGGTATGTGAGCAGGGCATGTTATTGTAAAGAGTTGAATCAAAATCCGTGCAAGCAAACTCGGAAATTCTAACACTTGAGATCATAGAAAAATATCATGAAAACATCGCCATGAATTTTGGTGAATCCAATAATCCTCTAAATTAGAAATATAAATAGCAAAATTCATCTCCAAAAGGAAAAGGACACAAACGGAACGGTGCAGTTTTCTCAAAACTTGTTCAACTGTATGATAGACCACTCATTACAAAGCTCAAGCCTTCCTTGGTTTGCTCGTTGCCAATTGTGATTCAGGCTGCACAACAAAGGGTGAATAGGTACCGATTATTAAGTCAGAAAACGAAGGAAATATGCGAATTCTTTGGCGTTAGCTGAAAGATTAGCAATTTAACGAACAAATAGATAAATATCTTTACCTCCTTCTTGACTGGCTCTTCCTTCTCGGATAGAATCAACTCAATATGGCAGGGAGATGACATATATGCTGTTAAGGACAGACATCTTCATGTTAGTAAATTGAAGTTCGCAAGTTTAAGAACAAAATGGTTAAGGCTAAAAGAAACAATCTGTCTACATACGGTTTATTCTTCCATGAGCACGGTATGTTCGGCGCCTTTGCTTCTGTGCTTGGTTAACCTGAATGTGAGAAATGTAGAGAGCATCCACATCCAAGCCTTTCACCTGCCACAAAAATCATCAACTACTAAATTTAAATGCAAAAGATGAGTTCAGAAGAAGCTGGGAGAAGAGATGTTACCTCAGCATTACTTTCAGCATTCTTGAGCAAATCCAAGATGAACTTAGCCGACTTGACAGGCCAGCGTCCCTGTCCATTCGAATGCCTGTTTTTCGCCTGAGCAGTTCGGCCTACACCTCCACAGAAGCGAGTGAAAGGTATGGCCTGCTTGTGAGCAAGAACATCCTCCAAGTACCTCTTGGCCTTGCCCAGAGGAAGCTTCCTGATAGCATGTGCTGTCTCCCTGGTGTTCTGTATAAATGTTGGAAAAAGGTGAGTTATTATGATCACTAGATTACATCATAAGAACAGACAAAAAAAAAATGAGAAGGCAATGCATCAATAACTGCACAAATCCATATACTTGTTTATGTGATAAGACAGCCAACAACATAATCATACACCATCAGTTGAAAAAATGAGGTATTCAATCAAAATGTGCCACATTCCAACCATCATGTCATGGGCTCATTTGATATAAACGTCAAATGCTTGCAAATGTAGAAGAAAAGAGAATTTCATGTTATGCAACAAATGAGAAGGATTAAAATAACTTTCTTCAACTAACATATTACATGGTTGAACAAAAAGTTACAGCATAGGGAAGGGAAAATCTGTGGTTGATAAGATAAAAATAAGTCTCAATTAAGACGATGAAATTGACGAATAATGTTAGTTTTTAATTGGTCACCAACGCAGTACACATTTCACACTAATATATAATATAATTCTGCAACTCCATCCCAGGTTTCCACCATATCTAGAAGCCAAAATGTAGCATTGTTTACTGAACCATCAATCATAGGAACAACTCAAGAGGTTCACCCAATAACATTGCAGAATTTTATCCCTGAAGTCTACGAGAGACCTGCTCACAAACGGCAACAGGTCCCTGCTTTTGTCATCAGGTTAACTAACATAAAACCCCAAAGTAAAGCTTTACATCAGAATTTCTCTTTAACCTCGCACCTAGCTCCTTATGCTACCTCAAAGATATCATCAAAAGTCACATATGATACACAAGTAATCATCCAAAGCACAACCTCCGCTTCTACTAACCAAAAATTCCATGGAACCAACATTTCTATAACTGAAAAAACAAAACATGTAGCATTGTTTACTGAACCATCAATCATCAAATGTATCAGTAGGTTCACCCAATAACATTGCAGATTTTATCCCTGAAGGTTACGAGAGACCTGTTCACAAATGGCAACAAGTCCCTGCTTTTTTCATCAGGTTAACTAACATAAACCCCCAAAGTAAGGCTTTACATCAGATTTTCTCTTTAACCTTGCACGAAGCTCATTATGCTACTTCAAAGATGTCATAAAAAGACACATGATACAGATACCATCCAAATCACAACATGCACTTCTACTAACCAAAAATCCATGGGACAAACATTTCTATAACTGAAAAAACCAAAAATGTAGCATTGTTTACTGAACCGTCAATCATCAAATTTATCAGTAGGTTCACCCAATAACATTGCAGATTTTTATCCCTGAAGGTTACGAGAGACCTGTTCACAAATGGCAACAAGTCCCTGCTTTTTTCATCAGGTTTAACTAACATAAACAGCCAAAGTAAAGCTTTACATCAGATTTTCTCTTTAACCTCGCACTAACCTCATTATGCTACTTCAAAGATGTCATAAAAAGGCACATGATACACATATACCATCCAAATCACAACCTGCACTTCTAGTAACCAAAATTCCATGGGACAAACATTTCTATAACTGAAAAAACCAAAAATGTAGCATTGTTTACTGAACCATCAATCATCAAATATGTCAGTAGGTTCACCCAATAACATTGCAGATTTTTTATCCCTGAAGTTTACGAGAGACCCATTCACAAATGGCCACAGGTCCCTGATTTTTTCATCGGGTTATACTAACATAAACCCCAAAGTAAAGCTTTACATCAGATTCTCTCTTTAACCTCGCACTTAGCTCATTATGCTACCTCAAAGATATCATAAAAAAGCACATGATACATACAACCTCCATTCTACTAACCAAAAATCCATGGGACAAACATCTAGAACTGAAAAAACAAAAGATGTAGCATTGTTTACTGAACCATCAATCATCCAATATGTCAATAGGTTCACCCAATAACATTGCATATTTTTATCCCTGAAGGTTACGAGAGACCCGTTCACAAAAGGCAACAGATCCCTGCTTTTTTCATCAGGTTACACTAACATAATCTCCAGTCAAACATCACGAGAAATGTTCAGGCAAAGCTACAACCAATGCGACCTGGAACCATTGGACCCCAGCGACTTTATTCATGTAAAATTTACAGCAAACAAAAACCAAACATACTACATATGTCACAAACACAAGAGACAACTAAATTTCACAGAAACTACAGGCAAATCCATCTGGACAATTCGATAGTCAAACCAATAAGGGAAAAATAAAACGATCTACTCCAAACAAAACTCGAGCAAGCTCAGAAATATTAGGTATCAAACAAACAGAGTTGCAGAAAACTAGTGGCAATAAACCACACAAAGTTGTCCGTACCTTGAAATGAACTCTGAGATCGGATCCCCTAGCCTTGCAAGCTGCAAAAGTTCAAAATTCAACAGAATGAGCAAAACTAATTATACGTAAACATAAAAATTAATTATCACTAGAACAACAAAAAAAATCAACATAAAATTAGAAAAGCAGCAGTAGCTTACATTTGGTGATATTGTCAGGCTCTCTCGAGTACTTCACCTGATAAAAATCAACATAAATTAAATCTGAAAATCTGAAAATAAACATGCCATACACATTCCTCCGATTTTGTGTGTGATATAGAGAATCGGAAGACATACCATTGTTGTTGCTGCTTCTGCTGCGCACTGGAGAAAATGCTCTCTCGTTAGGGTTTTACTTCCAGCAGCAAATCTGCAGACTAATGGTTGCGCCGGGTTTTATAAATCACCCAAAAAAAATGAAACCCTAAAGACCCAAGTGTATAGTAATGGGCTGGGTTACCCATTTTTGGGCTCTTTACCCTGTCTTACTAAAGTTTTGGGCCTTTGGCCCATTAGTCTACAATTCCCCACAGCCCAGTGCTAGAAAAAAAAATTAAGAAAGATACAGAAAATTATGGATCGGTCACCGTCGTTCCATAATACACTCCTATAAAATAATAAGTTTTACGTCTGTAGTCCAACTTAAAGCTAGTAAATTAAGTTTAATCTTCACTGGATCAAAAATTATGAATTGGCTACTATCACTTTATAATAAAACTCACATAAAGTGACAAATTTTACTTTCTCAATGAGGTTCAAACTCGTAACGTTCAAGTAAAAAATAAGTACTCAACCACCAGACCACCACGTTAGATGACTTTAGGGATGGCAACCAAGGGGGTTAGGGCGGGTCTGCGAGAACCTGGGACTCACCTTAATGTTAAAGTATTTTGTCTCACTTATATGAGTTTGTAATAATATGTTATTTAGTTAGATTTGTAAATTTGATTGTTATGGCCCAATATCTCAAAAGGTAAATTACAATGAGCTTTCTTGAGTTTGACATATTGTAAATACCCTTGATTGTTTAAAAAATTATTGAGTGGATACCTGAAATTGCCAACCTTGCTCTTGTTGTATTTGTTTTAATGAAAAATTAAAAAGATGTAAAATAACTAAACGAAGTGGATGGAAAATTTTACAAAATTATCCATTTAGTCTATAAAAAAAATTCAAAAACTTTTAAGAAATAAGTAAAATCGTAAAAAACGGATGAAACCCTTGCAAATTGAGTTAGTTGTTGGACGACAGTTAAAATAATGAGATATTGTAAATTTTTCGAACAATGAGAGAGTATTTATAATTATATCAAACCTCAAGGGAGCTCATTATAATTTACCCTATATCAAATTATTGATCGAGTTTTTAACTATGCATTAATGCTTATATCAGGAGAAAAAAAAAAAAGAAAAGAAAAGAGAGAGGAAGATTTTTTTGTTTACATTGTCTTTATCAAATGTTATATCAGTACATTCAAACTAAAATATTAATTTAAAATATTAATATTTTTAAATTAATTAATACAATCACAGTAAATAAATAAATGACACTATTATTAAAAGTAAACTACCAATCCACATCTACAGGACTCAAACTCACAAGAACAAAGTGAATCTAAATACACATTTGGGTTATAAATAATATATTTCGACGTTATCGGTCTTTCTAGGAAAAGTGAAGATCAATTCATAACTTATTAGTATATTTTAATAAAGTTCTTTCGTTATGATCTTATTAATTATAAATCTGTCATTAGTAATATTTTACAAATTTTATACATAATTTTATTTTATCAAAATATTTTAAAATCTATTTTTGAAATAAAATACTTATTTTATAAATTTAAGAAACGCCTATGTAGAAGTTGTAAGTTTCTTAAAATAAATTTATCATCCGTGTGTGTATATATATATATATATATATTCTTTTGCATATGTATAATTAAACTCGTCAAAAAGGGGATAGTAGTATCGGTGCACAAGCTCTTGAAATTGCATAAGCTAGTTTGAGAAAAGCTGAATTAAAGAGAGAAAATAAAGACAAATTGAACTATATTTTTTTTTTAAAAAAAAAACAAGACAAATTGAACTATATGTTTTATAAAAATGTAGACAAACATTCAATATACTTTTGGTTGGCTTTTGATGAACAAACAAATAAGGGTAAATTACATCAACATCCCCTCATGTTTAATATAATTATAAATACTCCTTCGTTATTTAAAAAATTAAAAATACCCCTGAGGTTTGTAATTTTTAATCAAAGACTTGAAATTGACCATTTTGCCCTTAATTTTTTTATTAAAATTATAGAACAATCAGCCGAGGCAAATTGCATTATTGTTCCTCTGTGTAAAAATTTAAGAAACCTCTCCTTACACATTATGGTCCAAATTTTTTTAAAAATTAAATAAAAAAGAATTCAGTGCATAAGGACATTTTGGTCAGTTTACCCATAAAAATTGATGGAAATTGGTTATCTATTAGACAATTACAAACCTCAGGAAGGTATTTGTAATTTATCAAACAACGAGGGAGTATTTATAATTATACCAAAATTCAAAAAAGGTAACTGTAATTTACCAAAAAAAAAAAAACAACCATAGTACAAGCAAGCGCCCTGATGAGTTAGGTTAAGAATAGACGTTGTCAATGTCATTTATTTTTAACCAAAAAAAAAAGCCCATTTACTTTAGGGTCGTATTATTTCAATAATTTCATAACGAAAAATAAAAATAAAAATATAATAAAAACAATCAAATTTTATTCATTAATACTAATATAATGGGAACAGAGCCAAAACCCACATACCGGTCGATAACTTACAAGCTAACGACAAACAAATCGTCATTTAGGACACGTTACGTATACAGCAACTAGCCTCGCATTTTCAAGATCCCTAGTTTTATTTATTTTGAAGAAGAAAAACGTAATGCAAATTCAAAATTAAACGAAGACTAATGAGATCGACGCCAACCCCACGACGAACAAGACGCTAGTAGCGATTTTCGCCCCGTTGCTAGTGCTTGTTGATGTCGTCTTCGTGGTATCCGAACCTGTGGTTGTGGAAGAAGGTGGAGATTTTGCAGAGGCAGTAGAGCCAGAAGGAGAGTCTGCAGATGAGCCTGTGCCTGAATCTGCACTAGCCACCTTGAAGATCTTTGCGTCGGGTGAATCTGCCGGAAGATTTAGCAATGCTGAAAAAAAGAAGTATGCAATTTAATTAGTATTGTACATTTTTATGGGGATAAATGCAATTTACTCCCATGTGATATAAGAATGAGTAAAAACTCCCTGTAAAAAAATAATTAGTAAATTACCTCCCTGTGTTTTGAAAAATAAAGCAAATTATCCCCTATCAAGGGAAACACAGGAAGTAATTGCTAATTATTTTTTCACAGGGGGGTTTTTTGCTCAATTCTTATATCATAGGGGTAAATTGCATTTATCCCCATTTTCATGTATAGGTAATCAATCAGCAACTGAAATAAATTTTAATATGGCAAATAATAGAGTAAAGTGACATATTAATTTATTTGACTAGACTTCTTTTTAGGGATAATTATATTTATACCCTTCTAATCTATAATTTATTTACATAAATAATTAATTATTTTTGTCTTCTGGATAATTACTCATACACTCATAAAAAATGTCAACATTATTTACATAAACTATCCATATTTTTGAAAAAATTACTCATACATCCACAGAAAAATATTAACATTATTACACAAAATATTCTTACTTTTTTACTGTCATGTGTGATTTCAATAATTAAAAAGATAATGATTATATAATTATCTCCTTTTTGTTATTAATATATAACTTTTACCTTATATATAATCGATTAAGTTGATGTACTGTAAATAGATCACATCAACAATTATTTAATTTATTGTGTGATTGATTGATGTGACTAAATTTTGATAAAGACTCTTCCCCACATATATGTAGTAAGATAAACCCAGATAACTACCAAATAATAATAACAATAATAATAATAATTAGCAAAAAATTAAAGTGATAATTCTTATATTTTCATTAATTATATGCATTGAGTGAAACCAATTTTTAGTTCATTATTTCATAATTTAACTAGCAAAGATTAGTGACAAGAAAGTTGTACATAAAATTACTGAAATAACTGATAATATATATACCGTGACAACATATTTATTGTTGCTGTATTTGTGTTGTCACTATAAATATATCACTGATGGTCTATAATATTGACAATGTTATCCACAACTTTTACCACTAAAATTTATATCGTGACAATATAAAATCACTATCTCACTGTATACCTCAATTAACAACTTTCAAATGATCACTTAGAGGGTGTTAGGGTGAGATCATAAGCTTTTTAAAAAGTAGAACTTATAAGAACTTACAAAGTGTTTGGTAAATTTTTTAGAAAAAGAGCTTATAAGTTATTTTTAAAGAAACATACGGAGTTACTAACTTGTTTATAAGATCTTAACAAATTCTTTTAAATTAATTACAAATTTGTCATTACTAACCTTATAAACTCTATAATCTTATTTTATCCCAACACTTCATAAACTTATTTTTAAAATAAAATCTAATATATTATAAGCTTGCTAAAAATATTTTATAAGATGTCTAAGATCTTCTAAATAAGTTTAGCGGCAAAATTACACTTTCAGTCTCCTAGGATATGTGGTTCAACAAATTTAGTCTTGTGTTTTATGGGATTTTCAAAATGATTTCAAAATTGAGAAAACTCGACACATTTAGTGTCATGCTTTATCGAATTTTCAAAATGGTCCCAAAATTGAGAAAACTCGATACATTTAATCCTCTACTTTACGAGATTTATGGGACTAAAATGTGTCAAATTTTCTCAATTTTGAAATCATTTTGAAAATCCCATAAGCAGAGGACTAAAAATATTGAGCTTCCTATCCTATGAGACTAAAAAGTATAATTTCGCACAAACACCCTCCTAATATTTTATCACTAATATTATCTGCAGTTGAAATGTTGAATAGCAAAAAAGATAAAATAGATGTAAGCGTAGCATGATTTACATGGGCAGTCGGAGACTTTGGCATCGATGTGGCAAGCTGCGGGCATCTGGAGAGCCAAGGTGGTGTTGATGGGGAGGCCCATGGACGGGTCGCTGCTCTCTTTGATCAGCACACACAAGCACTTGGGCTGTGCAGTTTTCACTTTCATGGTGTCGTCACAGCACTCCTTCGTCGGCTGTTTCGCCGTCCCGCTCACGTACGGAATGCACGCCGCCAGGTTCGTCAGCTGCTCCGCGCACTCCTTCTCGTCCTCCTCCAAGTTCGCCGCCACCCCCGACAGAGTTCCGGCTATAGCCAGCATGATGAAGATCATGGAAACAGGGTTTTTTCTAATTGTTTCCATTTTTCTTTTAGGGTTTTTCTTTTCTTGAATTTCCTTTCTTTTTTTTTTTGATGATGGTGTTGGTAATATAGTGAGAAGATTTGGAGGGGTCTTTATAGAGTTTGTTTTCGTTGGGGTATTTATTGTGTTCCATACTTGGTTTTTAATGATCAAAGTGGGGGAAAGTTGGCAAGGGTTTTAGTCCCCCCATGCACGGATATCTGCGGATTGGATTTTCTGCTCCATTTTTTATTATATGATGTTTTATTTTTATTTAAGGGAAACATTGTAATTTACGCTCCACAATTTATTATTCGATGGTCGATTTTTGCTTTCTTGATCGAAAATATTACATGGCATGTCAATTGGACATATTTTGATAATTTTTAAGTTTATGATGAATTGAAATGAATTGGATTTTTAATTTGAATGATTTTATATATATATATACTTATAATTTATAAAAATAAAATTATTATTTTGAAAAAAAATTAACACCCCCCCCAGTTAAATATTTTCAGAAAATGGATTTTGCAAAAATGTGTACGATTTTATAACATTGGTCGTATTATAAATAATCATTTACAAGAAGATAAGAGAGAATATATATGTGGTGGGTTGGGGAGTAATTATATATTATTTACGAAAGATAATAAAGAGTAAAATAATGAATGTGCTAATTTGATGAAAGTGTGTCCAAATTAAACATCATATAAGAAAATTGTCATACATTTTTTCATTGTTTGGATTTAAATTAGGATTATTACTCCGAATAAAAAACACACAAAAAAGAGAGATATCACAATTTTCAAATACGTGCACAAAATATTATTCAAAGTTTTGATATTTATAGAGTACATTAGTCGTGATCTAGGTACAAATTTTGATATTTTATATTTATATCATAATAGCTTGTAAATTTAATTTCCGATTATAACTTTTTGAACCCAAATCTTATAATTTTGACTTCTAACTATTCAACAAAAAAAGAAAACTACATAGCATAAAATTAGCAAATAATGGAGATTTTGAAGCAAAATTAATGCACGTTGATATTAAGATGTCATTCAATGCGAAATGCACTACGCTTTGGAAAATGCAATTTCATCTTCCAAGGAAGGATGAGATATATAATGCCTACTCTCAAGAGCATATACCCCTTTGTTGTTTAAGTTGAGACCCCATAATTAAAAGGTTATGGTTTTGAGTCCTATTAATATATAAATATTGATATACTCTTTTAGTAGTTATTGATTAATTATACATGTTTATTGATAGTTGATGATTGAAATTCACATTTTTTCTATTTTTTTAACTGTTTTCATTTATTTTTTGATTTAGTCAGACCACATTTGAATTGATGGATTCAAAATTATGGATTTTACATCCTAATACAAATCAACGTGTTTACAAGGATGGATCGGGTTGTACTAAATTGTTAGTACAACCTAGTCCAATGTTTATTATCAAAGTTGTAGGCTCTGTATTAATAATAGGGCCCTGTACGGAAGGACTATTAATAATATGCTCATCGTAATCTGGTTTATTTTCTCCCATTGCCTTCAAGCTTACTCCACTCACACAATCTTTCTGAAGCAAAGGTTGAAGGATGAGAAGAGTTGCGTTGTTCGTCGCCTCAGAAACACAGGTAAGGTATCGAGCTTCTATTGGGTAACTTTTGTCGAACTTCCACGAAATTCTTATTGGGTTATTTTATCGACCATTGTAGCATTACTGTGATATGTCATTTGTTTAATTTTATGTTGTATATTGAAGCATTACAGAGAATATATGTAGTATGTGTTGATATTTTGGAGATGCCCGAGTTTATGCTGTATATTGGAACTGATGTATACACTCTGCTTAAAGTTTATTGTTTTTTTTGTGTGTGTGTGTGTGTGTGGAAATTATGCACAGTAAATAAGGCTATAAGTTTATTTGTGTATGTCAAGTTTAAATTGTAGTTAAATTTGTCATTTGTTTAATTTTTTTTAGGGTTGTAACTACATTGATTTTATATTTGATGAGTGACTAATTATCTGTACATGTTTATGTAATGTATTTTTTAACCAATTTGTTGTTATATTATCTCATATAGGATGAATTTGACTCAACGAGCTAAGGTGTTTTTAGCATTCCATGTGTTTGTTCTAGAAATTGTGAAGGTATTATACGCGCTATATCTTGCTTATTGAGACCTCCAAAATAGAACGAATGATGATCCTCTTAATCGACATAATAGAAGAACTTACACTATAAAAAGTAAAATCCTAAAGCAAACACTACAAAAAAAATGCGGGAATTGAAACGGTATTAGGAACGATTTTCTTTTCTTCCTTTGGAACGGTAAAAAGATCACTGGATAGTATTGGACAACGTTTAGGAACGGTTACCGATCATTGAAACTGACGGCGTTCCTAATATTTAGAACACATGGTTAATATTTGGAACAATAACATGTTATGTGAGTCACGTAATTTGGAACGGTCGGTGAAACTCTGTTTGCATCGCATTAAATATATGGGAGATGCATTTTTCCACTGATCTTGGAATACACATTAGAACAATATACTATTTGTTTGGGGATAGTTGTTGGAATGGTACATAGAACACACATAGATCTGCTTTGCTAAGGAACTTAGGAATGGTTTTTTAATCTTTATTTGGAATACGCCTTTGGACCGGTTTTAAGTATTCTTTTTGGAACACCAACGATACCAAAAAATCATTGAATTTGGGCTAATTTTAAGAACGGTTGGAAGCTTATTTGGAATGCTGTTTTTGTACGGTATTAAGAAGGGTCGTCTCATTCAATCGGTCCTCTGTTGGAACAGTTACGTCGATATTTTAGAAATTCGTGACTGAGTAAAAAATCGTTCCTAAATAATTATTATTTTTAAAATAAAATTTAAATTATTAATAATTTTTTTGAATTTGTTTAAATAATTATTATTTAAATACCCAAAAATGCATAATTTCCAAAAAAAAAATATTAAAAAGAAATATTATCCAATTTAATTATAATTTTTTTTAAAAAAAATCCTAAATCTACACCTCATCCCCCTCGTCCTGGTCTATGTCGTCATCGTCTGGAGCAGGTGGATCTGTCGAAGGCTGTGACGAGCCGATAGCGGAGTTGTTGGTTTGCAGAGTCTTCATCATGCCCATCATATCGACCATCATCTCCTCCAGCCGGACCATGCGATCCTCCAAGTTCGACGGTGGCGGTGGCGGTGGTGATGGCGAGGTAAAGGTCTGGCTAAGGCCGTGGGCTTCAGAACCAAGACCGAATACCTGGCCCTTATTCTTGCCCTCGACTGCAGCCATCCATAAATCTTGCTCGGTCTGCGCCATCGAGCCCTCCAATTTGGCCGGACGATCCCTAGGATCGGCCGTGGCCTGAGACTGGTGATCCTCCAACAACTTCTTGAACATCTCCTACAAAACATAGTAAATTATTATTATTATTTAAAAAAATTAGAAGAAAATAAATTTTAAAATGTAATACAATGCTTACTGCCACCTCCGCTGCCCTCGGGCTGCTCTAGTCGCCGTCGGCCTTTTTCTTGTACCATCTGGAGAATAACTCTATCTGCTTGACTGACCGACCGAGTTGTGTCTCCTGTAAAAAAAAAAAAAGGAACATTTATAAGAAATTTTTAGTTTAATAATGATGAATACTTAAAAAAAACTTAAATTTCTTACCATCTTCCTCTTGTGCATGCCGACGGAGGCAGAACCTCCATGGTAGATGTAGAAGATGCTGCTGGGTTGGCGGACCGGTTGGCCTTGTTCTTGGCGCACTCCTCTTGAACTCGTCGCTGTCCTAGTACAGCAGGAGCTGCCGCCAGACTTCGTTTGCTAGCCAAAGAGGCTTCACCAGAGACTCTCTGGCGAGAACGAACTTCTTGCAGAGGAACTTCCCCGCAAACATGTGGAAGACGCAGAACATGGACTCATCCTCACAGTCCCACTGTAGCACCCACTAACGGCATTACGACTATATCTCCCCTAATTATCACACTTAATATAAATCCTGTTTATATACGTAATTATGCACATAATCTAGTTCCTGCTGAGTATATATACACATAGTCTCATCATCACAACAAGAATATTTATCATCTCATCCATAAGATCATATATACGTATATCAAGTACGGCAAAAATGGGACTATTATAATTAGTTCACACGTCATTCTCGCTTCTAATCCAAAATGAGACGGCTATTTCTATTTACGATAAGGAGAAAACTGCATACTGGCCCGACCTGACCGGAATGCAAAATGTGGACTTAGTTGTCGTGAATAGGCACTGCAAAATCTACACCTGAAAATATTAGCAGAGGGATGAGCCTGCAACTCAATAAGTAAATAACCAGTACCAATTATACACGCACCTCAATTATATCAACAAGACAAAAACAAGCAACGCATATAAAATACAATCAACTCAATCAAGCACATTTTATTTCATTTCTCCACGTAGTCATTCCATAACACGATAACCAATCAAACTTGTATTATCCTAGTTGGCTTGCCAGAAAGGTGATATAGTGTTTTTCTCCACCAACTCAACCTCACTATTCATTCATATATATATACATGAATCCCCTTGACATGCTACACAGGCTCATCAATCTCATTTCGCATCATAGCTCTTTCATTTCGCATCATAGCTCTTTTCATTTCGCATCATAGCTCTTTTCACATCGCATCATAGCTCTTTTCATTTCATTTTTCCATATAGGCTATTCAACAACATCAAGGGGTATTCATATCATAATTACATTCCATTTCCATCACTCCCTCGATTCCACATATCACCGTTCTTGTAAGCCAACTAGCTACATAAAACCACATAACAACATTTCTCAAGTATAAGCACATATCACTGATATCAGACAACCAATGACATATTTTTCTCATTTCACTTTCACGATATAATCATTTCAAAGTAATCATAAACCACTCGTACAGTTCAAAATAGATTAGTCAAACACGAATCATAGGCTCACATAAAAGTAATATCACCAAGAAATGAAACATATATAGACAATACTAATTATTTACGTACACAACATTAATAGGAAAAAGGAACATATATAAGTAGCACTAATTATTTACTTACCTCGACTTACAACGATCTACTTGTACGTAGGGAGTTGTTCAATCATTCACCTTATCCCCCTTATCCTATAATAAGTTATAATGCATATAATTAAAATTTAAAATGTCAAATTCTAAATAAAATATTTAATAGTATATATATATATATATATTTCAACAATCTCTCAATATTTCATTAAACCCTTCATCCTATTATAACTACCGTTCTGAATAACCATTTTGGATTTCATTTATCACCAAAACATACTCATTTTTAGTAAATATAACATTTTCTGATATAATTCTATGGTATTTTTCAAATAAAATTTTCAACCCGATTAAACTAAGCCAATCAATTGTAGAAATTATTAAATCTAGTAAATTAAGCAGTTTAAGCCATTAATTATAACATCCCTAATGTAATTGAGACATTTAACTAGGCACTAATTATAAATATTCAAATTCATAAAATTCTCTGGTTAAACACTAAATCGAGGAGTATAAATAACATTTAATAAATGCACTTATTAAATAATATAATTATATAATTTAATCGATAATTTTGAATTAGTAATTTCTCACCTGTTTCAAAATCCGCAACAAAGGTTATTGAAGCTTTCTCCAAAACTAAGTCTCTGTACGAGTTTATCATTTATACATAATCTCTACTATATATATGTATATATATATATATATGTAAATTAATACCCAAGTGGTGCATATTGCACCACTGGCCGGCCGCAAAAGAAAAAATTAGTGGCAGCCACGTGTGCTGCCACTTTATTATGCATTGATTTTTTTTTATTATTATTTTTTTTTTAATTAATAAAATTTGCTTTAAAATATTATATAAAGCTCTAATTCACTTCGTTCAAGTCTTAATATAATCACAATTTAATCTATAATATATCTACTAATTAACTAAAATTTCTTAAATAATTACCAATTAACCCCATAATTATGATTAAAAATTTGTGGGCGTCACACCCACCAGTACGTCATCTGCAAAAAAAAAAAAAAAAAAAAAAAGAGAAATTATTAAACTATTTAATAAAAAAATCAATTTATACCATTAAATTAAAATTAAAGTACATTACCTTCAAGCTCTCGAACCAGAAATGTTGGTGTTGTACCGGCACCTGGCGTAAACAGCTCCAGGGTGGGGATAATGTCCTCGCACCACCACGTACATGCGCTCGTGTATCTTGTGCTTAGCCCTGAAATTACATAATAATTAGTGTGACAGAAAAATAATAATTTAAATAACAAAATTTTTAAAAAAAAATTATACCTGGCGTTAGCGAGGGTGATATACTGGCGCGCGGATGGTGGGGAGACTAGTGGTGCAGGTGGGGCTGGTGCAACCTATGGATGGGCTGGATCTGCCGCCGGTGCGAGAGTAGATGATTCGACATCCTTTGGGGCACGTGCCGGAGTAGACGGACCGGGCTCTTGATCCGGCACTGGTGCGACAGCTGATTGCTCTGTCAGTGGTGGTGGTGGGGGTGGTCGGAATGTTGCTTCCCCGGGAAGCAACACTAGCTGGTGGTGGAACTGACGGGCTATGACCGCGAGTCCGTCCACCTCCTCGAGGAGACAAATCCCGACCAAACATGCTCGACAATGTTTTTTCAAAATATTAGTGGTATGAATTTAAAAAATAAATGTAAGTATCACTTTATTTTGAATAATGATAATTTTCTAATTTTTTAAAATACTTATGTAAACTAAATCCTAAAATTGTATACTAAGTCCCAAAATTAATCAAATAAATGGATACTTAATTCCAATTTTTTTTTTGAAAATTTTCTTACAATGTATACTAAATCGTAAAATGTATACTAAATCCTACAATTATTTCCTAAACTATATGCAAAAACCCAAAATTATTTCTTAATTACACTAAATCCTTCTATTTTCCTATATCCTTATACTAAATCCCAAAATTTTTTGTAAAAATATGATTTATATTATAATAATTAGAACATACATTTTCCTATATCCTTAGAAAATATTATATGTAATTTCACATGAATTTCAAAAAACATTACAGAAAATTTTAAAAAATACAAAATGTACAGATTTTTTTGGCAGAAAAAGATGGTATTTGCATTTTTTTTTTAGAAAAACAGAAAATTACTGAAAATTTTAAAAAAATTCTGAAAAATTACATAATTTACATTCTTTTTTTCAGAAAAAATTACAGAATTTACAGGTTTTTTTTCTTCAGAAAAATACAAAAGATTTTCAAATAATACATCAAAATTACAGAAAATTTTTAAACATTACCGAATTTATATTTTTTTTTTCCAGAAAAATTACTTAATTTACAAAAAAAATTTAAAAAAATTACTGAAAATTACAAAATTTAAAAAAAAAACTGAAAAATTACAAAATTCTTTAAAAATACAGTAAAATATGAAAAAGTGCAGAAATTACAGAAATTAACAAAAAAATAACAGTTATAGAAATTCCAACAATTACAGAAAATTCCATCACTAATTACAATGCTAATTACAGAAATTTCAAAAATTACAGTGAAAATGTGAAAATGGCAGAAAATTAAGAAATTAAAAATATATTAACTGATGAGTGTCCAAATGACCATAATTTTAGTAGTGTTTGAACCATCTTTTAATGTTGAATTAAGCCTAAATTATGTGAAATTTGACGTTTGCAGCTCAAAAGGTGTTTATGGAGTAAGGATTGCGGAATGAAGTCAAACAAGTGAAAAACACATACAAAATTCTGGAGATGAAAATATCATGTCAGACTTGCATTTTTCACTAGACGTGCCCACGTCTAGTGCAACGGACAAGCCAGCGAAATGAAGAGAAGATAGACGAATTTTCTGGAGAAGAGTTGATTCATACAAGAATTATAATGACTTTGGAAAGTTGGAATTTTCCTTTCTTGAGGAGTTTCAATAGGGTTAAGAGTTTTATTTAAATAAGGACTTAGAGTTATATTAGAAATCTACCTTTTTGGTATCTAGGTTTATTAGAAAATTAATTAATATATAGATGATGTAATTGAAGACAACGAACATCTCTT
Source organism: Sesamum alatum (assembly GCA_034509735.1). Taxonomy (NCBI): domain Eukaryota; kingdom Viridiplantae; phylum Streptophyta; class Magnoliopsida; order Lamiales; family Pedaliaceae; genus Sesamum; species Sesamum alatum. The sequence goes on along the minus strand of JACGWO010000012.1, from coordinate 4,309,061 downwards.
ATTCTCAGGGTGTTATTTTATGAAATTCTCTCTTTCTTTTATGTGTCTTTTTGTTAGTATGTTAGGCTAGTTCTTTAATTTCGGGTTAAAGCTATGGTGATTGTTTGATTCACGCATGTTGTGAGATCTAATTTAGGTTTCATACTTTCGTGCATGTGGATATTTGTGTTTTTCTCTGCGCTTTCATCACGAATAATCTGATTTTTGAATAAGAAGGTAATTGTTCATTGTCAAGAATATTCACCTAGCTAATTAGACTTGCAAATCTGTAATTGTTTGTTAGTCTAATACTTAGTGGCAACGAAACATAACATATCATGTCGCAGTGGTCGGTTATGTTGTGGGGAATGCTAATCTAGCCTAAATGAATCCTCGTAGGAATTTGTTGGTTAGAACTAGGCCTTTCTAATTGTTAATGTTGTTGACAGATTAGATCTTGAGGACGTTCCCAGGGTTGTCCATTGATTAGGGAATTAGCCAACGGACGTTCCTTAGCTAACGACACGGTAAGGAAAGGCGAGATTGTTAGGTCGTACCAATGGCCATGACTAGTTTATCTAATTTGTACGATTGTCATCTTTGCATCTATGATCAACCGCGGAATCGAGCATGAACCTGTTTTCAACGGGAAATCTCTTATCATATTTTATTCACTCTTTGAATTTATCTCGTAGTTAATTAGTATCTTTCAAACAAAAACACCCCCCCTCGTTTATTTTGCTTTCATTCGAAGGAATTAATTTAGAACTAATCTCTATGGATCGACCCTACTCACTACTTCCACAAGTTTTTGTGTAGGAATGATTTTTGGTGGATTAGACACTCATCAAAGTTTGGCGCCGTTGCCGGGAATTGGTGCTTTTAAATTAATTTCTTCCTAGTTACTTACTATCGTTACTTGTTTTCATGCCATGATCTTCTCGTGTAGGTGAACTTGAATTCGATCCTGAAATCGAGAACACCGCACGGAGACTTCGGAAGGAACCAAGCAACGAACCGAAGAGGCCTCCACCTCTTCCACTCCCGTCACCAAAACAGAGCAAATGTTGAACGACGTTGATTTTTCCAGCGAATCTGACGAAGAAATCATGGCTCAAATTTCGGAAAGATCGATCAAAGAGATGACTTCTCCTGACCTCAACCAACAGCCTCTTTGCATCGACCATCCAACTTTAGAGGTAGATTTTGAACTTAAATCCAGACTCATCCATTTACTCCATTCTTTTCGTGGTCTTGCAGGTGACGATCCACACAAACACATCAAAGAATTTCACGTAGTGTGCTCTGGCATGCGACCTCAAGGAATCACCGATGAGCAAGTCAAACTTCGTGCCTTCCCATTCTCCTTAGTCGACAATGCAAAGGATTGGCTCTACTGTTTTGCCATCGGGATCTATCACCACCTGGAATGACAACAGTTCCTCGAAAATACTTCCCCGCCTCTCGAGCCACGATAATCCGGAAAGACATTAGTGGAATATGTCAAAATCCCAGGGAGAGTCTCTTTGAATATTGGGGAAGGTTTAACCATTTAGTGGAGAGTTTCCCACATCACCAAATCCCACCACATTTATTGATCCAATACTTCTACGAGGGATTAACATGCTCAGATAAGGCCTTCGTGGACGCGGCAAGTGGCGGTGCTCTGTTCGACAAAACGCCTACTGAAGCACGCAATATACTTAACACCATGGCATCCAACACCCAACATTTTGGCATTCGATATGACCATCCATCGAAAGGGGTTAGCGAGGCGCATATGGCCTATGTTGAAAATCGTTTAGATAAATTGACCTCACTTTTTGAAAGATTTATTACAGGACATTCTCAACACGTAAAAGCTTGTTGCGTGTTCAACACCACCGGACACCCAACCAATGCATGTCTCACACTCCAAGAGAGACCCACTGAACACACCAACGCCATAGGAATTGTCCGGGCAGCCACAAAGAAAATATACCCCTATTCCAGCATGTACAATCCGGGGTGGCGAGATCATCCGAATCTTAGCTATGGCATCCAACCTCAGAATTTTCAGAAATTTTCGTATAGACCACCTGGACCGCCTCCTCCCACTCTGATTCTAAACTAGGTAGATCTCTCAAGGAAATGATGAAAACACTCGCCGCCAACACCCACCAATTCCAACAGAGCGTCCAACAATTCCAACAAGAGACTCGCACAAGCATTCAGAATTTGGAGTCTCAAATGAGTCAATTGGCATCCTCTGTTAGTCGGTTGGAATCCCAAGGTAAGTTACCCTCTCAAACCATAGTTAATATTAAACAAAACGTTAGTGCTATTGTCTTGCGTAGCGGAAAAGAGTTGCAACCCATCAAAGACGAAAATAGCACTAAGCGTGGGCACACAGAACAGGGTAGAACAGATCATAAATTCAAGATGGCCCAAAAGCAAGTCGACGAGCCCAACCGAACTAAGGAGGAGTATCCCAAGGTATGGGTGGCCAAACCTCACCCCAGAAAAATTTGCCAAGTCCAAGAAAGAAGAAGATGATAGGGAAATCCTTGAAACCTTTTGTAAAGTAAAGGTAAACATTCCCGTGCTCGACGCAATCAAACGAATAATTTATCATGTCTTAATGGTCGGTTATTTTGTGGAGAATGCACAATCTAGCCTAAATGAATCCTCGTACGAATTTGTTGGTTAGAACTAGGTCTTTCTAATTGTTAAATGTTATTGATAGATTAAATCTTGAGGACGTTCCCAGGTTGACCATTGATTAGGAAATTAGCCAACGGACGTTCCTTGGCTAACGACACAGTAAGGAAAGCTGAGGTCGTTAGGTCGTATCAATTGCCATAACTAGTTTATCTATTTTGTATGATTGTCATCTTTGCATCTATGATCAATCGCGAATCGAGCATGAACCTATTTTCAACTGGAAATCTCTTCTCATATTTTATTCACTCTTTGAATTTATCTCGTAGTTAATAGTATCTTTCAATAAAAAACACCCCCCTTGTTTATTTTGCTTTCATTCGAAGGAATTAATTTAGAACTAATATCTGTGGATCGCCTACTCATTACTTCCACAAGTTTTTATGGATGAATTATTTTTGGTGGATTCGACACTCATCATTAACATTTACAGAAATTAACAAATTAAACAAAATTACAGAAAATTACAACACTAATTACAGAAATTCCAACACTAATTACAGAAATTACAAAAACTCCCTACACACTAATTACACATTTTTCAGAAATTTACAAAAAAAAAAAAAATACAAAATACAAAAACAAAACACAAAACTAGATAAATACTGACGTGGTGGAGGCGGAAGCAATGGCAACTGGCAGTGGCGGAGGTAGAGGTGGCGGATAGCGGAGGCAGGCAGCAAAGGCCCGCGATGGGTTCTTCAGCGGAGGCGTACGGCGAAGGAGGCGGCGGATGGCGGAGGCTTATAGCAGTGGAGGCTTACGCCGACGTAGGCTTTCTTCGGCGGTGGTGTACAGAGGCGGCTTAGGCTTAGGTTTAGAGAGAGAGAGAGAGTGAGAGGGAGAGAGAGAGGCAGAAAAATGAGAATGAATTTGCTAAAGGTCCAATTTATATAAGAACTTTGGAATGGTCGTATTTTGTTGTGACCGTTCCTAAGCCCGGTCCCAATGCCAAATACGACGTCGTTTTGATGTTAACATGATGAAGGTTTATGATGTTGTACTGATAATGAGCTTAATAGGAACGGTCATTTAATAGTTACAGTGTTACTAGTTCTGTTCCTAATTGCAAAAAACGGCGTTGTTTGGTGTCTTGTAAGTGTTGACCGTGCCTATTTCCATTCAAGACCGTTCCTATATGTATTGCAAATATTATTCCATTTTCTTAGATAATAAATATAAATTAATAAAAACACGTTCCGAACACGTGTATGATCAAAGAAAGGTATACAATTGGCCGTTTAAAGAATTTGAAAATATAGAGTAATTTTTGTAAAAATAGACACACGTTCACAATATGAAGTATATTTGTGTAAGTAAGTTTGTTAGTATACAGATTGAACTAGCATCTTGTATTGTTGTACTACATCGCCTAATCAGACCGTCAAAATTCCAAATCAGACCGTTAGATATGATTTAACACACACAAGAATATATTATATGTAGTACTGAAAAATTTTGGTGTGCGGATATCGAGATATCGTTCCCTGTCAATATTCATCATCATAAGAACCATTGCATCCTCAATCCGGCCATTTGATTGAAAATCAGACTGGTAGATACGAAATACTATTCATAATCTTGTATGTGCTTAAAATGGTGTCGATCCGGCTCACGGATGTTGAGATATCGTCAGAATTAGGTAAAATGCACAATATAGTAACACAATTTGGAGCAGTTACAATTGCCTTAGGAACAGTTTATTATAGTAATAACATAGGAACGGATAGTGGTTATATATAGGAATGGTCGCAACCACTTTATATTAGGAACCGTTCGGATATAAAACGAGCACTCCAAAATTCAATTTTTCCACCATTTTTCCATTGGGCGCCAAAACAAAAAATTGGACCTACATCTGGAACGGTCACTCAATTATTCTGAACGTTCCTAATTCAATTTTGGAGCCTATTTTTCAGTGGGAGCCAAATTAAAAAATTGTACCTGTAATTGGAACGGTCATGGGAATATGTTGACCGTTCCTAGTTTCAAATTTTTCACATTTTTTTTTTCATTTGGCACCTATTTGAAAAAAATTGTACCTGTACTAGGAACGGTCGTGGTTTATAATGACCATTCAAAATTTTAAAATTTAATTCAATTTATTAAAATATAAAAAAATTAATACAATGCCTAAACTAAGGTATATAAAAAAAATTAAGGATAAATTGCATAAAATCCACCTGCGTTTTAAATTTTTGCAAAAAAACCCCCCTGTGTTTAAAAAAAAGGCAAAAAAACCCCTGTGTTTTTTAAAATGTTGCATACTTTCCCCTTCCGTTAAATAAGCTTAACGGTGTTAAAATTTGTCCTGAATTGCTTGTTATACCCTTCTTGTAACAGCCATAGATTTTTAAGTTTTAAAAAATCAATGGTTCAGATCTTACATAATTTTAAATATCTTTTTTATTTATATATAATTTTTTTTAAGAATATATAATTATATATATAAACAATACATATTTGTGTATATATACAAATATCTATATATATATATATATATATTAACCAACGACGACAGTTGTCGCCTATGTGAGCGGCGAAGCCGTCGCCGCCCATACTGAGCGACGACGACTTCGTCGTTGCCGTTGTCCACGCACAAAGGGGCCGACGACTACGTCGCCTGTCGCCCCACAAAGGGGGCGACGCAAGGTCGCCCCGTTCCGCCGCCCCAGCAAGGGCGACGGCTCGATTTCGGCGCGGTCGCCCTGGATCTGGGCGACCGCGCTCTTGGGCTACCGTCGCCACCCCAAAGGGGGCGACACGATCAGCCGCCCTAGCAGGGGCGGCGGGTCGATCTGGGGCGCGGTCGCCCTGGATTTGGGTGACTGCCCAGATTCAGGGCGACGACGCGACCATCGCCCAACCTGGGCGACGACGGTCGCTCATAAAGAAGCGCGACCTCCGTCACCCAGGCCTGACGACGACATGGATGGCCGGCGACGATGGGCTGACGACAACGCGGCGGCCGGAGAAGAAGACACATTTTGTTTTATTTGTTAAAAAATTAATCATTTTTACTTATAATTTTAAAAAACATAAAAATTAAAAGTTATTACATTTTTAGTATAAATACATATATTGGTAGTTTTTATAATATTTTATAGTAAATAATATAACTTAAAAAATATGATATATTTTTTTGGTAGTTTGATTTGTATATTTAATAAATATAATTTATCAAATATATATTTAATTTAGTTAATAACATATAATTATTATAAGTGACTTTTATTTATATTCATATAAATTTTTTAATTTGAAAAGTGAATTTTAGTTTACTATTTTTGTATTGTGATTTGTTAATTTAAAATTTTTTAACTTTTAAAAAAATTATATACAATTTTAGGTATTTTATATTTAGTTAATATATTTTAAAATAAATTGAATTAATTAAAATATATTAAAACTAATTAATAAATTAAAGTAATCAATAATATAATAATTAATTAAAATATATCTAAGATAAAATATTTGTTTTCTCTTATATATATCATAGATAGGGGTAAAATAGACCTTTTGAAATATCAAATAATGTCAAAAGTTGTTAAAAAATAAACCCACTCGCACTTTAGGCGTGTGGGGTGCACTCTCCGTTAATTTCTAACGGACAGGGGGTATTTTCTGCCTTTTTCATAACACGGGGGATTTTCGCATATAAAAATAACACGGGGGGATTTCGTGCAATTTCATCATAACACAGGGGGGTGTTATGGAATTTAACCAAAAATTAATACACCTTTCCAAAGTTATATTCTTGTAAAATAAATATAATTAATACAATGTTTAAAAGGTAACTATGCACTGAATTATCAATAAGTCTCTTCCTCGGTCTCACTCTCGTCAAAGCTATCTTTGTCATCTTGATCATCGGATTCACCGAGTGCAATGTACCTGCTCCATGTTGTGACGTGGACAGATCAACGACCAACTGTATTCCCGCTGGGTGATGAAGTTCATACATTTGGTTGTCTGTACCAACATCTGGAGTAGGTACAACTTCATCCATCCGATATGCGAACTCGGTCCATCGCGAGTCATCAATTACTCTTCGAGCCTTGATTTTTCAAAACAACTTTCCAATCGACTTTGTCTCTCTTCATGCTCGGGTAATCCGTGAAAGAATCGGTACGGCTCGGGAACGTGGCGGAAGCGTAAAATAACAAAATTAAAAACGATTTGAAATGGGTGTTCCCTTTGAATTCCCGGGCGTTCAGTGTATTCAAAAGCATCATAACATACAGAAAAATATGCTTGAACATGTGGCTAGAGGAGGAAAAAAAAAGGTACAATAATTTAAATAGTAACATTACCTTTTCGTTTCAATGTAGAACGACAACAAGCTTTCACCTTAGGATTCAATTTAGAACCCCTCTAATTTGTCCACACCACACTTATGAAAGCAAATCCAGATCTACTGCTAGGTAGAAGCTAGATTAAGGAAGAAACGAAAAACGTATTACACTATTGATTAGTGTATACGTATTTCTCATATTCTCATCTTGAATCCAATTCAAAGAGAACTCAAAAATGGAGAAAAAATGCAGGAAATTTCGTGGCTTATGTGCAAGAGAGTGCAAGTTAGGGAGTTGAAAAGTGTATACATGTGTTATGTAGTTGTAGGTAGTTTAAAAAACCACCTACACACTAATGCACAACTTGTGCTCAACCTCCAATCATGTTAGCACAATATGTGGACCACCTAGCCATCATGGCAAGCCACATCATTGTTTACATGGAGCCACATCATTGCTTACATGGAGGACTTTCAACTCCTCTTAAACTTGCATCAAACCTTTGAGCTTTGATTTCAAGTCATGGACCGATTTTGAACGGTCTTGATTTAATCCAATTAAATCAAGTGATCCATGGATTTCAAATTAATCCAATTAATTTTAAACCTTATTGAAATCCAAATGTTTATTTAATCCAATTAAATAAACATAAGCTCAAACACTAATTAATTGATCCAATCAATTAATTAAACGAAACCCAATAAATTAATCCAATTAATTTAAAGGTATTAAGCCCAAAATTAATTAATCCAATTAATTAATTCTTGGGCCATCCATCCAATGGATTTTTCCAATAAATGATCCAATCATTTATATTCTCCTTGATCAATTAATTTAATCCAATTAAATTAATTCACTTCTTCCAGAATTATTTCTAAATTAATTCCAATACTTCCATAGTGATTTGTATGTGACTCTTTAGGTTCATCCTCAGCTAGACTTGGGCTTGTGTCCAACACAATTGATTAATTAAATCCAATTTAATTAATTATTTTTGATTAACCATTAATCAGAAATGTCCGTTACCATGGGTGGCCGTCGAGCAACGGTCCATGGCACTAGAGACTAGGTGAATGTTGGTGTGAACATTTAGACGCCGAATTCCATACAGGTACAGTCCTTCTGTCGACCATCTCCCGGCCTTAGTCTAGGGCATGGAATTTGGCGTCGGTTCCCATCATGGACTAGGCAACTATGCTACAAACTCGAGACGCGTTTACTCTATTGATCGACCTAGGGAACCATTCCCTACTCGACCAATCGCTACGGCGTAGACTTAATGAGTCGAAACCATCTCAGAGCACATAGGAGACATAGCTGTCAAATACTGACAGACGACAGATTCTCTCTTGGAATCCACCGTCCTCACTACATACTCCGACTGTACTGGACAAGGCTTATAATGAACATATCGAATACACGGTCACCTCTCGCCAGATCCAAGTACAACTTCATATTCATGCGACTGCCATGATTCCTCGAGTTCGAGGACTAATCCCATACTATCAGAACCGGGAATTCCAGTCATATCGACCAAACCTCTAAGGCTTCCATATGACGGAATTCCCACGAGTCAGTTCAGTCAGTCGACTACCTTGCCAACTAACCCACTAAAATTGCATAGACGACCTACGTCTAGCACCGATGAAACTCGACACTCACCCAGTGAATGCAATACTTAGTGCAAGTCTCTATAGGGCACTCGAGGCCCAGTCTCGAGGTTCTCGACTTGGAACGTTTCAGACCGACCCTCAAGGAGCTGGTTTCATAGCCGCCAACCTATGCGCAACTCAACTCAATGGGTTTAACCAATCAGTCTGTGGGCATTTGTTGTGACATTGAAACGACATTCAATGTAAGTAGTAAGCATAACAAACACATTTTGCCAGTGATGAATATTTACTTTATCCATCAGTATAATATTATTTTGATAAAGATAAACGAATAGTTCCCAGAACAGCCAATCTAATTGACTTTCTGGTCACCAATTCTAACAATCCGCACGGTAGACTTGTACTGCTTGTTGCGCTTGTATGAATGGTTCATTCTTTTGGTAGAGCTTTTTGAAATTGACGTCAACGACGTGATAACGAGGGTGTATCTTCATGCTCTAACCGGGTCGACCCAACGACAATTGAACAACACAATGTGCATGTCTGGAATAAGTGGGTAATCTAACTGAATTATCTCTTCCAGTATTCTAAAGAAGTCAGAATCCTTGTCTGTATATGATGAGCTTTTGACACAAACACCATAATTCATTGTTGACTTCCCGACATTGTGACGTTCAGTGTGGAATTGAAGCCATTCATTAAGTAGGACGGTACGTCATCACTTCTGCTCTAAGGCCCCAATAATGCAACTTCAACAGTTCATCGTCCGTGTGAATCAATTCGGGTTTCACCTGCAATTTATTATATAGCAATTGAAATAATTTATAAGAAATTGAGCAGAGAGTCGTAATTTATACAAAAGTGACACTTACATGAGGCTTGAACCAATCATTGAATTGAGTTGCCACTAGTTGATCAATTATTAGGTCCTCTGAATGGTGTTGCTCGTACAGTTCATTAAAAAATGACCTGTATCAGGAATAGTGATAATTATAAATATACATGTTCAAACTGAAATGATCGAAGAGATACAATGTTTGTATTGTAGTATGGCGCAACTACTTCACAATTACACAACACGTACGTCTTGATAATGTGAAGTTCCTCACCACTCAGCCATCTCTTCTTTGAGGCTCCACTTGCTCGGGTGATTGAAAATGGACTGTATTATTCGATCGTCGTTGCTCGTGAGATCATCATTTCGATCAGGTCTGCTTTGCTTGCAGTGAATGTGCGATTCGAGGTAGTGAGAAGAGAAAAACCCGATTTCTTCGACAATATATGCCTCTACAATTGACGCCTCGACGTGTGTTTTGTTTTTCACCTTCTTCTTCAAATCGCATAGGAATCTATTCGTGCATTTATTAAAATGCCAATTGCCAAAGAAAAATAATATATATGTTTAACAGTAAATTTTCTAGTGTAGTTAATTACCTCTCAGATGGGTACATCCACCTATATCGCACGACCCCCCCAACACGTGCCTCATATGGAAGGTGTTCAATTAGGTGTTCCATTGAGTCGAAAAAAGGAGGAAATATTTTCTCGATGTTACACAGGATGACGGCTACACTGTCTTGTAATTCTTTTACCTTGTTCACATCTAGTGTGGTTGAGCATAGGATCTGGAATAGAAGGCTCACCTCCGTCAAGGCCCCTCAGACGTGCTCAGGAAGCATTTCACGGAAGACAATCGGAATCAACTTTTGCATGAATACATGACAATCATGGCTTTTCATGCGTGCATCCTTAGCTCCTTAATGTCGTTGCAGTGGGACAAGTTAGATGCATACCCATCAGGAAACCTAAGACAACGAATCCACTCATATATCCTCTTTTTTTGATATTTCGTCAGTGTATATACCGCCTTGGGCATCACGTTCGGTCTCCTTTCGTCCACCTCAAACTCCGGCCGATTACATATGATCTTTAGATCATTCTGTGCATTTAGATTGTCATTCATTTCGCCCTTTATGCCCATCACAATATTGAATATATTGTTGAACACATTCTTCTCAATGTGCATGACATCAAGATTGTTTCGTATCAGATGCGCCCCCTTAGTATTCAAGTTCCCAAAAGATGTTTTTCTTCGTCCACTTATGGTCGACACCATAGCCTTCCGGTTCACTCAATGGTTGTTCGACTGCAACACTAAACGTATTGACACGGGTTCGGATCTATTCTCCTGTCAGCCTCGAACATGCAACCTTCCTCTTCATTCGATTTTAGTGAAGGCTTTCTTGTTCCTGTGATAAGGATGGTCCGATGGGAGGAACTACCTGTGGCAGTCAAAATAGCATGCCTTCTGGCCATGCTGTAAATAGAATGCCCATGTGTCCTCCATACAAATTAGACACTCTATAACACCAACGACACTCCATCCAGACACTATCCTATAGGCGGGAAGGTCGTTCACTGTCCACATCAATGCGGCCAGCATCATGAATGCCTGATTTGTCGCAGTGTCGTGCGTACGTACACCCACATGCCATAAATTCTACAACTCCTCGATCAACGGCTCTAGGTAGACATCGATAAGACATTTGGGATTCGATGGGCCATGGATCACCATCGTTAGGAACATATACTCAAACTTCATGCATATTACCTGTGGGAGATTGTACAATGTAAGTATCACGGGCCAACATGAGTAAGTTTTACCATACTGGCCGTGCGGTGAAAACACATCCGTGCACAGCCTTAGTCTAACATTACGAGATCCAGTTGCAAAATCAGGATACGTCCTGTCAAAATGCTTCCAAGCCTCTGCATTGAACGGATGACACATGGATCTCTCCTCCATCTGATGGTTGGCATGCCACGTCATATGCTCTGCAGTGGCCTCTGACGCATACAACCTTTGCAGCCGAGGGGTAAGCGGCAGATACCTAAGAATGGCATACGGGGACTTCTTGTGTTTAGGATTTCTATCTCTGGTGGGGTTGTACCTAGTGTCTCCACAAAACTTGTAATATTCCAGATCAATATCGTTCTTTCCAGTACAACATGCAGCCGTTTTTGCATACATCAATCTTCTGAACTGGTAAACCCAATTCTCTTATCAATTTGGTTCTGTAATAATCGGGGGAGGGGGGGGGGGGGAAAGTGTGATCGCGGGACATTACAGTATCAGTCCACTGGCACAAGCAATCATATGTATGCTTGGAAAAACCCCCTTCGGCCTTGATATTCACCAAAGTAGCAAGTAACGCCAACTGAGATTAAGTGCAGCCGTTCCATAAGGGTTGGTTAGCAGCATGAACTACATAAAAAAAACAGTCAGACAACCCAGACACATAATCATAGGACCCCTCACCGTAATATGAACTGGGACCCACATCAAAAGGACAATACCGAGTACCATCATCAGTCGGTCCCTCCTGGTTATAAGAAGACCAGAAAAATGGCCCGGTGGCATCGAATACCATCCTCAGCGCCCAGTCCATCTAAGTTGCATCATCCCAATGCGAACTACCCTCCTCCTGAACGGGTAGCCTTTGCTGCTGCTGCACGGGGGCGGTCAATGCATCAAAGTATTCCTACACCCTCTCCGCACCATGCGAAGTCCAATTATAATACTCCGGCATAAGCCCTTTCATACACAAGTCGAAATTTACCTCATCCGGTGTTTTGAACCGTTCGTTTTTGCACTTTCAACAGGTATACTTAATCTTCTCCCCGTCCATATATCCACACTGAGACTGGGCCTATTCTAGAAATGCTATAACGCCATTCTCAAACTCTAGCGTCACACCCAACAGGTCTCGATCATACATCCATCTCCTCAACTGTCTTAACATGATTAATCCTACGTAGACAAGGAATTCATAAAAGTAATTAAATGGCCAGGATATATTATATATCTATATATATAATAAACCATTAAAGAATTTCAACTTGTTACTTGAACAAAATACCTTTAAAAATCAATGAAAATTTAACGGAGATTGTTGATATTTTTGATTTTACGTATAAAGAATCAAGAGAGGGAGTTAGAACAAATGAGTTGGAGAGACAGAGTAATAAGAACAATTAAAATGAAGAGGGACATATATATAGAAAAATATTTGAACGAGCATTAGAATATTATTTGGAACACTAAACTAGCCATTGAAATATAGTCGTTGCTTCATCATTAGGAACGACCTTTGGACGACCTCTGGAACGGACACACAAACACTAAATTAATCATTATAATATAGCCGTTGGAGCATATTTGGAACGGTAATCAGAATACATCTATTATGTATACGGACCGTACCTAATAGTAACACATGTTGGCGCGGTAGTTGGAACTAAACTTCATTTTCACAAGACCCACAATTTGAAACGGTCATAGCATTACATTGTTCACACAAGGCGTAAAAAGATCTCATTTAGCACTACATGTTGAAACGGTCTACCTTGCGTTCCAAATCGTCCCGGGTTGTGGAACAGGGGTAGGAACGGTTACTTTTTCTGGTCAAATAATAGTTCCAATTTCCACATATGAGTTCCAAATGGAATGCCAAAATATATCCGCTCCCTTTTTGAAACGGTAATGGGTTTACATATGACACACATATGTTGGCACACAATCAGGAACAGTCTTGCCGTTCCTAGACGTTCTGACTCTGACTAATACGAAAGTGATATCAGCAACGGGTTACCATTCCACAACAATTTCATTTACCATTCCTATTTGGACCGGACTTTGGAATGGTCCTAGTAAACCGTCCCAATTGTCGCATTTTTTTATAGTGAAATAGAACACATGTCGCAATTAATTGAAATAAGTAACACTGTTGCACTAAAAACCTTCATACGAGTATAAATGCATTTGGAATGCTATGTGGGTTGCTTGAAAACGTTGGTGGGCTAAGACAAACTAAAAATGTTAGTGTAAGTGAACAAGTAACAATTTTTCTTAGTGTTCTAGGCCATCACAAAAAATCTGGGTTGTGAAATTTGTTTTCCTATGTTCTGGATGCACTATTAGCAAATATTTCCACAGTGTCTTGGGTTCGTTGTTGAAACTTCATCATTTATAACTTGCTACCCAAAGCCAGTGCCTGAACGCAGTACGGATCCTCGATGAAAATGGTTCAAGCTATACCATTTGTTTAATTATTTTACAGTTGTGGAATTGAGTCTACCATTAAGGAATAGATACATATTCACGTATTATTTGACCTTTTTATTATAGGGTTATTTGGGTGCACTTGATGGGACTTACAGTAAAGTGAGAGTGTCTTAGAAGGACAAAGGGCGTTATCGAACACGTAAATGTGATGTAGCAGTTAACATACGTAGAGTTTGCGATAGGGAAATGAAATTCACATATGTCTTGGCTGGTTGGGAAGGAAGTGTGGTTGATTCTAAGGTTTTACATGATTCAATCAGTAGACCTAATTATCTGAAAATACTGCAGCGTATGATTAGTCTTAAGCAATTGGTTTTCAATTTGAATTGTGCCTAGTATAGAACGTTGAAAATGGGTGTTTTTGGCTGTTTGGTTTTTTAACCTTCAATAGGCGCTTACTACATGTCTGACAATGGCTACACTAATGGGGATGAGTTCCTAATGCGATATAGAGGAGTTAGGTATCATCTGAAAGAGTGGGGGAACAACAATTTAGCTCCACAAAATGCAAAATAATTCTTTAATATGAAGCACTCGGTAGCCCACAATGTTGTATAACGATGCTTTGGATTACTAAAAATGTGGTGGAGTATCCTAAGGAGCCCGTCTTATTACCCAACCTGAATTCAAAATAGGATTATTTTAGCTTGTTCTCTCCTTCACAACTACATCGGAACTGCGATGGAAGAGGACCTGTTTGAGCAAAGCTTGAATGATGGCGTTGGCGGAGGGGATGACTCAAGTGTGGAATGCATTAGCACTGTCGATCATAATCCAACATGTAATGGGTTCAGAGACCCGCTTGCTGCATCAATGAATGATTGGAGAGGAGTGAAAGTAGATTAGGATCGCGGTTTAATGTTTAGACAGATCATTTTCTATGTTATGTATTTTATTTTAATGACTTATGGTACATTGTATTGCTGAATTACAGAATGGTCATATATTGCTGAATCTTGGTGTGTGTATTGCTGAAATATGTGCACCTAACAATAACGCAACTTGCTGAATATGTTCCCACTTGATTTCAGCAAGAATGGATGAATAGGGGAACGAGTAATCCACGTCACCCGAATGAGAAAGGGAATGGTAAGAGTATGAGAAAAATGTGGACTGTTTTAATTCAAGCGCTTAAGGAGATTGTTAGGATGGGATGGAAGTGTGAAGATGATATTCAGACAGGATATCTTGGTGTTTTAGAACAATCAATTTCAAAAATGGTACCGCAGATCACCATCATCGAAGGAGAACGAGGGGTTTAAAACTCCTTAATACTACACAATAAACATTGATTCACCTTTTCAAGCTATGTTTGGTGACACGAACGACATATTCTCATCTTACCAACCAAATGCTACTACAACTGCAAATGAGTCTTCGGCTCCCAAGAAGACTGGTTCTTCTGCTATGAAATGGAAGCGACAATCAAACAATGTTGTTGATGGCGTGTTCCTCAAAACAATTAACACTTTTGTTCACAGTCGAGAGGATCGTCTTGGAGAAATTCCAAAAGAATTAGTGTGGATTACGATATAAAGGAGGAACAAACCTGTCTACTAAACACTAGACATCATTTGAGAAATTACGAAAATGAGAAAATATGGTGCACAAAAGTTAGTAAGAAACACAGAATAGATGGACATTTTCTTTAGCTTTGCGGACGAGGACAAAATCATAATAGTGAAGATGATGATGGATGGTTCCATATGATTTATATATAACTGGATTTGAAAGTGTTAATTTTGTGGTACAAACATATGTGCAATTTAGTTCGTGGAGTTGTTGACCACCAACAATGTTTTCTTGTATGTAGTAGCATGCTTGCCTTTGGGGGTACCAAAACTCCATTTATTTTTAATCTAGATGTTGAATTGCATATGGTGTACTTGATAGATGACGGTGAACTTTTGTAGCAAGTTTACTTGACAAATTTCATATGTTGTACTTCTTTTTTGTCTCTAAATATATTGACTTTTAGTTCAGTTGCGTTGCAGCATTTTATGAGGTGAGAAGTATAATCTCATTTTATTGTGTCAAGACTTGAACATGGATTCACTTGGCTAAATACCTTACTAGCTTGCAAACAATACTCGACCAATATTCATGGACAATTGATTAAACACAACAAACAAAGGTTGGGATCGTGAATTAAACCAATTCGTTAAACACAACAAAAAAAGCTTCATTAAAATAAAAATCAGTTCATTCAAGATAACAAACAAAGAGTAACAGAAACACATATTACACATAATAAAAGAAGCCAAAAAGTTCAACACACTTCAAATACCATAGTAAACAAACTAAAATAACAAGCCAAGAAGCAAACATTCTCACACCGCTTCCACAAGCAACACAGCGGACTGAAAAAACCAGCATCGAACTATTCAGGCACAATGACAGTAGCCCTCTCCCCAAGCTCGTCGAGATAATCAACATCCCACTGAGAAGGTTCGAGAATCATTTGCAGGCTATTCCACTCGGGCTCCCCGTAGTGCCAATAAATCTTCGAGTAAGGTTAAATATGAGTCAAGTACTAAATAAAATACATATGATAAACAAAAAAAAAATAAAAAAAAAAAACCAAAAAACGTTACCAGCAATATTTGCAAACCCGAACAAGACATCAAATTGGTCAAGTTACTGGGTCACTAGTGACCAGTCGGCTCGGAGTCAAAAAACTGATTGACCCGGACCCTGCTATATATATGTGTATATATATAGCTATACATAATATAACAATACATTATATATCAATTACTTAAGCAAAACGATGAAAAAGATAAAAGCAAACTTAAAATAAATATACATCCAATTAAACATAATAAGTGCATAGCTCAACATAATTTTTTTGTAAATAGACAAACAATTAAAAAGAATTAGTCAAATGTACTACAAGTTTGCAAAATCAGTAACTCAATTAGCATCATCATTCTCATTATCACTATAATAAGTACTTCTACTTTGACGACCAAATTGCTCAAGATCAGCCTCTGCAATTACCTAAACATCGTTTGTCTCATCTGAAATAAACAATTAACGAAAAATAAGTTATAATAGAAATGTATTATTGAAATAATGATGATGATGATGATAATAATAATAATAATTTTTACCAACCTATCAATGGATCAAAACTTGATCATTCCTTATTTCTAAGCATTTCTTCCAACCTATCAATGGATCAAAACTTGATCATTCCTCATTTCTAAGCATTTCTTCCTCAAGCATTTATTCCATCTCATCATAGTCAAGTTCACCTTCTGGAGTTTCTTCAACGATCCAAAATTCCGCCATGTCAATGCACTCATAATAAATAGGATCGTGAGTCCTCTTGCTATTTAACTATACAATAATTACAAACATGAGAAAATATAGTTATTATATTGTAAAACTAATTATACACAAATAAATTCAATTAATTCTAAACACTATATATACCTGTTCTGCAGACGCAAGTTATAATGCACATAAACTAGATCATTCAACCTCTGGTGCTCCAACCTATTTCTCCTTTTAGTATGAATACACTAGAAAACTCTCCAATTCCACTCGCATCCAGAAGAATAAGTTGTTTGACTTAAAATTCTAACTGCCAACTTATGTAGGTTAGGTGCATCAAGACCAAACACTTTCCACCAATCATTTAGCAAGAAAAAACAAGTTATCAAGAACTAATCCAAATTAGAAAAAAGATAAATGAAAAATAATTATACAAAACTAAATATTACCAGGCCGAGTTAATCTAGCTATGGTCATAGCAGTTGGTCTTGCAGAACTCTTTTGTCCATCTCGATTGAGTGATATCTCATTGTAAGCCTTGTTGCCTCCATTTTCAACTCTGGAATCAATATAATACAAAAGCCCACTCACAACCTCTTTCTTCTAAAAAACAGATTCTTTATCATACTGAAAAGTTGGGTTGAAATAATATGCAACATCATGCGAACTTTTTTCGCAACATCTTATCCCATCTTGCATTGATATTATCAACACATTATGCATATAATCCTTTTTTTTTTTTTTTTTGTGAAACAAAGCTTTGATAGCCTTTCTTGCCCTGTACATGCATTCATACACATACCACAATGATGGATTCTCATCAGAATCACAAACGCACAACAAACGTACAAGAGAGGTTCCAACTCGGACAATAATATTATAGTTATTCCAAAACCTTTCATCCAAAATGACTTGTTTCACTTGTTTTACCATATCATTCTTCAAAACTTTTTGAAATCTTGATATGTCATCATTGCTTGTAAATGATCTTTATGATCACTTCACTTTTCAATGAAGTGAATGTTGTGCAAAACGAGTATCTCTAGGTCGGATAATCTCTGTCCACCCCTATCTTTGTCTCAACCAATTGAGTGGCCATTTATTATTATAGATATTGCAAGTCACTTTAGATACAAGTGGTGAACAATCTTTGATATGAGACAACTCACCAATATTTTTCAAGGTCAAATTAACATAGTGAGCTGCACAAGTCGACAACAAATAATAGGATATTTTTCAAAAAGTAAACGTCCAACCGCCTTATAATTAGTTGCATTATAGTGACTAAATGAACCACATTCTTCACTCGAATCATTTCATAATTTCAGCAAACAAGTTACACAATTTTCAGCCATAGACTCAATAGCAGACACATCAACATATTTTATAAATGATATTTCAAAAGGATAATAAACCAAAAAGTTAACCAATGGCCTTTGTCTAAAATCTTCCATCCATCACCTATTATAGTGAAACCAGTTTTTATTCACTTACTCCTAAAAGAATCAACAATTAATACCACTTGATTTTTAGCATCTTTCAAAAGTGAAACCCTCAAAGCATGATAACGAGGCACTGTGTAACCATGGCCTTTTTCACCATCCCCCCCCCCCCCTTTACCCCTCTTTCACCGTCGCCGACCGACTTCCTCTTCATTTTTTCGTCTTGGTATTATCATATAGTTTTTTTTATAGATGATTTATTAACTATTTTTATATTCTTTCTTTCTTTAACAGATTTGAGTGAAAGCATATAATTTCAGGTATGTTTGTTGTTTTGTTAAAGATAGTTTATTTTAATGTTGTATTGTTGTAAATGGTAAAAATGATTATTTTTTGTGGTGCATAGTATTTAAAAAGTTGACTAATGGTGTATGTAAAGTATTATGTAATGGTGTTAAAAGGTCTCTATCTTGTTATCTTATTTTTGAAATTTCAGATTTATATAATGGTGTAATGGTGTATATATTGTTATCTATATTATTTGGTATATATTGTAATGGTGGATTAATATATTATATTTGTTTGGTACAGATTGTAATGGTGGATGAATATATTGTATATGTTTGGTATATTTGTAATAGTGGTTAAGTATATTGTATATGTTTGGTATATATTGGCTTATATATTGTTTAGTATATTACTTAGGCCATGTTTACATTTAGCTATTAGGCCATATTAGACCCCTAATATAGGTCAGTCAAGTGTTTACTTAACTACAGGTCGGCCCGCTATTGTGTCACATAGCCCGACACTATTCCCATAAATTGCCATATTACAATACAAGACCAAATGCCCATATTATAATATGTGGGACCCACATATTAACACTACTATTTTTATGTTCCATATAAGTCCCCAACTTTGCTGCTACAAAAGACTTTAGTGCCCTCCATTTTGCCATGAATTACTACTTTCCCTCCTGACACATCTTAAAGGTGTCTGCCTCAATAGCCTCATCTCAAGAAATATCTGAAGTACAAAGTGCATTTGCAGGGGCCTTTAATTTCAACATTGGAGAGGTAGGTGGTTCCCTCAACCTCTCCTTCTCTTTCAACCATTTTCCATTTCTTCCTAATAAATCAGCTTGTTAAATTTTTCCATTTTCTGTAATAGGTTGCCATTTGCGTTGGTGAAGTGCTTGTCCAGTGTTCGTATCTGGAGGTACGAAGCTTACTTGGGAGCCTGTATACATGGTAAGCTTTTCTCTATTTTTTTTATTTTATTTGAAGCTTAGCATCGATTAATCGAATTCAATATTCATTTATTGCTGAGGAATAATTTGGGCCTCCTGTTGGTGTGTTCGTTGCTTGGTGAAATGTTGAGAAAATGTGGGCTAACACTGCGGGTTTGCAAATGGATCGAAATTTTTTTCGTGTGTCATGTTTCTTTCAACTTACATTTATATTATTGGCTATACTCACGTGCGCAATGTTAACGTTTCTGTTTGTTGTTGAATGCCATTGCCTATGACGCTAACTTTTTCATGAAGATGTTTGTTTTGGGGAGAATCAGTTGTAAATCGTTTCATAACTTCACTAGCAAAATTTAAGTACTTTACACGGCGGTTTATTAAAATAATTTGAGATTCTACAACATTCATCCGCTGTTAATTATTGAACTGTATCACCCATCCACTGGTTATTTTTGCATTACACGTCCCTCATTCAGTTTGCAAAAACTTTCATTGATTGTTTTAACATAAACAAAACATTCCCCCTACATTCGGAAAATGTTGACAAAATTTAAATAAGTGTGAATACTTGACTACTAATGTTATCTATGCACAATTCTATATACAATTATGTAGGTCACTAACAATGGAGGCTGCCTACGTCGTCATCTCTTCTTCAAGATGAAATTATAGTGTGAAATATGGAGGAATGTTGCAGGTTGCGCGGGAGAGAACTTGGAATTGTGAGAGCCGATCTCGACCTTCTTCTTACTAAGTCAAGTTCATACATGTTTGAAGAAACGAATTTGGCCCTTTGAAATAGTTTATTTGGTAAAGTTAATGATAAGACATTTTGTCTTATTAAGAGGGCATAATGGTAACTTAAATGATAATACAATTTACAATGTGGTAAAGTAAACAAAAAGATAATCCACTACTAAAATTATGGGCCCAATAACATCTCAATGTAAATGACTAGTTAATGGCATTTGTACAACACAATAGAACAAATAGCAGGTCTCTTGTATGGGCTAATACAATCCGACCTACTAAAGTAAACATGACCTTAGTATATTATTTAGTTTCTATAATGGGATGATTGAGTTGTTGAGGTGAATGGGATGAGTGTGTTGGTGAGGTGGATGAGTGTTGTTGTTGATGATTGTATATTAGGATTCTATAATTAAACTAATTTTCAACTTAAAATCTTCAACTAAACTAATATAACTTAGTTAACTCACAAGTTAGGAAAGGACAGGCTCGAACGCCCAAGCTTCCACATTTCGACTGGACTGGGTATTAGTCGTTTTATATTTGGTTTTATTTTTACTCCAATGCAGAATTTTTATCCAGTTGGATGGGCCAGAACTTTTCTCAGAATTTACAGTTGTTTAGTACTTGTATCATGGGCTTCATCGAAGTTGGAGTTTAGTTTGCATGGTGTGTGGTTTGAATAGTGTTAGTTCCTTCAACTCCTCTTGTTTTCTTTAAGCATGATAAGACGTTCCTGCTTCAGATGAATTTTGTTCACTGGTCATTACTTTACCCTATGTGATGAGTTTACTCGTTGTAGATAGTAATCATAGTTCATCTACTCATTTTATAAAACTTTATGATTAATTGTTGACATGTTGCATTGCTTTTCACCTCTTCAGACAATTAAGACCATATCCAAATTTAAAAGATGTCCAGTACCAGCTCATATTGATCAACCTGACTCAGCACTTGATGTAAGTAGCTCGATTGATTTCTTTTAGAATATTCATGTATTATGATCTTATAGTTTAGTCTCCAAATATTTTCATAGATCACTGGTGTTTGATTATTATTTATGACAATGAAAACTTTTCAATGGGAAGAGTTAATGTAATTCTGCTTATTTGTCTACCTAGTTGGAAATCTTCCTGCATATTTGAGGAGCACTTAACATCTCTATGTTCAAACTTTTTCAGGGAATTCCAAAAATTGAGCCGAACAATGATCTACAACATGTTGTTGTTGAGGTAGTATTTGATTGTGATCTTTCTATACACATAGCCATTATTTTTGGAAGACAGATGTGTTGAATGCAATTTCTTTTCATGACTTAATATTTTGAAGATCAAGACTCCTGATTAAATCGAGAGAATGCGAGAAACTTGCCGGGTAAGCTTCTTTATTGTTCAATTCATAATGAAGAAAAATGTACTTATACATTCTTTGCATGAATTCTCAGGAAGCTTTTAGAAACAAACATTAAGTAGGAAAAAATTGCTAACCGCAGACAAATTTTGCCCAAGATGACTGACCATGAAAAAATGGAAATAACTTCTTCCTTTTTGGGAAAATATAGGGGGTGGGTGGTGGTAATTAAAACATAACAAGGAAAAAGTATCTGTGCCACAGGAGTTTCGAAATAACTTTGTGGGGATCCACGTGTTTATCTTTGTGTAATACTTTATAGCATTATATGGACAATAAAAAAAAGTCTGCTGCAAAATAATTGGTTTTCTCATGCCATGATTGGGATGAAAGCTATAGTAGCTGATTATGATATTTAGTTCTTGAGTTCGTTTTTTCCTCTAATCCAGATAGCAAGAGAAGTTACGGATGCTTCTGCTCGTGTCATTCGACCTGGAATTACTACTGATGAAGTTGATGTTGTGGTTTATGAAGCAACAATTGCTACTGGTACGTCCACACCACTCCATTTCTTACCTTATTTCTAGATCTACTATGGGATTGTTGTTTCATTATGCAATAGGTATGAGGTTCTGTTGATCATATATGGCAGGGTACTCAACCTACTTTTTAATTAATTTTTGTGTTGTTATCATATTGTTGTATTCAATTTTGCAGAAATATTACACGTGGATCCAATACTTAAAATCCAAATCTGCAAGAGTTATAATTATAGGGTCAGGAAATGGATCAGGGAGGTGATGTCGCAATGTAGGAAGATTATGAAAATGAATATGATCCCCCTTTTTAAATATGTATGCTTTATAATTGAATGCTTTTATTTTGTGGATTGGAATGTTGAATTGTTTTTATTATAAGTATTTTTTCTTAAATATATTGCCATATTTAAATTTATAAATTATTAGAGTTAAATGAAATATATTTTTATTATTGAATATAAATTGTGAAATTGTTGATGCAATTTTCGTTGTAAACAAAAATAATTTTGCAATAGATTGTTGTTGCAATTACCGTGGTGAAATTTGCAATGGATTGTTGTTGTAAATGAAAATTATCTTGCAATGAATTATAGTAAATTATGTCGTTGCAAAAAATTAGTGCAATATTGCAACGACTTCAGTTGCAAATGCCGTTGCAAACAAAATGATTTAGCAACATATTGTAGTTAAATATTTTGTTGCAAAATTCCCAAAGAAATGATGTTGCAATATTGCAACGACTTTTCATTGCAAATGTAGTTGCAAACAAAACACGATTTTGCAACGAATCGCCATCAACTTTGCAACGAATATACCATCGCAAAGTCGTTGCAAGATGTAAAAAGTCAATTTTTTAAATAATGAATTTTTCATGGGATTTTGCAACAGATAAAAAATCGTGGCAATAATTTGCAACGGACCAAAAAAAACCGTCGGTATATAGCAGTGATACCTATAGCAACGGAAAATATTCCGTCGCAAAATGTCGTGGCAAATTTGTTTTGCAACAAATTTTTTGATGAAATCCATTGCAAAAATACATTGTTATATGTATGTTTTTTGTAGTGATTTTTGCCTTTTTCTTACTTGTAGCTTTCTTTTTTAGCATGGGACATGTAAGCATCATATTCAAATTCATGTGAACTCGCGCCAAAAGCATATTCATCAACTTCTGAAGATCCTCGTTCTTCTTTTGCTTTTTCTACATTTTTCTTCGAAGAGCCTTGAATCATGAACCTAACTTCTTGAGACACTTTCTTGCAACTTGCTACATTCCCTTTTTCACCAGCAAGATGTTGTTTCATTCGGTTGATTCCTCCACTCTTAAAGGCAGTGAGACAATAATCACAAGTTAATATCCTTCTTCCTTCAGTAGTTGTCATCTCAGTAACATGTTTTCAAGCTATATTCTTTTTCTACCTTGGATTGTTTTGAGATGGTTGTCCTACTCCGGATCCACTAACAGGTAGAGATTCATTTGGCGTGGTTCAGGAATCCGTAGTTTCCTCCATTAACTATAAATAAATTAACAAACAATTATTACAACAATCAAAACTATACTACAATTTATACAATGCCATAAATACTCAACATAATTAGAATATATATTCAACATAATTGAAATAAATATTCAACATAATTATAATAAAATACATGTTTTTACATTCAAAAAACTTGCAAAGCATCATTTACAAATAAGAATTTTAAGATGACAAGTCTAGTCGAATTCATGTACACTATGTACACCTAAAGATCTTTTGTGTAGTCATGAGATTGATGGTACAATTCATTGAGGCAAATAAAGATATGAAGAAAAAACTAAGAACCATTTTATTATTAATTTATATACCACAATAAGGAGGTAAACTGAATACTTACTAGACATATTTAGAACCATTTTATGTATATAATAGAACATTGACTAGAGTTGGCAAGCCTAAACAAAGAAGTAGACTATGCACACATGTAAGCACAGACATAAATCACCATGTCATTCAAAATATTTGATTCTCTGCTCTCATCTCTGGGAAGAATATACACAAATTTCATCCAAAAGATTTGCAGTCATCATCTACTTTGCCTAAATGAATACAAATAAAAATGATATCATGAATTCTTGTGCAAAAGAATCCATGATGTATTACACATACTTGTGTATTCATATCAAAATAGAGATAAAAGAATCCTATTGTAAAATGTCAAATTTGGCCTTAATATTTGAAAAAATTACCACTTAATGTGTCAGGTGCAATTAATGCACCTGACACAACTTTGTAATTACATCAATGCTCTCTCCTATTGTTCATCTTCTTCGCTTGTTCGAAAATGGGTAAGCTCTCAAACCCATATTTTCTTTTATGATTTGTGATTCCAATAGCTGAGATATATTGCTGTAATTTTTTTCCAACAAAAAAGAATGGGCCGAAATAATCTCCTGCCATTCGAAGTTGTTCTATTTTCTTGAAAAGTATTCAATGGTGTAATTTGTAATCGGTTAGACGGTGCCTTGCAGGTCCCAACGATTCCTTCCTCCTCACGCGAGGACATCTACGCCGAGGCTTAGACCAATCGCCAGCGCAAGGTCAACAGACTTCTTCTCCTTTAGAATTTGTTTGTTTTAATATTTTAAAGAGTATAATAATTCATTATTACATTGCCGATGCCCATATCTAGGTATTTAAACATGATCTTATGCATTCTTTATAATATTTTCCTTGTACTATGTTGGTAATTTATTTTGGCCATTGGGTATTAATTTAGTTATTACGTAATTGACCCAAATATGTACATGTTTTTTACTTCTAAGATAGATGCCTATTATTTGTTTCTATGATTAATGCATTTCACATAATTTTGATGGATACGCCAGAGAATTTCATTTGTTTTAGTAGATACATATTATGGATTTGTTGTTGGTTATTATTATGTTACCATGATACAAATCTTTTTTTTTTTTTACATAGTTGCAACAAACACGATTATAATTTGATTTAGTAATACCATCTTAATTAGAATAAAAATTTTAGGTTTGTTCTTTGAAAATTATTACAGTAAACATTCTTTGAAAAGTTCATCACCGTGCAATGAGTTGTGCGCTTCTTCAAAGAAGCACACAACTTTCATATAATATTTTAAAATAAATACCATCCTATGTGTCAATCTCTTTCCTATATGGATAATTAATTGGACAAGTTAGTTTTGGTCTAATTTGCCACCTTCACTTATTTCTATAAATATAAATTATTAATTACGATAACTTTTCATTAATTATTTTCTCTCGTTATTATTTTCTTACTTTATTTGGTTCCTCCATTTATATTAAATTCTTAATTATTTTCATTTTAAATTACTTTTTATTTTTCAAATCTTTAGAATTTCTTTCAAATTACTTTACTTTTATTTGTTTATTTATTATATTTGTTATTCTTGAATTATGCATTTTATGAATTTTCTAATTGATTATCAATTTTATAATTTTATTTGATATGTTATTTTTTTTTTTTATAAAACTCCTGTATATACAAATGTTACAATAAAATAAGGTATATTTTAAATTATGCAATTCATATAATTTCTAACACAAAAGAACAATTTTGTCTAGCAATTTCAATCACAGAAAAAAAAAAAAAAAGTCAATACAATTAGTATCTTAATATTTTAACAAACAATTCATTCAAATAAAATTACATAATCAATATTAAAATTTTAGTTATTTTATATTAAAATATAATATATCCGTGCAACACACGGGTTTATAACTAGTTATAGTACAAATATTGCCAGTACATTAAATTGTAGTATTCAAATTACAATTTTATCTGGAGGGATAAGAGCTTCAAAGAAGCGCACAACTTTCGTATTTGCATTTCGCCCCCTCCACCTCCTCCTCTCTATACTTCAAACGCTCTATCCGCACACAACACACAGATTTCACTCGTACCCAGACCCGCCATGAATTTGGAAAATCTGCGTTCAGACGTTTTCCCAAGGGAAGAATTGTTCAGAAGCTTTTCCAGGTGAAAGTAGATTTTTCTCAATTGTTGTTGTTGTTTTTCCCCCTCTAATTTTATCTCTCTGTTTTCGCAATTGCCCACCACCTGTTCATTCACTGGATGCGTGTGAAGATAATGTGATTTTTCTCAATAATTTAGTTGATATTTTGCAATTTTGGTTGCTTCTCTTGCTCTTGCGTATTGGTGTTTGTTAGTATTGTCATTGTTTATTAGGGTTGGAGGAGTTGAAAATTATTATGTACATAGGGGTAGTAGGTGAGGGGGATTTTATGGAAAAAATCACAAAAGGGGACGGTAAATTCACTGGCATGCTACCCACTTGGATGCTACCCGAGTGGGCTTATAAGTAGCTGGATTCTACATTTTGATGGCATATTTCTCTTTATGAACCATTGCCAGCTTTCCTATTGTCAAGCCACGAATACACCATCCATATCCCCACTTACCAAAATATTCGCAGTCTTTTAATTATATCAGTTGTCCATTTCCTTGCGGATAGGCTTCCGTTACATGATTCAAAAGTTATTTAAGCGAACAAAGTCTGACAATGGGATAAACAAAATAGTACATCTCACTTTGGGAAACAATGGGAGGGTGCCAAGAGATGGAGACGAACGATGATGGATACTCTCATATTGCAACGACTTTTCATTGCAAATGTAGTTGCAAACAAAACACAATTTTGCAACGAATTGCCATCAACTGTGCAACGAATATACCATCGCAAAGTCGTTGCAAGATGTAAAAAGTCAATTTTTTAAATAACGAATTTTTCATGGGAATTTTACAACAGATAAAAAATCGTGGCAATATTTTGCAACGGACCAAAAAGACCGTCGGTATATAGCAATGATACCTATAGCAACGGAAAATATTCCGTCACAAAATGTCGTGGCAAATCTGTTTTGCAACGAATTTTTTGATGAAATCCATTGCAAAAATACATTGTTATATATATGTTTTTTGTAGTGATTTTTGCCTTTTTCTTGCTTGACTTTGTTTGTTTCCAAGCTATATTTTTTTTTCTACCTTGGATTGTTTTGAGATGGCTGTCCTACTCCGGATCCACTAACAGGTTGAGATTCATTTGGCGTGGTTCAAGAATCCGTAGTTTCCTCCATTAACTATAAATAAATTAACAAACAATTATTACAACAATCAAAACTATACTACAATTTATACAATGCCATAAATACTCAACATAATTAGAATATATATTCAACATAATTGCAATAAATATTCAACATAATTATAATAAAGTACATGTTTTTACATTCAAAAAAGTTGGCAAAGCATCATTTACAAATAAGAATTTTAAGATGACAAGTCTAGTCGAATTCATGTACACTATGTACACCTAAAGATCTTTTGTGTAGTCATGAGATTGATGGTACAATTCATTGAGGCAAATAAAGATATGAAGAAAAAACTAAGAACCATTTTATTATTAATTTATATACCACAATAAGGAGGTAAACTGAATACTTACTAGACATATTTAGAACCATTTTATGTATATAATAGAGCATTGATTAGAGTTGGCAAGCCTAAACAAAGAAGTAGACTATGCACACATGTAAGCACAGACATAAATCACCATGTCATTCAAAAGGTTTGATTCTCTACTCTCATCTCTGGGAAGAATATACACAAATTTCATCCAAAAGATCTGCAGTCATCATCTACTTGGCCTAAATGAATACAAATAAAAATTATATCATGAATTCTTGTGCAAAAGGATCCATGATGTATTACACATACTTGTGTATTCATATCAAAATAGAGATAAAAGAATCATATTGTAAAATGTCAGATTTGACCTTAATATTTGAAAAAATTACCACCTAATGTGTCAGGTGCAATTAATGCACCTGACACAACTTTGTGACTACATCAATGCTCTCTCCTATTGTTCATCTTCTTCCCTTGTTCGAAAATGGGTAAGCTCTCAAACCCATCTTTTCTTTTATGATTTGTGATTCCAGTAGCTGAGATATATTGCTGTAATTTTTTTCCAACAAAAAAGAATGGGCTGAAATAATCTCCTGCCATTCGAAGTTGTTCTATTTTCTTGAAAAGTATTCAAAGGTGCAATTTGTAATCGGTTCGATGGTGCCTTGCAGGTCCCAACGATTCCTTCCTCCTCACGCGAGGACATCTACACCGAGGCTTAGACCAATCGACAGCGCAAGGTCAGCAGACTTCTTCTCCTTTAGAATTCGTTTGTTTTAATATTTTAAAGAGTATAATAATTCATTATTACATTGCCGATGGCCATATCTAGGTGTTTAAACATAATCTTATGCATTCTTTATGATATTTTTCTAGTATTGTGTTGGTAATTTATTTTGGCCATTGGATATTAGTTTTTGTTATTACGTAATTGACCCAAATATGTACATGTTTTACTTCTAAGATAGATGCCTATTTATTTGTTGCTATGATTAATGCATTTCACATAATTTTGATGGATACGCCAGAGAACTTCATTTTTTTTTAATAGATACAATTTACGGATTTGTTGTTGGTTATTATTATGTTACCATGATACAAATCTTTTTTTTTTTACATAGTTGCAACAAACACGATTATGATTTGATTTAGTAATACCATCTTAATTAGAATAAAAATTTTAGGTTTGTTCTTTGAAAATCATTACAGTAAGCGACATATATGTACAAATAATTTTACAATATATGTCTTTATAGAGTCGGTTTTATTGTAATTACTGCCGATTTTGTAGAATCATCATAGTCATACATTTACTTTGTTGTCATTTCTTTTCCAATAAGATGGTTTTACTGAGAAAAACTCTAGCTCTAATTGAAACGAATGCGGTGAAATTGGATACATCTCAGGGCTTGTCGTTACAATCTTAATAGTAGAATTTGAAATCAAGTTAATCATTTGCGTAGGCTTGTTATCGACAATGATAAGGTGTGTCTCAGGAATCTACGTATGAATCAGAATGCCTTTGGACGCCTTTGTTATTTGTTAGAACATTCTTCGAGGTTGTCGGATAATCAAAGTGCAACAACAAGTGAACGATTAGTTATTTTAGTAAGCAGCATCTCCCATCACAAGAACAATTAAGTAGTGAAACATGATTTCATTTGCTTCGATTGTACAGTTAGTAAATATTTTAATCGTGGTCCTAAATGTTGTACTCAAAGTGAATCAGACATTGCTCACCCGACCTATTCCGATTGGAGATGATTGCAATGACTCAAGGTGGAGATGGTTTAAGGTAATTTACTTTATTTTCAAATCATCATCCTTTGTTTGACTATAGGATATTCATCGTCATAATACATTATTTGACTAAATATTAATTTAGGATTGTTTGGGTACACTAGATGGAACGTACATTGATGTTAGGATTTTAGATGTTGACAAATGACGTTATTGTACAAGGAAAGGTCAAATTGTTGTTAATCTATTAGGTGTTTGTAACATGAACATGCAATTCACTTACGTACTAACTGGTTGGGAGAGAAGCGATGTTGATAGTAGAGTTTCACGTGATGTCATTCACCAACCAAATGGGTTAACAAGTACTTAGTTATATGCGAAACTTTATGCTGTTAAACTTTTAAGGTCGGCTAAAAAAATCCCACTTTACTGTTATATTTGCCTTTTCTTTCTTAGGAAATTATTACTTGTGTGGTAATGACTATACCAATGGAGAGGGGTTCCTGACCCCTTATAGAGGGGTTAGATATAACTTGAGGGAATGGGATCACGGCGCCACCGGACCTCAGTATAAGGAAGAGTTTTTCAGTTTGAAGCACTCCTCAGCTAGGAATGCAATCGAGCGTACATTAGGCTTGCTAAAAGTCCGTTAAGGTATATTGAGAAGTCAGTAATCGTTTATCAAAGTGCCAAAAAGAAGTATCTTCGTGTGTTGCTTATTGCACAATTTCATTCGTAAGGAGATGCCAAATGACCCGGTTGAACTTGAAATACCTGAAACCAATGAACCTGCCACCTGACTCGCATGTTGAATTTGTTTCTACTATTGATACACGTCCGGCTTGGACAAATTGGCGAGATGAATTGGCTACGGCCATGTACAACAAGTGGTTGAATCGCATTGGTTGATTGTGACTTTTCTGATGTCGTATGATTGAACCAAGAATGAGTTTTTTCAATTTATGTAATGTTATCACCTAAATTAGGCACGTCGAATTTGTGGTGGTTTGAAATTGTACAACAATTGGAACAATAACGTATATAGTTTGTATATTTTTGTTTTGATAACTATTCATATTGTACTAGGGAACTTAGGCTTCTTATGTTTGGTCATGCTCCTAAGTATCACAAATATATAAGAAAAATATAGGACACTGGTCATTAAATACGGGTAGCTGGAGAATGAATATATATGTGTACGAACATTAAAAATAAACATCAATCAATTCCAAATTACCATATGTGAACCCAAATACATTCCAATTTGGTTAGTGGCCGTCAAAGGAAGCTTGAGTCTATTTAAAATCTGTTGCTTAATAAAAAACTTTTGATCACAAATGTGTGTCTTATGAAGACAAAAACAACAAAGATGTAGCCATACATTTTAATAGAGAACACATATAATAACAATATTTTTTCAGTCATATTACGTTTATAAAACATCCCAACTTGAGGTAACACACCACCTCACTAGGTATGGCATACTTCTTAAAGTAGATACATTAACAAAATGATAGGAAAATAACGCAACAACACACTATCATCAACTTCATTCAATTTGGAGGAAATGATGATTTACTACTATCAGCGACTTTGATAGTATGCAACGGTTGCCGACATAGTTGATGCACAAATTATACAACTAGCACGAGCAACTGCCATGCCTCAAATAGGCCTGCTTCAAGGAAGACCATTCTTTCTTCGTAACGTTTCACAAGGCCATCAAAACTAGATAATCGCTTGAGTACTCCCAGTATAACCTCCATACAACGCTGACACATTGAGGGATCCGCCCACTGGAACGTGCCACGGTAAGACCCCTACAACACAAAAGTTGAAGTTAGCAACATTGTGAACATTCATTCTTTCTTAAGTTAATTTGAAATGATGCGGGTCAAAGAAGGTGTTTGGATGTAAAATGTGAGTATTAAACCGAACCAACGCACACTTGAGCCTGTGAAACCACGGAACCATCTTCCTGGATTTGATGAAGTCCAAGACGTCCTCATAACAACTTTTGTTTCACAATCACAGAAACGCAAGTACGATTCCACATCTGATGACGTTTGTGGTGCATAATAGGTTCGAGATTTAGCCTGTAATTGTTTGATGACGGATGAGGCTGGGTGCGACCATCTTTAAACAAAATTTAGTAACTCAAAGTTAGAATAAGGCCAAGCACATTAGCATAAGCCAACTTACCGTGAGATTGTTAACTTATGTAAGAGATAATATACGATGCATTTAAGTTAATGTGAGTCAATATATTACCAATTAAGCAATAACCAATTTCAGAAGTTTTACATGATTGTACCTAATCAATTAAGTTAAATAGTTATAAAATGTCCAACTTTTGCAAATGAACCCCTCCATCCCTTGATCTTGGACATCTCACTTGGAATGCAAAGCATTCTTTTCGATCTTGTACCCAAGCAGCTCCTCTTGCGGTAGAAGAACAGATAATGACTATCTATATCGAAACAAATGGTTATCTTGATTCATTAGAAATTGGACATGTAAGGAAATTTCACTGAAAAACGAATAAAAGTATAAACATAAATAACCATTTTTTATGCAAACGCCACCCCTTCATCACTTAAATTTTGCTTTTTCCAGTTTTACAAACAATTTTTTGGGGATCATTAAATAAAAGAACAACGATATACTAAAAAAGAAATTAATCAATACAAAACACGAGTGTTTAATCGAGAAATAAGCGCAACTGATTCAGAGTATGCTATACATAAAAAACATATCCAATTGGGTCAAACTGGATGCACAATACAGTCAACACAAAATGGAAATCAAACTAATGAAATGTTCAAAAATAAAACTACCAAAAATACCATAACACCTGACTTCTATATTGCGAAATACCAAAGTCAACAGTTTTATCACCAACAAATAATGATACCCAATATTTTTCTTGTATAAAAGACGACAAAATGATACCAAAAAAACCAAAGTTTACCCACTACGGTACTAAGCTTTTTACCTGGATTCGCTTGAAGTAAATCATTTGAGCAGGTGGGTGGTACAAGATCAAGCTTCACCCGTGTTGATAATAAAGAAGACAACACCCTATTCTTTCTTCAAACAAAGAAATGTGCAAAAAAGGAATAAAGAAGAATACAGGGAAAGTGAGGTGTTAGAGTTTGATGTGATGTGGTATTTTGTCCTATTAGTGGGAATAAATATAATCCAACATCAAAATTCTTGTATTTTTTCAAACAAGTTAACAAATGACTAAACTAACAAGAAGATTATCCCGATGCTAATTGCAAAACATAAAGTAGCAACTATATAGTCAATTCCCAACATGTCATGTACATTATCACAAATTAATATTTTGCTTTGTTATCCCATATGACATAGTAAACACGGCATAAATTTATTAGGACAATTCTAAATGCAAAATATTTCGAAATCCTTCACCTATATATGTTTTGTTGAACATTAATAGATGCATTTCACAAGTTTCTAATATAGAGTCGTTTGAAATCCCTTTTTCTAGATCTCCCCTTCAAATCCATCCATCAATTCAAATTTAGCCTGACTGCTAGTTTACATTTCCGGCAAACTACAATCAATTCCCGTATTTACTAGAGAAATGGCTGGCCCAGGCTTATTTTTTGAAGGCTTGGGCTTAAACATTGTTTTGGTGGGATAAGTTATCCCACTATAATTCCAGTACGAAATATACAATTGTCCACATTATTCACTCGACTTCGTCTTCTTTTTGTGATTGGGCCAAATATCCCAAGAATTCCGACCTTCTTCCTCGTTTACATTACAAGTGGTCGACCCGCAAAGAATGAGGCTGGCCTGTGATTCACTCTGATAACTTTGGGATTGTGATCCCACCTAACCTACTGGGATAGAAAATCCCAACAGACCCACTTAGTTGAAATAAAATTGCAATTAACCTTTGTATCCCCATAAATTTGAAACACTCCTAAACACGCTTTTCTTTGATACTCTCAACGAAAAAAGTCAACTCATGGTATATGACACTAGTACATATAAATTCAATGCAGAATTTCTACCGTACTTCTGAAAGTGAAAATATATAATAAATTAAATTATAATTTAAAAGTGAGGAATGCACAGATCATACATATCTTGATTGGTACTATTGTATGACATTAAAGTGAAATAGAAAATTCATCGTCAAATGATACAACCAAGAGGGGCAAAAGTGTCAAAAAAGAGGTGATGATGATGCAATAATAATAATAATAATAATAATAATAATAATAATAATAATAATAATAAATTTCAATCATCAATCTTTCTCGTAACAAAAGTTACATGACACTAGTACTTTATTGTGGTCGATGATAATGAAGAGAACCAAACTCCAACATGTGGACTAGGAAGAGCACTTCTACACAGAAGTATCCCAACCCTAAACTCTTTGTTTGCTTTTTCATTGAAGTTTTTATTTTTTATATTAAATTTTTTTGTTGTTATTACCTGTGAGTTACAAGAAGAAATAAGTTAGAAAAGGTAACATATATTTTAAATTTCATAACCAACCAAACTATCCAGTAAATAAACTGAACCCGTCAATTCAAATCGTTTGGTTTGAACGGATACTTAAGTAGGTTTAATTTAATGAGTGTTTGCAATAACTTGTACTTTTATGATAGAAATAAATTGTAAATAAAGTAGTAAATTAAATAATAAGAAAGGCAAAATTGCACTTTTGGTCTCATAGGATAGGACCATTCTCACATTTGGTCCCGCGCTTTTGGTCGTCGACACTTTTGGTCCCAAAGCTCTAATTTTTTGACACTTATGGTCCCAAGTCGTTAACTTTAACGGAAAACGGCATGTGATTGAACACGTGCCGTTAGTCAACACGAGTAAATGGTCTTCTGCCGTTAGCTGGTCCATTTAGGAGGAAAAAATTGGCGCCAAATGCACATTTTACTCCCTTTTTTCCTATTTATACCCATAAAAAGCCCAAAAAATCTTATTTTCTCCTTTGACAACAAAAAATACCCCAACATTCATTTTTCTTAGTTTTAGCAGGTGAAAAAATGTCACAAACCTCTGAAAACGCTAGAAAAAATTTTAGTATATTTATTTAAGTGAATAAAAATAATTGACCAGAACTAATAAAATAAATTAGTTGTAAATGTGTGCGCATACGGAATTGTTAATAAAATTAATTAATGAAAAATACAGGAGGAAATAATTATAGTTAATGACATTTTAGACCGCCACATTTTGTCAACATAGTACTTATTTTAGCAGTTTTTTCCTTAGTAAATTAATTGGTCATTTATTTTTTATTCAATTAAATAAATATACTAAAAATATTTCTAGCATTTTAAGAGGTTTGTGACATTTTTTCATCTGCTAAAATGGAGAAAAATGAATGTTGGGGTAGTTTTTTATTGTCAAAGGAGAAAATAAGATTTTTTGGGCTTTTTATAGGAATAAATAGGGAAAAAGGGAGTAAAATGTGCATTTGGCGTCAATTCTTTCCTCCTAAATGCAGCAGCTAACGGTAGAAGACCGTTTACTTGTGTTGACTAACGGCACGTGTTCAATCACGTGCCGTTTTCCATTAAAGTTAACGGCTTGGGACCATAAGTGTCAAAAAATTAGGGCTTTGGGACCAAAAGTGTCGACGATCAAAAGCGCGGGACCAAATGTGAGAATAGCCCTATCCTATGGAATCAAAAGTGCAATTTTTACCAATAAGAAAAGTTGGGAGTATTGAAAAATAAAAATAAAGTGTAAAAAATTTGAACTTTGAGTGTTTGAAAATACAACTTAATGTTTACAGTTTTCTCGATAAACTGCAGAAGTTGGTAGAGTGCTGCTTATAGTTTTTGGCTTAATCAACTTAATTTAAACAGTTCAAAAGCAGAAGTTATAAAACAATAATATTATTTTCAACTTATTTTTAGGCTAAAATGCATAAAGCCCCCTTGTGTTTGAAAAACTCAGCGAAAACCCCCCTTTGTTTTGAAAATACACGGAAAACCGCCCCGTATTTTGTAGAATTAAGCTTAATCGCCCCTCTCTATTAAAGACCACTAACGGCATTAATTTTTCGACAAATTAACCGCTATGCCCTTACTTATTATATATTATTATTTATTTTACTAACCGTTGGATCTTCATTGATTGGATCAAAACCATTAGATTTAATCAATTAATTTTGACTGTCCGATTTTAAATTTATAAAAAAAACAATGATTTAGATTTAATTATTTTTTAAATATATATTATAAAAAATTAAAATTATTATTTTACATAAATTAAATAAAAATTACTTCCCCACCCCCAACCGCCGTCCCTCGCCCCCTCCCCACCCCCAGTCGCCCGCCACCACACCCGCCCCCTCGTCCAGCAAAAAGGGGCGACGGTGAGCTCCCAGCAAAAGAGAGGCGACGACTCACCGTCGCCCCCAATCTGGGCTAACGCGCGGCGTTCGCCTAGAGCAGATCTGTGCAATGACGCGCGTCGCCCGGATCTGGTCTGGGCAACCGCAGTCTTTTCCCCTGGGCGATGCGGTCGTTGCCTAGGGCAGAAGTGGCGACGACGACCATGGCACATTTGGGCGACAACGACCGTCGTCCCCAGATTAAAAAAATAAAAAAATATTTTTATTCTTCTTAAGTTTTTAAAATTTAAAAATTAATTTTAGTTAATAAAAGTATTAAATTTTAGTTAAAAGTATAAAAGTATTAATTTTGGTTAAAAGTATTAATTTGAGTTAATAAAAGTATTAAATTTTAAAAAATAAATATTAGTATATTAATTTATGTATCTTGATTTTAATTTAATTTTTCAATTTAAATTATAAATTTATTAAATTATAGAATTTTTTGGTATTTTAATATTTAAATAGATGTACTTAAAAATTATTTATTTTTTTAGGGGGGTGACATGCAATAAAAACCACTAAAAATAAAGTTAAAACAAGAAAAATTGACCATGGTAATTTTTAGCACTATATAGAGGCATTTTCTTCAATTAAGGGTCAAAAAAGGGGGCAAAACGCGTAAAAAATCATGTCCAAACGCACTATCTGCCCGTGCATCCCACCTTTCATTAGTTTCTAACGGAAATGTGTTTTTTTTGCTGAGTTTAACAAAATACGAGGGGGTTTTCTTCCTATTTTAAAATCACATGAGGAGTTTTTAACTTTTTCAGCAAAACACATGGGGGTAAATGGGAGTTTAGCCTTTTTTTTACTATTGTACATAAAAAGAAAAGAGAAAAAAACACGCACACATATTTTTATCTCTATCAATATTAATAAAAAAGAATTCAATATAAGTTGCCATCATCTTGAATCACAGATCAATTCCTATGCATTTCACAATATTGAAGCTAATTAGAAATTTCAATTTAATATTAATTTCTTTTAGTAGTTGTCGAGCTACTTATAGTATTTATAGGGTTTTAATTAAAGTTGCCTACTTCTTTAGAGTAATCTTTGAAAATTTTCTTTTATTTTTTTGGTTAGTTACTTCGTTTTTCAATTACCCATTTTTTGCAAAGTATATTAGAAAATATAAACGTGTTAATTCGCACTTGGACTCCCTCTAAAAATGTGAAATTACACTTTTTCCCAAAAAAAACTTTTGAAATTACACCTACTCACCTGACTCCCTTCCGTTAAGGTTTAGACGAAAAATATTGACATCGACAAAAATAATTATATAAATTATCAATTTTACTCCTATTTACATTTTTATGCATATTTTTATACTTATAAGGGGATAAATGTAATATATATATATATATAGTGAGGTTAATATCATTATATTTTATTTCTTATAAATACAAAATTATTACATGGAAATATTAAATGAGGGGTAAAATTAAAAATTTATGTAATTTTTTTGCTCATGTCGACATTTTCCGTCCAAATTCTAACAAAATGGGGTCAAGTGTGAAGGGTGTGTAAGTGTAATTTCAATTTTTTTGGAAAAAAGTGTTATATATATTTTTTGAGGGGATTTAAGTGTAATTAACCCACTATAAAATAGACATCGAGTCCTATATTTTTGGTAAGTATATAAAATATTAAAATATAGGTCTATAAGTACATTACAGTTTTCACTTTTGGTTTGGTTTTCATTCTCAACTAGCATTTGGCCCGTGCAACGCACGGTGATGAACTTTTTACATTAAATAAATTTCAGTCATATATATTATTTTTGATTTATATTATTTTGGAAAAAAACATATATTCTTTTTATTTTTTTTGAAAAATCTATCAAATAAAAAAAAATTCTCTTATTCAAATTACATCAAAAAAATTTTTAAATGATATTGTAAAAATCAACTTGAATTCTTAATGAGATGTATTTTTCTCTTCTGGTATTTTTATAAAAATATGAACCCATCAAATTATTCAAAATTACTTTTGTATCAACTGTTATCATTATTCTAATGACTTGTCATCCAAAAAAATTCATCACCAAAATATAGATCATAAATAAAAAATTTATGATATATATATATATATAAATTTACTTGACAAAAGTTATGGTCACATTTGATTATATAATTCAGAATAAAATTAAGAAAATGTAATGTCTTTCACAAAATTATAAAAATAGGAATATCGGTAAAATTAGAATAAAAAAGGTATACTTAGATACATTTTGAATATAAATTTGGGATACTATTTATTTAAAACTTATTCAATAAAAATGAAATTGGCAAAAAAAAAATAGTTTCAATTTTGATAATTTTGGTTATGTAATTTAAAATACTAAGAATAAATTTTACATGTACAATAATTAAATAAGATGACGATTATAAACGAAAAAGAAATTAGATAAACACATCAACTGTTTGAATGCTAACGATTTGTGGCATGAAATCATAAAAAAAATCGGATAAATAATTAGTCAAAGGATGAATAGAAAAAGTATAATTTGAATATTATAGGGTATCTGTTAATTGTTATCGGAACAAAATATATTCATATATTTTGCCAAAATAAAAAAATTGACATTGAAATTTAAAAAGTTCAATATTTTAGCTAATTATTGTTAAGTAAACAATGAGTCAACATTGAATAGATAAAAAAATTAAATATAAATTAAATCATCTTAAAACTTGCCTTGAATGTACTCCATAATCATTCATCATTAATATTATATAATTATTGTGAATTAAATATAAAAAATAGCCTTCATGGGAGAATAGACAAAAAATAACTTGTCCACCTCTTTAACCCTTTATGGTGACATGTTAATTTGTGGTGTTTAAAAAATATAATGTTAAGGCTCTAATTTTTCAATTAAAAGACGTCATATATTTTTTTCCTCTATGAGAAGTAAAAAATAATAAAATTTTCAACAAAAAATAGGAGCTTTTATAATCTATTTGTTCAGCAGTCAGCAGTTCCCTACACGCCATGCTGGGGCAATGTTGATAACCAATTCTTCAAAATTAAATTTGTATGGCTCTAATTTTAGAAGTATGGACTTTATTCATTTATTCTCTCTAATAGTAAAAATAGGTGAGTTTTTAATTAAAATAATAATTTTATGGTCACTTGTTCAGGACAACCCTCGCCAAATCTCATGCTAAGGGAACATTGTTTTACGGAGCTTGAAAAATATATTTTTAAGGCTCTACCTTTTCAACTGTAGACATCATTAATTTATTTTCTTTATGAGGAGTAAAAAAAAGTGGAATTTTTAGCAAAAAAATACGAGTTTTTTTTAAGGAAAATTTGCAATTTTCATCATGTAACTTGGGAGGTGATAATTAATTTGGTCTTGTACGAATTGATTTTCGTAATTTAATCTTGTAACTTTGAAAATTGACAAATTTGGTCCTATCTGGTCGGAAAGTTCCTCAATTGTCAAGGTCATGTACCCAATATATGCATTTTTCTGGCAAAAAGAAATAAAAATTGCCAATATTTTAAAATTATATGACTAAATTACAAAAATTCATTCATGCAGATCAAAATTACCATCCCAAATTACAGGATGAGAATTGCAAGTTCTCCCCCCCCCCCAAAAAAAATCTCAGAAGACCAAAAGGAAAAAGTTGACTTGTGTTATTTTCTTTTCCTTACAGGAAATGGTCGAATAAAATAAATATAATTTTCTACATATATATATATATATATATTATATACGAGCCCAAAGGCATGACGAGTTGATGATTCAGAATGGGCCTAAGGAAATGGATGAAGGGTTGTTTCTTGATGGACCACCTGGGCTGTCTGAAGATAATGGGCTTGGAGGCCCAACTCGTGGATGGCTGCTAGGCCTGCTAAACTAAATGACTATTATATCCATAAAAATAAGTTTTGTATAAGACAAAGTTTGTTAGGCTAAACTATAGATGGTGACATATGTCACAATTTTTTTTTATTTGCATGTATTTAACTTTTGCAACTGAGAAAAATTTCAACAAAAAACATCATCTTCTTCCCCTAAATTTTTGGAGCTCTTTCCTAGCTTAAATAGAAAATACAATAATCCTAATTTTATACCGCATCATATTTCAAACTCATTAAGAATGAAAAATTACCTTTATTTTAATTATCAAAATACCAAAGATAATAATCTATTATTTCAACATACTATTAGATCTATATTTAGGAATCGACCAACACATCAATATAATTCTCAATAACAATTCAATTAAAGATAACAATAAAATAATAAATCATAATAAAGTCATACAGAATGAAACAATTTTTCAGAAAAAAATAGTGTCTTCCATAATGGAATTTGATACGTGAGATTTCGAATAAGTGCTTAACAGAATCTTCTTATGTCCAAAGAAATGATCAGTGAAATAACAAGTCACTATTGGCATCGACACATCCCAGATTGTCAAAAGTTCGGAAGGTCCTTGAATCATTTTTCTTCTTCTTCTTGTTGGATATTTCGCTCGTACACATTTTTCTTTTTTCAATCGGGCCTCTAGTAAGTTACATACAATGTTCGAAAAGCTTAAATCTTTATTGATTCAATCATCATGAAATAATAAATTATAATAAAATCACATAAAGTAAAATAAATATCCACACATTTAATTGAGCTCAAACTTTTTCGTACTTGTGATTAAATTTCAACCTTAACCACTGGACTTAAAACTTGATTGATTATTTTATTGATGTGATTAGAAAATATTTGTTGTGCAGGGATATGCTACGGACGTGCACCCATCACATGGCCACTTACTAAATAAACTATTTGGGCTAAATTTGGATCAGGGGATCTGGAATTAGGAATTTCAAATTCCTGATAACAAGGCTTTGATTGGTTTCATTTATACGGAATAATTATATTTACACCCCTAACATATAGTTTATTTATATAAATTATTTTTTTTTTTTTTGTATAATTACATAAACTACCATTGATAGCTAAAAAATATGGATAGTTTGTGTAATAATGTCAATACTTTTAAGGATTGCAAGTGTAATTTTTTAAGAAATATGGGTGGTTTGTGTAAATTATGTTTACATTAGTGGGTGTATGTGTAATTATTCAAAAGGTAGGGGTGGTTTGTGTAAACAGACCATAAATTAGGGGGTTAAATGTAATTATCCCCATTTTTATTTGTTTTCTTTATTTAAAAAAAAACAAGCCATCATGAAAAGCAGTACTTGTGCGCATATAATTTGATAGATACGATGCGTATTTAAAAAATAAAAATTAATATATGATTTTTTTGAGAAATAAAAATTAATATATGATTAAAAGTAGAGCAAGTGATGAATATGCGTAAAAGTGGAGGATAAACATAACAGTTTATTGTTGGTCAAATTTTTGAAAGTTTTTTCTTGTTCATTTTATGATGTGATATTATGTCAAATGAAGTTACAATAAATGATATGATGACATTTTATGGAAGGCTAATATAGGCATTTGACATTTTCTTTTCAATTTTACCATTTTCAATGGAATATTCCATTCATTGTAATTTAAACTTCGTTAAATTTAACTATCAGAGATTTAAATGGATACATTTAGAAAATGAGGGACTATTACAG
The DNA here is from genome assembly GCA_034509735.1 of Sesamum alatum. NCBI lineage: Eukaryota > Viridiplantae > Streptophyta > Magnoliopsida > Lamiales > Pedaliaceae > Sesamum > Sesamum alatum. The sequence goes on along the minus strand of JACGWO010000012.1, from coordinate 4,267,525 downwards.
TACATTTAAAAAATGAGGGATTAAAATGAGATGAAAAACAGGGATGAGGGACTAATAAACAAATTTGACCTATATTAAAATACATTGGATTATGTATTTTGTAAGAATATACAAACACTCAAAATGTTAACTGTTTTTTAATTAATGAGAAAATGAAAACAAACAAAGCCTATATTTTGGATTTGTTCGAATAGTTTTATAGTATGGAGAATTTCAAATATTTTAATTGTTATTTTGAATTATATTTTGTGAGATATTTCAAATATCTTAATTGTTATTTTTTTTATAAATTGAGTAATTCGAAATCATTATTTAAATACCTTCCTCAAATTTAAACCATTTCATCCGAATGTAATATCATTACAAGTTTTTTGTGTTCAATATGCCATTGATAATTAATAATATATAATTATCCAATAATTTAGTTATTGTTATTCAGTGCAAAATCAAAAAATAAATATTCATTCATACTTTATAGGATAAATTACAGATACTTTCCCTGAGGTTTGACATAATTATAAATATCTCCTCGTTATTTGAGAAATTACAAATACCCCCTAAGGTTTGTAACCATCTAATAAGTAACTCATTTTCATCCATTTTTATGGGTGAATTGGCCAAATGCCCATATGCACTAAATTATTTTTTATTTAATTCTTAAAAAAATTTGGACTACAATGCACAGGGAGAGATTTCTTAAGTTTTTAACACAGAGAAGTAATAATACAATTTGCCCCGACTGATTTTTCTGCAATTTTGATAAAATTTAAGGGCAAAATGGTCAATTTCATACCTTTGGTTAAAAATTACAAACTTTCGGGGGGGGGGGGGGAGGTATTTGTAATTTTTCAAACAACGGGAGGTATTTATAATTATGCTAAACCTCAGAGAAGGTGGCCGTAATTTACCCTACTTTATATTATGTCAAATAAAAAATATTTTTAGTTTAATTCACTATAATAAAAAGAAATTATAAGTGAACTGAACTAAGGTTACGTACCTCTTGATGCATCCCAAAATCATTAAGCCGGTGTTTCAGCGAGCTTATAAGTTTTTTTTTTTTTTTTCAATTTGAAAACTTATAATTAGACATGATAAAGTATTTGATAAATTATTTAGAAAATTGAATTTTAAGTTGAAAAAAAAGATATTAGAATCTTACAGATTCGTTTAAAAAAATGAGTTACCAACTTATTTTTAAAATTTTAACAAACTATTGGAAATTAATTATAAAGTTATCGTTACTAATATCTTATAAGCTCTATTACTTTATTTTATTCATTTTTTTTCATCAATTTCGTTTAAAATAATATTTACTATTTGATGAACTTTAAAGTTACATAATGATGCGGCTTGCGACTTGATCGATGTCCGTTGTGCGAGGTATTGTCCCCTTTGACTTTGTATGAGCCTCACGGTTTTGTCCTAAAAAGGCACCTCACAAGGGAGAAGGTCTTAGCCCAGCCAGTCCCGTAGCGAGGTATTGTTCGCTTTGGCTTCGGTCCCATAAGGAGGAGCCGCACGATTTTGTCCTATTAAAGCGCCTCACAAGGGAGATGAGGCATTGGGGCTTATAAGCCACTCAAACTCCTCGTCTTCAACCGATGTGGGACGCTTGCTACATCATCAGCTCCCCAGACGAGGGGCTTGGGACGAGCACATGGCCACGTACCCACAGACGGCACCAAATGATGTGGCTTGCGACTTGATCGGTGCCCCGTTGCGCAAGGTATTGTCCGCTTTGACTTTGTATGAGTCTCACGGTTTTGTCCTGAAAAGGCACCTCACAAGGGAGGAGGTTTTAGCTCAGGCAGTCCCGTAGCGAGGTATTGTTCGCTTTGGCTGTGGTCCCATAAGGAGGAGCCGCACGATTTTGTTCTATTAAAGCGCCTCAAGAAGACATTGTGGCTTATAAGCCACTCAAACTCCTTGTCTGCAATCGATGTGGACGCTCTACATCACATAATAAAAAAATACGAGCTCATAAAATCTTTTAGAATCTTACAAATACACTACATTTGGATTTTGAAGAAGGATTTAGAAAAAAACATTCAAATGACTCTATACTTAAACAATTTGAAATCCATCAACATTTAATAAAATATTTTTCAGAATTAAAGTTGAAAATTTTAAAATTCTTCAAAAAAGTTACCAAATTTATTATTAAGTATTTAAAATCGATAATTTCAAATCCATCAATTCAAATATAACCTTAGACTACATTGAATTGATAGAGATTTGAATTTGATAAAAGAATTCAGATAAAGAATTTCAGACGATCCTATATTAGAAAAATTTAAAATTCATCAATATTTAATAATACATACTCCAAATTTAGAGTCAAATAATTTAAATTATCCAATTTTTTTGAACAGGAATTTATGACCTTTTTTTTTAAAAAAAAAGGAAAGTGATTACAATAAGTCCCGTCGACTATCAATATCGAATAGAAACAATTTCAAAACAATCAAATCAATAATATCATATAAACTACCACCTAGCTATTACAATATCAAATCATACCTATTATACAGTAGAAATAACATTAACTCACGCAAAAATTTAAACCCATAACCTCTAGAATTATGGAGCCTCAATTTCACCAACTAAGCTAGACCTGCTCGACTTTAAAGGAATTTATGACTAAAATTTTATAATTTCAAATAGTACATCAATCCTCAATAAATTTAACCATGAAAACCATCTAAATCCAATAGCATTTCATACCCAACCCCAAAGCTATATATCTCAAAAAACCAACCCCTCCTTCCTTCTCTCTCCGATCCAATCTTCTCTTTCCATTTGCCCAATTCTCACTCCTCTCTCTTAGATTCTCACTCCATCCCAATCTTCTCCTACATCTTCACCGATTTTCACTCTTCTCTCAATCCACCCTAAATTCTTGCTCCGAAATTCAATGCAAAAATCGATAAACAGGACCCTCGTTTGCTTGTCGCTATGCATTCCTCTACTCTTCGGCTCCTTGCTCCTCGCCGGAACCCTCGACTACAAGTCCCAGTTCCTCTCCTTCATCCCCCAGCTCAATAACGTTGGGTCCTGCCGGAGCGGATCACCGCCGCTCCGGGTTTACATGTACGATTTGCCGCCGCGTTTCAATGTAGGATTGATGGACCCCAACTTTCCCGATAGCGCTCTGGTGACTGCGGAGAATATTCCGTCCTGGAGGTGGAATGATGGGCTCCGGAAGCAGCACAGTGTGGAGTACTGGATGATGGCTTCGCTTTTGTACGACGGGAATGATGAGTTCGGGTTGACCAGGGAGGCGGTTCGGGTTTTGGATCCGGATTCGGCTGACGTGTTTTTTGTGCCGTTCTTTTCGTCGCTTAGTTTCAATGTTCATGTTCGGAATATGGCGGAGTTGAATACTGTTGACGAGAAGTTGCAGGTTCATTTTTTCTTATTTAAAAATAAAATAATTTTCTTGCTGTTGTTTTGTTGTTCTTTTTGAATAATTTAGTTTAAAGGTCAATTTATAGCTTATTGGTAATTATTCTCCCAGTTGATTTTTTCGTCTTTTATCTTAGTCTAGTAGCTGGAATTGAGATAATTGATGAAGCATTTGTCTTTAATTAATCATATTAGCGTGAGAGATGTTATCATGTTTGTTTGTCAGTATTTATGAATATTTGAAACACAGAAACAAACAATTAGTGGTTTATCTTACTTGGTTGGCGTATTAGCAATGATCTCGACGGTTGATTTTCTTCTTCGTCCCCTTTTTAGTTTGGTGGCTCCAATTCAGATTGACATTATAGCAGTTCTTAAGTTTCTATTCAAGTAATCATGTTAATGAGGGGCATATTATAAAGTTTATTTCATAAGTGATGATATTTGGAACCTGAAGGATCTCTCATTTTCTTGTTCCAATTAACTCAATCTAGAGCTCAGGTGCCTGAAAATTGGACACTATCAGGCGCATTGTTTACGACTTTCATCAAAATAGAGAAGCACACAGTTTGCTCGTAATAGTTCAAAATTCAAATGGTGTTAACGCAATATTTCAAATCATAATAACAGGTCTAAGTATTTACTTTGTTGTTAATGGTTAATCTTGATTAGCTTATCAGGAACGATTTCTGGAGTTCATTTTCTTCTTGCTTCTTTTTCCCCTTTACTTTTAGTTTGGGGGCTCCAATTGAGATTGGCATTATAGCAAGTTCTTAAATTTCTCTACAATTAATCATATTGACAAGGGATATTTATAAAGTTTATTTCACAGGTGATGATATTGGCACCCGAAAGTTTCTTCTAGAATAGCAACTTTTCTTGTTCCAATTAACTTAATCTGGAGCTGGGGCGCCTGAATTTTTAGACCTATAAGGTGCATTGTTTTATGAATTTCTTCAAAACAGAGAAAAACAGAGTTTGCTCCTAATAGTTCAAATGGTGTTAACTGAATATCTAAAGAGTAATAATGGCCCTAAATATTTACTCTCTTAATTTTATGACGGCTAATCGAGTGATTTGCTTTTCGGAATAATGTTTACTGGTTCTCTTCCTTTATTGGTGTAATAATGGCCCAAATGACTATTTAGGTGGACAAAAATAATTTTAGTATCTAATAGTAATTCCCCAATTATATTAGTAGATGATTTTCCATATCCAAATCCTTTGACACATTCATGTTACCCTTACTAAATTTGACTAATTTGAGAAGATTGTATTTTTTTTTTCCTAAATGACCTTGTTTAGAAGATTTTTTTAAACACTTCCTCATCATATTTCTCGATCAATTTAGCCACTGAGGAGAAGACAGTCATTTCAACAGAAGAGGCAACATGTTGTACTTCAGCTCTTGGACTTGGATTCTTCATCCAACATTTTTATAATTTTGTATTGTGCTATCTCTGCATCATGGACCTTCATGGATGCAAAAGAATATTGACTAACCTAGATATAATAGCATATTAAAATGTATCATACGAAGTGCAAAAATGGCCACTGAATAGCAATTTATCCTTTTGGATTTCTTGGGTTTACTTTTAATTTCTAATAAGTTAGCTAAATAGCAGTTCTTACTGTAAATGAGATGCTCTTGGAGTCTTTTCTCCACTTGTTTGAGAACTAGGTACTAGAGAATTGAAGAAATAAGTTTCATTGTGGTTGAGTTCATTTACTTTTTGCTTTATTTCCTGTGGAGATGTCAGTAGATGGCCAAAGTGTCTTTTATGAAGTGAACTTAGCTGCTCGCTTTCTTCCTTTTACTTATATGAAGAATTTAATTCCTATACTTATGCTTGAAGGTTAGATATTTGACTTGCATGATTGAAATATATCTATTTGCTTTCTTTGAAAACGTAACTTGGATGTTTGATATTGGAGTAGTTGCATAATTACTTTCTGGTCTTCATTTGCAATTTCATTAATGCATTTTAACTAGTTTAAGAATTCAGAGGTTTAACAGAATAACGATTTAATTTGGTCTGTCAAAGTTGCGACTAACCTGGTTTGCTTAGGAGCTTAGCTAGCACCTTGCTTGAGTTTTTCTTGGATCAGTTAATGTACTTTCATGACATTGTTGTTTGATTCGTGAATTTGGTGAATCCTCTGCAACCATATTCTCTATTTTTCAACTCCTTAACGGAAACATGACATGCCTGTAAAAAGTAATTTTTAGGATTATTGTCTTAGGTGCATGGCACAGCTGAGGAGCTTGTTGAAAAAGAAAATTGCCCACAAACTACAAAGTGGAGTTGTCCTTTTTGTGCACTGCTTCTCGCTGTCTTTAAATTCATTAAGATGACTTTCAGCATCTCATACTAATCTAAACCACAGTTGTGATGGGCAGTCATCTGGGTGCCTATGCTTCAACGGTTGGCCTGGCACCTAGCCTGCTCTTGCAGAGGCATTTTTTTTTTTCCGTCTTTTATGTTTATCATATTTTATAGGGTTAAATACAGTTACTACCCCTAAAGTATCTACCCACATCAATTACCTCCTAAAGTATTAAAACCTTCAAAAACCCTCTTGACCTTTAAGTTTTAAATTTGAAAAGTGCAATTTACCCTTACAAAAATTGCCTTTTGAAAAAAAAAAAAGTTAAAGGGATTTCTAGAATGCCAAAATCACCCTTTGACAAAACTTTGTCAAATTCTAGTTTCACTTATTCATCGAGCTCTTTTTATTTCATAATCCTAAAGTATCTGGTGCTCATTTTATTTTAGTTTTACTTGTTTGTCAAACCAAATTAAAAATAAATGTAGACATGCATATATATTTATGTTTTACTTAAAAAATAATACAATTAATAGAACCGAAATGGCTGAACTAATAAAAATATACAATTAATATATATTTATAATATACATTTATATATATGGTAATTATATAAATGTGGATTAATAAAACCGAAAGGGTTGATGAACTAATAAAAAAGATATACAATTAATGTATTTTTAATATGTTTATATATATATATATATGGTAATTATATAAATGTGGTAATTATATGCATGTATAAATTTATTTTTAACTTGGTTTGACAAACAAGTGAAACTAAGATAAAATGAGCTCCAAATACTTTAGGATTACGAAGACAAAAAGAGGTCAACAAACAGGTGAAACTAGAATAAGACAGAAAAGGGTGATTTTGGTATTTTAGAAATCCTTTTATTTTTTATTTTTCCCAAAAAATCAATTTTCGTAAGGGTAAAATGGACTTTTCAAACTTAAAAATTAAATGTCAGGTTTTTTTTGAACGTTTTAATACTTTAGGGGGTAATTGATGTGGAGTGGATACTTCAGGGGTGGTGACTGTATTTAATCTTATTTTAAATGATTATTCATCATTAATATATTATTTTAATACTTCTATTGCTCAAATTGTTGTTTTTCTCTAAATAGTTTGCTAAGTAAATGAAAACTTCACACTTATGGCACTAGTTAAATGATAGATAAAAGGTAGAATAATGAATAAAAGCTTTTGTCGATCACAATTGAAAAGCTAAATCACAATTGTTATTTTATATATGTGTTACTTCGTTTTTGTTATTCTTAAAGTGTTTTCAATGTCTGGCCCAGTTGCCTAAGTGATGGACCAGATTACTGTAGTTGTCACCTGGTGTTGCCTTAGGTGTTTAACATTCTTGCTGCTGGAGCCTTTTATCCTAGATTTGCATGTTTTGCACCTCACAACCACCCAAGTTTATCCGCTGTAGCGTCTGCATGCAGCGACCTTTCTTGCTGTGGTATCTTTGTCTCTGCAGTGAGATTAATAAAACTGGAACTGGGCTCAGAGTCCATGAATGATTAAGTAGCTCCCGGCTAATTGAAGTGCATCTATAAGTAGTTCCTGACTTCTTGTTGCTTCAGCCCCCCTCTCATCAATATTTCATTTGTTACTGACCAAGGGATAGAACTAGGGGTAAACTTATTGTCTTAATGGCTTCAACCTGGAGCCTTCTCATCCTGCTGATAACCATTTTTTTTTTTAACTGTAGCTCGAGATGGTAAATATATTAAAAGCCTCAGCTTATTGGAAAAGGTCTGGTGGAAGAGACCATGTAATCCCCGTGCATCATCCAAACGCTTTCCGACATTATCGTGATGAAATTAATGCTTCCATATTCGTTGTTGCTGATTTTGGCCGCATAATGAACATTTCTAGACTGGCAAAGGATGTCGTTGCCCCTTATGTTCACATGGTAGAATCATATATCAGAGGAGAACCTGAAGATTCGTATGAGTCGCGTGATACACTTCTCTTCTTCCGTGGGAGGACTAAGAGGAAAGATGTATGCAGATCAAAAGAGCATTCATGTCCTTATGTTTAGTCTTGTGAAACACATGTTTCTGACATGCTAATGTGGCAGGAGGGGAAAATTCGTGCACAACTACATAAGATGTTAAATGGAACGAAGGATGTCATATATGAGGAGGCTTATGCTTCAGAAGAAGGCTTCAAAGCGGTAAGTCTTTTGTCATTTACTTCTGCCCCAGCAAAGTTTGTGACAGGATGATTCTGTTATTAGTGAAAGAGGACATGAAGGTGCAGTTTGTATTTAATAACAATATGATAATTGTGCAACTAGGCTCTAGATTTTTTCTTCTTTAGTCTGGGACATAACTGTTTTCAAGTCCATTTTCGATTTTAGTTCTATTTGCACGTTTCATCCGTGATCTAAGCTATATCTCAACTTTTGCTTTTCTTCACCTGGTGGCTTATCTGGTTATTTGCTTTTAACATTTGTCTTTGCTCCTTATTAAAGAAACTTTATGGTGGCTATTTAGATTGAGATTCTGCGAATCCTGAAAAGCAAATAGAGAAATGTTTGACATTGCTCCGTTCAAGGGCCTCTGTCTATAGAGTTTCTTCAGCTTGCATATATTGCGAAATCTTTGCAACCATGCTAAACTAAATGCATCTTACACTACTTTCTTCTGCTTATACTAGTCTGCTGAACAAATGCGTTCGTCAAAGTTTTGTCTCCATCCAGCGGGTGATACTCCATCATCTTGCCGTCTATTTGATGCTATTGTCAGCCACTGTGTTCCCGTTATTGTGAGCGACAGAATTGAGCTACCCTTTGAAAGTGAAATAGACTACAAGGAGTTCTCCATTTTCTTCTCTGTTAACGAGGCACTGAAACCAGGCTACTTGGTCAGTCAGCTCAGGGGGTTTCCAAAAGAGAAATGGGTTAAAATGTGGGAGCGAATTAAAAGCATTTCTCACCACTTTGAATTCCAGTATCCTCCAAAGAACGAAGATGCAGTCAATATGATTTGGAGACAGGTGAAGCAGAAAGTTCCTGCAGTTAAGCTTGCTGTACACCGGAGTAGGAGGCTGAAAATACCAGATTGGTGGAGATAATCTTCCGAGGCCCCTTTTTCGTAATTTTATACATTCATATTCATTCTTTGGAGCAGCCATCGGAACATAATAAGGTGTAACACATCAGCATGAGTAAACAGGAGGCAATGACGTATATACTTTTGTTGGTTCATATGATGTCAGCCAGAATGTTGCTAGCAGATGAGTTGTATAGTTGATAAATTTCTCCCAGCAAGAAATCTGTATTCTCTATCAGAGCTACACGGATTAGCGAGTTTGTGTTCATACTCAAGAAGACGACCTTCAATTTCGCGATGTACACTGATGAATATCTACACTTGTGCTGCTCAGGATACACTTGGAGAACTGCAATTTCCTGAGGACAAGCAGATAAGAGAATGTAGAGCTTTTAAACCGCGGGCTGTACAAAATTTCCGGTAAAATTTCCATCTGTTTCTAACATAGTAACATTAAACTAGGATGTTGAGATAGGAAGATGTCAAGTTCTGGGATCGTCTTCTGTCCTTTTCTGCGAGCAGTGTCTTGTGTTAGCCATGAGTGTTTGTATTTGAAACTTGTCGATTTTACTGGTGTTAACTTGCAATAAGCGATCTTGATGCGAAAACAGTGGCCATGTTTATGATTTAGACTCTGTATTTTGGTGGCGGACTCGCCTTAACTGCTAATGTTATTACAGCTCTGAAGTGGAAACTGAAGCAGCAAAATTTGAAGTATACTGAACTAAAGATAGGAAAATTGTAATTCTAGTCCTATAATTTATGGGTGACATTTCTGGTCCTATGGAAATTGATTTTTGTAATTTGATCCTGTAATGTTAAAATTTTGACAATTTTAGTATTGGCATGTGATTTGCATGTGACCCAATTAATTTGTAATTTTAGTCTTGTAAATCAATATGTGCAGGATAAAAAAGGTCAACCCTCGAAGTACAGGGCTAAAATTGCAATTTCATTGGGTCACGAGAGTCACTCTTGAAATTTGAATGGGCTCGGGTCTATCCCTAGAATATTTCTAAACCCGTCGTTGTCCAGAGTGATGACTTTGAGTCGCTATAGCCCCCCAGTCTAAGCTTTATTGTAGGACATCCAATGCTTCAAGGTCGCGAACAGTGTGATCATGAGTATGATTGGCTAGTCTGTCCTCGTCTTTCGTCAAGGAAGGGGGCGAGCAACGTCGCTTGCTCCCTCTTCCTCCACGACCTCGCAAGTCGCCATAGGGGCGAAAAGGGCCTAGCACCTAAGATGGTTGCGTTGTATTTGCGATTGTGTCTCGTCATGTCGAATTGCATTGCGTCACGACGCAACATGCTGAACATACGATGCGTCATGTCCAATTGTATCGCGTCGTGATGCGTCATGTTGAATTTGCGACGCTTCATTTTATCGTGTAGCGTCTAATCGCATCGGCCCGCGACGCATCATGTTAAATTTGCGATGGGTCATTGTATCGCGTCGCGATGCGTCATGTTGAATTTGCGGCGCATCATGTCGAATTGTATCAAGTTGTGATGCGTCATGTTGAATTGTATCGCGTCTTGTCGCATCATGTTGAGTTGCATCGCCTCGAGACGTGTCATATTGAATTTGCGATGAGTCATTGTATCGCGTCTCGTAGCGTCACGTCATGTCACATTGTATCACGTCGCCATGCAATATGTTGAATTTCTAGGAACTTCAGGAGTTCCTTTGATCATATTTTGGACGTCACTTGGAACTTCGTAGGAGTTCCTTTAGTCGAATATTTTGGAAACTTCGTAGGAGTTTCGTTGACCATTTTTTGGGCGTCGCTTGGAACTTTTTAGGAGTTCCGTTAGTCGAATATTTTGAGAACTTCGTAGGAGTTCCTTTCACCACATTTTTGGTCATCGCTTGGGAACATTTTAAGAGTTTCTTTAGTCGAATATTTTGGGAACTTCGTAGGAGTTCCTTTTACCACATTTTTTGGTCATTGCTTGGGAACTATTTAAGAGTTCCTTTAGTCGAATATTTTGAGAACTTCGTAGGAGTTCCTTTGATCATTTTTTAGGTGTTGCTTTACACGTCCAACAGGAGGTAATTCATGGGGCCCTTTGTGTTGTAGGCCTTTGTACGTCGCTCTTTTTTAGGATTCCCTGGTGGGGAAATAATTGAATTGTAGGAGAGCACAAGATATAAATAAGAGATAAAAGAGACTTAGCGATAATCAAGTTATAATTTATTAATCCATTGAATTTTGGGTGTTTTGACATGTTATATGATACTTTATAGAAACTCTTCTAATAGCTACTCCAAGTTTCAAGAACCTCTTCCCCTCCAGCTTTTGTAGATTTTAAGCAACGTCCTGATTGCTCTCAAAACTCAACAAGCCTTCCCACTTTGTTGTCTTGGGGTCATGTACCTGAGAGAGTTTTACCGTCTTACTTTCTTCCTACGTCCCTCTTGCGGTGGTCCCAAAGTTTCTAACCGAGGTGGATTGTTGTGATCCACGTACTCCTTCAGATATCCGCATTGGATCAGTTTCTCTATTTTATTTTTCAAGTGGAACCAATCTTATGTCCGTGGCCGTGATCTTTATGAAAAAGGCAATATTTGCTAGACTTCATCCTTTTGGGATCTTCCCTCATTCGAAGGAGCCATTGAACTATTCCTTGTTGCTCTGCCGCGGTGAGAATCTCGGCACGAGGTGCTATCAGCGGAGTATACCAGGTTAATTCAGAGGACGACACATGCTTCCGATCTCTTTGGCTATTCTCGTTTCTTATGCCGGAAGTTTTTTCGATCCGGATATATTTTTTTGCTCGCACTAGAAGTTCATCTAGTATGGCCGGAGGCTTTCCAGATATAGATTCTCGAAACCTTCCCATGAGCAAGTTTTGCTGCATGATGCTCGCTAAAAGTTCTGGGTTGATATGTGGGACCTCCAAGACTACTTCAGAAAATCTTTGTACGTACTCTTACAGGCTTTCCTGTTCCCGCTGGACTATCGTGAATAAATATGATGCAGTTTTTCGGATACTTCTTGTTTATTGCAAAGTGATGCAGGAAACGCTAGGAGAAATGTTTGAAGTTGTCTATTGTTCCAATAGGCAATTGGTTGAACCAGGTCATAGCTTTTCTGGTTAGAGTGGTTTAGAAAAGCTTACAGTATGTTGCGCCGATGACATCTAACAGATCTGCCTTCGCTAGAAAGCGATCTAAGTGATCCTACGGGTCTTTAGTCCTGTCATAGTCGCTGAGATTCGGGATCTTGATTCCGGCTGGATAGTTTCTGCCAGGATGCGAGTGGCAAAAGGACTCTGCCTAGGGGGCCACGACTAAGGCTAGGGCCTGGTGGCCTTTCGTCCCTTCAACACTGGCCTACCTAGCTGTCGCTTGGTTCATTCTCAGGGATCCGCTCTCTTTTGGTGGTGCGTCCCTTGGCGCTGGTGGGGGCAGTTCCTCTTCTGTTAGGGAAGATCTGCTTTCCACTTCTTGTTCGAGGTGTCCGCCTCCCTGTTGGTTTTTTGCACTATGCTTGCTATTCACAGGGGTCAGACCTGCTCCGAGACCCCTGTGAGGATAGCGAGAGGGTCTTGGCAGCGTGGCATCCCCGCGATATATTGGGCAACTGCATTCAACGCAGCTTGTGGTGCGGCGTCTTTGATCATCTGCCGAAGAGTCTCGAGTGTGAGCTGGAGCATGGGAGGAGGAGGAGGAGCTTGCTCCTGCTCTTCCTACTTGCGTGGTTGTTGGATTTCTTCTTAGGGTGCGTGCTTGGAGATCCCCTCGAGCTTGCTTATGCCCCATTGTCGTTTCTCGCCCTTGATCTAGTGTTCATTCTCGAATGTCGAATCGTCGTGTTTCTCACAGACGTCGCCAAGTTGATGTTACTAAAAGCGAGATCGACTAAATTTGTATTGAATAAGCACAATTTGACACATTACACTAGAGCTACTCCAAGCCAGAATCCTCCCCTCAAATGAGAGAATGAGGGTGCATTTATACAGGTAGGAATACGTGCTATTTAGGGTAGGCAATGGTGATGTACTACTTTGCCCCCCACCTACTCCAATTACATGGCTACGATTCGTTTACTAGAATTATTTCACTAATTTGTCACACAACACCAATTTAATAAGTTTGACTTCGATCTTTTTATTGTGGGACCTCCCATTTGTCTTTTTTCTGGAGTTATTTATTTCCTCCATCTCTAAGAACTAAACATTTTCTAACTTATATTTGAAGAAAAATGCATTTGAAATGAAAATACCAAGACCCAAACAAACACTTATTGCTATGTGATTTGAGTTGGATTCATCGATCTGACCAATTTCACGATTTGTTGTATGCCTCTACACAATGCCATAATTCCGAAACAAAAAATAATTATGCTAAATTATACAATAATTATTTTACTACCTTGTTGACAAAAAAGAAAAAGAAAAAGAATATCGATGGATGATTAAAAAAGAAAAAGCAGTATCACTACTAATTAATCAAACCACCCACAAGCACGAAACTAACTAGTACAAGCTCATCAAATTATTATCCTAATCAAGAAAATAAAATAAATATTTCACCAAACAATTGAATCTTAAATATTTTAATTAGTCAACAAAAAAAAAAAAACTTAGGAGTTGGTTAACAATATTCATCTCCACCCGTCCGATATCTCCAGAATATACCAATACTAGAATATACTATATGTATAATTAAGACAGAGGTATCGATGATCTTTTGTCCGAATGGTGAGGTTGAGGTTTCCACAACTAAGATGTCGTGGTTTAAGTACTACGAGTGTAGAGAGTTGTTTAATTTATAGGATGCATGTATTATTTATTTGATTGTTTTTGGTAGATCTAAAGATGTTATACTTGGACTGAATAGATGTTGTTATACTGTAAACTAAATATTGTAATAACAGTTGATGCTTTAAAAACATTATTGTACTTTGAAATTAATAGTTCATCGCTCATTATAAAAAATAAAATAAAAATAAAAATAAGGCAGAGGCAGACTATCGAAGCTTGAGTAGATTTTGAAATTAAACATATGTACATTCTTTTTAAAAATAAAAAAATTAAGGCAAATATAATCAAATTGATATCAAATTTTTAATTCGTTACTCGTAACAAATTAACCATAAGTACATTCTTTTTATTAATTTGATAGATTTTGAAATTTGTATATAAGTAATTTGTATACTCGTATAAAATTATTTAATCCAATTTGTGTTTGAGTAGAACTCGTTTGAGTTGAAGTCATTTTAGAATTAAAATAATTAAGTTCAATTTCAATTAAACTCTATAATAATAAAATTCAAACAAACTTCAACAAACATTATTCTTTGTGTATTGACCAAATTATATGTAACAAAACTATATTGCTTTACATGCTACACACTTAACAACTTGTATTAACTTTAAAGCAAAGTCATCTCTCTCTCTCTCTCTCTCTCTCTCTCTCTCTCTCTCTCTCTCTCTCTCTCTCTCTCTCTCTCTCTCTCTCATATACATTCATTATACATACAAAAACAAACACACACACGTAGTGTTATTTAACATTTGAGATTAAGCGATTGCTGGCAATAATTAGTGACCAACGAATCATGAGAGCGTCTAAGTAATTGCTTCGTCGTATGCATCTTTTTCAAATAGTTTTTTTTTTCTTTTTGACTTTTTTTTAATTTAATTCTTTAATATTGCATATAATTTATTATAATTAATATTAGAAAAATTGCATATAATTTATTATGTAATAATAAGATTGTAACTTTTTTGGTTGAGTATTCCACACCGCATGTTAGCATTATTTTTCTTGATGAAGGATCAATATTTATTATTATCATATGTAAAGCACAAACAATAGTTAATTGATGAGCAAACTCCACGTAAAGTAGTGTATCAAAGCTGATTTCCAATTTAAAAGTTTGGCTCAAAAGTAACCAAATGGTCAAGTTATTTACATATATATATATATATATATAGGGTAAATTATAAATATTTTTCTATTTTTTAAAAAATTATAAATATTTCTTCTGATTTTAACGCCCGTCTACCAACAAGCTCATTCCATTAGCATTCGTTACGTTTTCATCCAATTTTTGTGATGAATTGTCCTTTTGAATTACGACTTATAATTTTATATATTTTTTTAAAAAAATTCTAAAATATGTTTATGGACTGATATTCCCTATGCATTAATTAGTTTACCAATCCTCATTTTTTTTAATATTTTTCCAAATGTTTTTTTAGAAGTAAAAGAAATCTAGCAAGGGTAAAATAGTAATTTTTACCTCACGGTCTAGGGACTACATAACTATTTTTCATTTGAGGGGGATATTTTTCATTTTTCAAACAATGAGGGAGTATTCATAATTATGCAAAATTTTATAAAGTAGTTGTAATTTACCCCATGTGTTTATATATATATATATATAATATAAATTTGAATTCAAAATTACATAACTGCATAATTTGACACGTCGAATTCAATTACTTGAGTAAGTCATTATCCATTTTATCTTAGGTCATGTTGCTGATAAGGTTATGATAAAAGTAAAAGTACATAAATATCTCATGACATGATCAAAATATATCTTCCACTAGTCAGGTCCAGAGTTCACATCTAAATACGTCTGCAATTTCATTAGTGGGTAATCCGTAACTACGAACTTAGGTAGACAACTCATACAAAATGTTTGTTGATGTGTAATAATAATTTAATGCAAGAATCAATGTTGGGGTGGTGCTAATCTTGTAAGAAATAAGTAATACTTTTTTTCATGAGTGGTTTATGATTTTTTTTTCATTTAAAGTTGTCAAGTGGGTTGATTTGTTGGCCCAACTTTTTGAAATAAGTGGAAACAACACAAAAAGTAAACACATCTACAAAATCATTTGAAGAATTCGTAGAAAACAATGTAGAAATAATATTAATGTTGTGATCCACTTGTGAAATGCACTATTATTACCTCTTTCATTCTAGTCATTGTCAAAGATTCCATCTATGTACTTTAAAGGGAATTCAATGAATGTGAATTTTTATTAAAATATTTGGATTTGTTTTTTCTTTCCTAACGAAGGCGAATGGAATGTAATTATCAATAGAGTTTATTTTACCAGAATTTTGCTCGCGAGTGGAAATTTCTACCTTCGAGAAAAAATAAGTACGACAAAATGCAGAGTGAAGTGCTATGAAAGTGGGAGAACATGAATTAAGGGCGGCTTGTGGTATGAGCACATTGGAAATATTGTACGTAAATTTGAAACACTAGAAAAAATATAATTTTGCGCTACGATTAATTATTATGGTAAAAAAAAAAAAAATCATGGCGAATACAAATTAATCACGGGTTTGCAACGGTCATTAGGCGTTGTTTCTGCAAGTGTGACCAAAACATTAGTCATGGCTAAAATCATGACGAATATTTTGGCTATAGTTAAAAACCTTGGCAAATATTAACGAATCGTGGCAAAAATTTAAGATTTTTGCATTAATTTCATTTAATCGTGATTTTATATATAATGTAACGAAAAGTCAATTTTTTTTGCCATGAGAAAAAGAGTGGTAAAACCAACTTGTTAAAGTGGGGGTACTTATAATGTCTTGATTGGTTGTGGAAGTTTTTCAATTCGATTCACAATGGATGTAAAAAACCATCTTTCTAATTATTTTTGCAATATTGAGTATGGATAAATTCTTATTTAGGTCATTTATATGATATCTACTGAATTTTATTTATAATATGATTGTTGTGAGTTTCTAGACGAGCGACTAACAACTTATTTGTTTATGTTTCATTTTCAATATTCAGTGTCATATATGTGTTTTCAATTTTGTATAGATTTTTGTGTGAAAATGAGAATATGTTTGAATTAGTTAATAAGATTGTGTTTTATATTGGACTATGATATCAAATCAATATATTTTCAATAAGAATACATATAAATAAACATGTTTTCACTTTAATTACTGTTGTGAATTTCTAAAAGAATAGTAGCTAAATAGCTTAATATGTCTGAGTCCGTCGTTGAATATCTACCCTGGGGACCTCGATCGATCAGACGGGGAAATGTTTTAAAATTTCAAAACACAAGGATTAAATATTAAATCTATTGAATACGCAATGTATAGTACATTTCGTACTTTTGTAATTATTGAATAAAAATATAACTAAGGTTTTTATGTTATCGGTGGGAAAATAGTATTTTTTATCCCATAACTTAGAGCCTTTCCACTTTTGATCCCATTGCATACGGGATTTTTACTTTTGGTCCTGTAACTTTCAAAAAGTAGCACTTTCGATCCCATGACACTTTCCGTTAGATATTTAACAGAAAGTGCCACGCGGCCGTTAAGTGCATGGAACCAAAAGTGTTACTTTTTAAAAGTTATAGGACCAAAAGTTAAAATTTCATAACATATGGGACCAAAAGTGAGAATCCCATAACATACTGGATCAAAAGTGTAAAGGCTCTAATGGCCACATGCTAAGCACGTGGTGTTTTCTGTTAAAAAAGTTAATGGAAAGATGACATGGGATCAAAAGTGCTATTTTTTAGAAGTCACGGGACCAAAAGTGAAAATTTCATAATCATTAAGATCAAAAGTGAAAAAAATCTACGTTACAGAACGAAAAGTGTTATTTTCACTTATTGTTGTTATTTTAATAATTTGTGCATTAATTACATTAGTAAAAAACATAAAGTAGCGTTGAAATAAAGAGTAAAACTCTAATGAGTTACATTTATGCAATGATAAAAAAGGAAATTAATTACCTATTTATTTATAGTATAGTTTTCTAATCATCTATAATTCTTTGAATAAATCCAATTAAACACATTTTGGAGGGAAAAAAATGTTAGTAAAGGCAAAATAAAAGGTCATTACTAATATGGGATAATTTTTACCTAAGTTAGTTACTAAATCAGTTTTGACACCTCTATCGTCTATGGCATATTGTGCCGTCTCTCGGTGAGTTTAGACGGTCAACGAGGAGGACTGACTTTGATCAAGAAAATTTGGAGACCAAAATTGGCGAGATTAGAATATGATGTAACGAGCTTGATTTAGTAACTAATTTAGGAGATCAAAATTGAAATTATCCGAGCAGTTGTATTACGTAACTTCGATTGGATGTCAATATATATATATATATATATATATAAGTTCCAACAACTTCTTTTTTCTTGATAATGAGCGATAAACTATTAATTTGAAAGTACAACAATGTTTCTAAAGTGATCAATTGCTATTATAATATTCAGTGCACAATATAACAACATCTATTCAGTCTACAGTATAATAACAAATCCATATCTACCAACACCAATCAAAGAAATATATACATTCGTAGATATCGAACCCACAACCTCTTAATTGTGAGACCTCAACCTCACCACTCGTGCTTGGAATCATCGGTAAGTTCCAACAGCTTTGTGAATAATCTAATCAAACTTCACATGTTGCGATTTGGGAAATTACCTAATTGTTGTTGATTATTTGGCCATGCCACCAAACACATCTTTGCTTCTTGACTTTTCACATTGACTTAATTACTTCTATAATTTTGAATTGTTTAAGACTTATTGATCACCTAATCATCCATCTAGAAATTAGGGTTTGGTGATTAAGAAAAAAAATAATAAAAAAATCCATGTAATTATTTTGCCATTAATATATAACTGCTACTATTTAGTTGAATAATTTAATTTTTATATAATGAGAAATGATATATATATATATATATTCTTTTTGAAGAAATAAATCATGCAATGAATCGATTCAATCAATATTAATATATTCGATAAATACATCAATATAACTAAGAATAATACTCATTAGACAATTTTTATAATTATCAACCTCTCAATTTTAATTTACAACTTGACTCAATAAATAATAAAATAAAATAATTTTAGTTCATATATACATAGAGACTAGTGGAAGAATTGGCCTTTTCTTTTTGCCATCTTGCAAAATAAATAAATGAAAATAAGAATTCTTGAACATGTCAGCAACAAAATAATAGATTCGGAATATGCATTAATATTAAAATGCACCCAACTTGTATATTGTTCTTTTGGGAGGGAAGAAGTATTTAATAAACAAAAAAATAAATAAATTAACTAATTACAAATGTTTAATTATGCATATAATATTAATGTAATTAATAATATAAACAGACTGTAATATTTTTTTGATTAGTGTGAAACAGACAGGTAAGTTTGGAGATTCTGGAGCAGGACAGTGGAGGTTGTGTCTTGTGAACTTCACTTTTATGAAAGTAAGAAATAAGGGATAATTACGTTTATACTCCTTGACCTATGGTCTGTTTATATAAATTATTATTGTCTTTTGAATAATTACACACACTCATTAGAATGTAAGCATCATTTATACAAACCATCCCTATTTTTTTTTAAAATTACACTTACACCCCTCAAAAGTATCGACATTATTACAAAAACTACCCCTATTTTTTGGCTATCAAGGGTGTTTTTGTAATTATGCAAAAGGCAGGAATGATTTGTGTAAATAGACTATAAGTCAGGGGGTATAAATGTAATTATCCCGAGAAATAAATAATAATGTATGGATATCTTTCACTTATAGGGACTAGATTTTATCAATGTTTAAGGAATTCGAATTAAATTTGATGTAGCATGCATCTCGATTGGTGTCCCATTGTGCAATATATTGTTTGTTCTAACTTTGTTTAAATCCTCACGTACGATTGTGTCCTGAAAAGGTACCTCAAGGGAGGAGATCTTAGCGGATAATACCTAGCACAACGGGCACTGGTCGAGTTGCATATCACATCATTTGACACCGTCTGTAGGAATGAGGCCATGTGTCCGTCGTAAGCCCCTCATGGCAAGCTGTCCACATCGATTGCAAACGAGGAGTTTGAGCAACTTATAAGTCCCAAAGTCTCATTTCCCTGCCAAGTGCCTTAATAGAATAAATCGTGTTGCTCCACTTTGTGAGACTAAAGCCAAAACGGACAATACCTCGCACAATGAGACACAGATCGAATCACATACCGCATCAAAATTGAAATGAATAAAATTCAGTTTATTTATAATAATAATAATAATAATACAATGATTTCATAATTTTATACTGACAATTAATACATAAAAATTATCACTAGCAATAATTAAAGATTTGTAAAATCGCTGTAATCGCATAAGTTGTCGCTATACATTAGTTTTGGACACTTCCACTATCTAGTATATAACTTCGATTCATTCTTTAATTTCTTAATAAAGCATAATTATATGATTATTGGAGTTTTTTTTAATAATTATATGATTATATCAATATTTTAATAAATAAATACATCGATCCGAGCAATACATCAATATAATTAAATATTATAAAACAAACTACAATAAATTCACATAATGTGAGACAAACAACTGTATGTCCGATGATCTCAAATTTGTTCATGGGACATCAATCTTAACCATTAAGTTAAGACATCATTAATTAAAACATGTCTAGTTCCAAACGACGCACTAGATATTTCACCATTAAATTAGTAAAAGAACAGTCATACCCCCATCACAAAATTGAAAGAAAAAGTAAATGAAGTAGCAACATTGGAGAAAAGATTCTTAAATTTCTAATTAATTAATATTATATATCATCATATATATATATATATAATTTGAAGAAAAATATATGTGCTAGTGATCATCTCACCAACCCACCATTGGAATTGTACTCTTTAAGTTAAAAATGAGTTAAATTTTATGTTATAAAATCAAATCGATTTAAATATAAACTTAGAGGCGTAATAAGACGTGAATTTATGACTTGGTTATAAAGATCGGATTTAGTTACTCTGCATTTAAAGTGGATTGAGATGTGATAATAGATTCATTTAGGATAATAGTTATGAATTAAATTGGACATTTTACAGTGATGGAGGACTCAGATGATTACGCTCTGATAGGTATAATAATGGCACATTAAAGAATGACGAAATTACTCCATAAGTAGGCTTAAAATTACAAATTGGACAGACCCATATTCTTACTCGGCCGGGTCATATGACCCGACACAAATTTGGGCAACCCAATCAAGGCAACTCATCAAATAGGAGCCGTTGGATTTCCTGAGGAATTCAGATTGACGAGACATCTGGCAGAGAGCAAATGGGCGAATTTTAGCCCTATAAATACTTCTTTCAGACAATATTTAAGGTATGACATTTTATTACACCAGCTTTAAATACTACGGAGATCGCATCCTTCTGATTCAACCTAGTTACTGACTTAAACATCGGAGGGCCTTAGTTGGGGACCTCCCACCAAGCCTAACAATTTTCTTTTCTCAAGTCCCAAACTACCCCGGAGACATCATAGACGACCAACGACCTTAGACCCTGGATCACGCTCAGAACAAGATTGTCCTTTGATATGTACATTTTAATTATTTTTTTTTGGGGGTAGGGGGAATATGATGTCGCAAAACTCATAATTTGATTATAAGGATTGGTTTCAGTCCACTTTATATTTGTGATAACAATTTCACTTTTAGAATAGTAGCTATGACCTAAATTGGTGATTTCAAAATAAATTATCCTTCCGATATGTACCTTTTAATTGGGGGATACCATACCAACCCATATATGAAAAATCTCGATGATAACTTAATGGCTTATATATATATATATATATATATATATATTTTGGTCCTGTAATTTTAATATTTTAGTATTTTTATCTTTTATTTTTTTTAGAATTATAAAAGAGTCGTGTAATTTTTTGACATTTTGTAATTTTGGACCTTCAGGTGCCGAATTTTACAAAAGTCGTTAGAATAAATCATGTGCGCTTGACGTTGTTCATTTAAATTGTGGCTTTTGTTTTGATTGGTTCGTTTTTTCCAATATGGGCGAAAAATTAAAAGAAAAAATAATGTGGCACACTATTTAATATTTCGGCAACTTTTGCAAAATCTGGTACTACAAGGATCAAAATTACGACATATAAAAAAATTACAGAACTCTTTTGCAACCCCTAAAAATATAAAGGATAAAAATATCAAAATTCGTGAGGGATACATGATTTATTCCAGCAACTTTTGTCAAATCCGACACCAAAAGAATCAAAATCACGAAATTTCAAAAGATTACAAAACTATTTTACAACCCTAAACATAAAAGATAAAAATATTAAAATATTAAAATTACAGGACCAGAAATATATTTAAGCCTAACTTAATTACAAGAATCGACTTCACTCCACTTTATATTTAAATGGAGTGGTGATAGCAGATTCAATTTTAGGATATATAGTAGCTATGAACTAAAACCGTCATTTTACAGTGGTGGAAAACTTCT
This sequence comes from Sesamum alatum, assembly GCA_034509735.1. Taxonomy (NCBI): domain Eukaryota; kingdom Viridiplantae; phylum Streptophyta; class Magnoliopsida; order Lamiales; family Pedaliaceae; genus Sesamum; species Sesamum alatum. The sequence continues at coordinate 4,245,399 of JACGWO010000012.1, read as the reverse complement.
ATGATCACATTGAAAATAAGACCATCTTTCCCTACATTTTTACCAGGAAAAAAAAAACTCTCACCAGTTCTAGAGTAGATTTTTTTTTCTTTTTTAAATTTTATTGCATCTTCTATTCTAATTAATATATATTATATATACAAAAATTACATTGTTTATTTTATTTAATGAAAAATTCGGAAAAATCACTTTTTTGGTCCCATATCTTAGGGACTTTTTTTATTTGATCTAATTTGTTGTATTTGTCTCACATTTAGTCTCATTGGTTCAATTTTTTCTCAAATTTGGTTCCAAACAGCATTTTTCGTCAAATTGTGAACGGAGCCATCAAGTCTGTCATTGGGTAAGATTCTGCCACAGTTGACGGCTCCGTTAACACTTTGACGAAAAATGCTGTTTGGGACCAAATTTAAGAAAAAATTGAACAAATAAGACTAAATATGAGATAAATACAACAAAAAAAACCAAATAAAAAAAATTCTAAAATATAAAACCAAAAATAAAATTTTCCTGAAAAATTCTAAATGGAATAAATAGAGCAACAGGATTTGAAATAGAAAATCAAATCCAACCCACCAACCCATAAGTGAAAAAGACCTTCCGTGGCTAGTTCATTCATGTAAGAAAAGGAAATTAATTATAATTCACTTCACTTTAGAAGCTAAAAATAAATAAATAAAGTGAAGGTAGGTCCATACAAATTGAACTTTGGTGGACCTGCGGCGGAAGAAGGGGACAACCCCACCCACCCCACCCACCCACCCACCCAACCCCGTCATCCACCTAACCATGCAATATTCTGTAATTAGAAAAAAAAAAAAAGAAAAAAATGGCTGGCATGAATAAGCTGCTATAAATAAGCTGGAAGCTGAAGCTACTTCGCAATTAATTAGAGCTTTTTTTGAGTTGATTCAAGCTTTGAGATTAATTGCGAAGATGAAGGAAAAATTCTCATGCACCATTCTCCAAAGCGAAGCCCTCACTAAGGTTCTTTCATGTCTTCTGATGATTTTCTTTTTGTTTTTCTTTTTATAAATTTGCTGCAATATTTTTGTCTGATGATTTAATTTGGACCGAGGAGGGCGTCGGGGGTTTGATTCGGGTGGTGGCAGGCGGCGGAGACAGCCGCGCCGGAAGGGGGGGGGGTGCATGAGGGCTGATCAGAATGTGTGTATATGTGTATCTATGTCACACATACACTATGTGAGGAGTTATTTCACAAAATATTCGAAATAATACCACTTATTCGATTTAAATCCTTAAACAATCATTATTATTTACACTTTTGGTCCATAAACAAATATTTTCTTTTTTTGTTTTTTACGGTTATGATCATTTCGGTCAGTTGACGGTTAAATATAATGGAAAAACTCACGTATCACGGATTAAAGTCATTTTTTATCCTGTAACTATTCCCCATTCTTATTTAGTTCTTTATCTTTTTAAAGTTTCAAAAAAGTCCTGTAACTTTTTAATTTTCACGATTTTGATCATCCTTTTACCGGAATTTCTTCAACGTCGCTGGAAATGTCTGAAATTTGGCCGCCATGTCAAACATTTTCGGTAATTTTGGAGAAATTCCGGCGAAAGGAGGATCAAAATCATGAATTAAAAAATTACAGGACCTTTTTGAAACCCTAAGAAGATAAAAGATTACAACGAGAATGAGGTATAGTTACATGACCGAAAATGCGTTTAAGCCCACGTATCACGCACAATACATGATGCTGGGATCGAAGGAGGTACCGAAGAAAATAACTTCCGTATGACTTAACAGTCAATTAAATGAAATAACAAAAATCGTAAAAAAAGTATCAGTTTATGGTCCAAAAGTGTAAGCAGTGATTATTTAGGAATTGAAATCGAACTAAGGTTTGTTTGTTTAGAAACCTAGCTAAATTTAATTTCCCTCGAGAAAATGTTTTTATGTATGTATAATTACACTTATTCTATTATTGATTTCGTTCGATTAAACCTGATTTGGGTAAGAATTTATCTATAATGTAATACAGTTTTCGATTATTAATGAGGATGATGAAAAATTGCAGTACCTTTTGGAAACAAGTGCATATCCGAGAGAACATGATCAGTTGAAAGAACTAAGGACGGCGAGCGTTGAGAAATACCAACATTGGTACGTACACAAAAAAATGCAACATTATGATTAACCACTATGTACTTATAAACAAGTTTTATTTAATATATATATATATATATATATATATATATTTCAGGAGCGTGATGAATGTCCCAGCGGACGAAGCCCAACTTCTGTCCATGATCTTGAAAGTCATGAACGCGAAGAAAACAATTGAAGTTGGAGTATTTACGGGCTACTCTCTTCTCGCCACCGCCCTCGCTCTCCCTGATGATGGCAAAGTACGTATGTAATTCTTATATATATATATATATCATATTATTTACACTCTTGTAAAAATACTAATAGGCTAAAAATGCCCGGAAATAGGGTAAAAGAAAAAAAAAAAAAAACATGCGACCAATATCTCTATTTTAAAAAGACTTATTGTTTCCCCAGGTCACGTTGCCCTTTTTTTAAAAGTTCAGACCATCATGTTGCTACTCTTTTTTTTTTGTCTGTTAGTATTTTCATGGGGGGATTTGTTGCATTTAATCCCATTAATAAAATTTTGTATTTATTTATACTATTATAAAAGAAAATTCAGTTGTTATACCAACTTTTGAATGTCCCAAATTTATCCTTTAATTCACCCCGTCCCTTCGAAATTATTTGGTCGTAATAATAATTTTAATATTTTTAATAATTTACTAAAATACCCTTAAAACATGGACACACATGATCAACTTCATATTTTACGTTTTGAAATCACTATCCTATAACTGATAATATATCTATTAATAAAAATTTAATTATTTATAATTTTTAGATATTTCTGCAGCTACGTTGAGTGTGCTGTATCATTAAATAAAATAAAATTCTAATATTTACTGCGTCTAACAATGACTAAAACACGACTTTGGTCTTTTTTTTTTTCTCACTTAGGTAATCGCAATTGATCCGGACAGAGAAGCGTACGAGACTGGGTTGCCATACGTTGAAAAGGCTGGCGTGGCACATAAAATCCAGTTCATTGGTTCCGATGCTATGACGGCTATGAAGGAATTCCTTGAAAACGTGAGTTCAATTCCTTTACCTAACTACTTGCACTTTTTAATTAAGTACACTTAAAGTCGTGCTTCTACCTATCATTTAATTAAGACAATCATCATAATAATTGTTCCGACGACTTTGGACTAGTCACTTACGTCACTAGCCAGTGGTTGCAGCCACGTCACTTTACCTTGCCAAAAGAATACTTCAAATATTTAAAATTTTCCGGCTCAAATTCATATTTTATGTTTTTTTTTTATCGTAATTTAAAAATATAGTTACATGGAGTTAATTTTATTTCACCCTCCATAAAAAACTCTAGTAAGCACAAAATCTCATAAAAAAGAAAAAAATAAAATGACTACGCAGTACCCAAACTTTTAATAAAAAAACTTATATATCGTGCGTTAAGGGCTGTATTGTTATTTGTTTTTTGAGTCTTTTTGCTTGTTATTATTTTCATTAGGGGGTTGTTGCATTTAACTCTGTTTACGATTTCGTGCTTTTATGCTATGTCTTAAATCTTGAAATTTAATAAAAACTAATCTATATATATAAAGACAAAAAATTACTTTTTTTTATAAGCAAAATAAAATTTGTATGTATATATATATATATTATTTTCTTTACGAAATCAATATTGAGTTTTCAGTCTGGTCTAGCTTCTTTCGAACCAGGGAGGACCCTTTGGCATGGTCCAAGGGGCAAGCCGCTGGATACTGGCTCCAGTGCCCACAAGTCTGGTCCTAAGGGACAGGCTTACTGTGCATTTTCGATCATCCTTGCTAGAAGCCTATTTTGAGGCTCGCTAGTCGCTGGGGAAAGATGCTAGACCGTCCTTACGATTCGAAATAGTATAATTCATTCTTTCAATTCCTAGTGTTCTTCTTCGTATATCTAATTTTTGAAAAAAAAAGTAAATAATTAATTTTATTAGATTGATTGAGATTTAATAATAAATAATTTAATGAAAACAGGGAGAAGAAGGAACATTTGATTTTGCATTTGTGGATGCGGACAAGGAAAACTACATCAACTACCATGAGTTGCTGTTGAAGTTAGTTAGAGTTGGGGGCATTATTGCCTACGACAACACCCTATGGTCCGGGACGGTGGCATTGGACGACGAGAACTTGAGCCAGGAGTGGCAGGACCGTATAGGGGTAAATCGGGTATTTCTCAGGAATTTGAACACATTTTTGGCCGCTGATTCTCGCATTGAACTGGCTCATCTCTCGGTCGGAGATGGACTCTCACTCTGCAGGCGCCTGAAATAGAATCACAACCGTTGAATATTTCTTAAGTCTATAATATGTTGCTAAATAAGTGTGCTTTATGGGCCTTTTTTTTTTTTTTATTTATTTGCGACATATTAATGTAAGTTGTGGAATTATGCGACTGTTTTAATTCAGCGGGTTAATTACGATCTTTTCATTTTGTAATATTTCATATTACTATATATTAATTCAAATTAATAGAATTTACCTAAGTGCATTTTAATTATTTTAAATATTTCGTATTTTGATTGGATATGAATACGAGACAAAAAGAAAAAGAAAAAAAACATGCAGGAAGAGTAGCATGTAAGAAATACATAAACAACAAAATATACGGGCTAGGGTAAGGTGATAATTAAAATTTATAATATTTTTCTATAAATTAATTCATGCCTCATCGACTTAAATATCGAATATATTTTTTTTCTTAATCTCATATACCAATACATTGTACATTTGAACAAGAATTGGGGCAACATGATATGTAAAATCTATGATTGTTCTATAAATTTAATATTTTACTGATTTGAATATTGAAAAACTCAGATAATAGACAAATTATTAATTTTATAGTACCTTTTTATAGTCCTTGCATTATTTCAGAACATGCATGCCTCTAGAGCTATCGGTCCCTGATTACTTAGGTTCCGTTTGATTCAGTGAGAGGAAAAGGAAAGTGAAAGGAAAATTGTAAGTAAAATTACTATACACAGTTGAAAAATAATATTTTTCTTTAAGTTATTTAATATAAAATAAATGAAAATAAATCTCAAATACATTCTTTATTTCGTAGGATAGGAAAACATGGGAAGGAAAGAGTAACGCTTTCTCTTCATTTTGCACTTGGAAATAGAACAAGTTATGCTAAAACAATTTTGAATTACAAAAAAACACAAAAATTAAACATGAAAACTTATCAATAAAAATAGGCATAAAAAAGACAAGAATGAAATCATTAAAATGTCAGAGAAGGAAAAAAAAAAAAAACGGAATTGTATGGTAGATAATATAGTAAATAAATAAAATGGATACTTTTATGTCTTTCAGCTCTATATTTTTACTTTTTTGCGTAATTTTGAACGAAATAAAAAGAAGACTTTGAAGGGGTTTTATATACATCAAATTTTACTTTCCTCAAATTCACTGCAAGAAAATAGAAGATTAACGACAAAAAAATAAAGTGATAATTTTAATATTGCCACTAGTTATATATATTTAATGAAAAGAATGTTTATTTAGTCATAATAATAAATTTTATGATTTTAATAATTACTATTATTTTGTAAAAATTGTTACATGTCTTTTTACTTTCTAAGCAAATATAATTTTTTTTTTTTCTTATACATGTCTTTTTACTTTCAATTTATGTATACATCAATTTTTCATCAAAACCATTTACACAAGCTCTTAAGGTTCTATTTGAATTGATGACTGTGGAACAAAAAAAAATAAATTATAATATAATGTGTGGAGTACTTCATTTAAATAATTTTACGTTACATAGGTTTCAAATTTGTGAACTTTCATGTCATTCTGCTAAATTTGCATGTCAAATATATTAAATATAAAATCATTTGAATTTTTCTTTTTAAATCCTTTCGTCAAAATAAAACATTAAGTTATTTCAAATTCTTCCCCAAAATCCAGATCTTTCCATCCAATAAACGCGACGACCTCCAACGTCTTTAATCTAAATTTTCGTCTTTATTTTTCATTATTTTTACTGTGTTAATGCGTTTTACATTAATGCCCGACATTTTCGTGTGAAGATAAGAATATATTCAATTTTCAAAAAGAATATTTTTTATGCAATAACGTTTATATTATAAAGATCAAAGAGTGATAACTGGTGTAGGGTCCTAATTATATTTACTTTATATCATAACATATAATATATATATATATATATATAAAACATGTCGGGTTAAGACATAATAATTATTTATAAAGATTGCGGAATCTCATCATTACTATAGAGCTTTAAAATACTTAAAAGAGTTAATGGAATTCACTTTCTTTTAATTAATGATTATAAATTTATAATAAGAATATCCCGAAATTTATTCTCGCAACGTTCTTACCTATAATTTAAAGGGTTAAGTTCTATCGACCCTCGTAAAAATATTAATAGACAAAAAATCCTCTTAAATAAAATAAAATTATGCCTCAATGGCCAAAAATGCAACTGATAGTTGATTCGTGACATGTGTAATGTCTATTTTGCCCTCACTTACTAATACAAAAGCATAGATACTCAATTACCTTCTCCATTTGCAATCAAGGTATATATTTAAAAGCTTAGGGGGTAAATTGTTATTTATTTATTCATTTATTTTGTTTATTTATCATTTTATAGGAGGGGAAAATGCTATTAGCCATGACAAAAGTATGCTAGTTTGTCTCTCAACTTTTAGCTAAATATTTAAAATTTATTAAACATGGATGTCCCACTTAATTAGACTAAACTTTAAATAAAATAAATAAATTAAAGCTATAGATATCAGATCCAATCTGATTATATTCCTAAAGTTTTAAGGCACACCTAATTTCCACTAAAGTCAAGCCACATTGACATGTTGATCATTACTATTTAGGGTAAATTATAATAGGCTTTCTTTAAAATTTGTCATAATTACGAATACTCTTTCGTTGTTTGAAAAATTATAAATATCCCCTAAATTTAACAACCATCTAATAGATATCCCTCTATAATGGGCTATCACGATGGATATTTGTTAGTCGGTAATTAATTTCAGAGAGTATTTATAATTTTAAAACAATGAGGGAGTATTTATAATTATGACAAATTTTAGGGGAGCCCACTATAATCTGCCCTACTACTTATTCTACATAATCAGTTTGTCATGTGTCCTTCATTGATTAAAAAAAATGAGTTTAAGTAGCTTACAAGTCTCAAAGTCTCTCATTCAAAGAAATTAAATTTTCGTCTAATAACTTAAGAACCATATATTTTTAATCACATTGCTTATGGGATACTAAAAAGTAGTCTTATAACTTTAAAAATTCTCATTTTCAGTCATTATACCAACTTTCTTCAGGAAATTGATGAGAAAAATCACGCGCAGGACACGTGATCGTTTTTCTCTATTTTGAAGAGATAACAGCCACGTGACTTGCACGTGTTTTTTTCCCTTCAATTTTTTAATGGAATAATAAAATAAGTTTTCTGCAAGTTATGAGACTATTTTTTAAAAAAACACTTTAAACAACAGATTGAAAATATACTAGGTTTAAACTACGGAATGAAAAATACAATTTTCCCCTCTTCTCAAATGCCTTTTCAAGAACAAATTCATGAAACTCATAAAATCAAAACAGACAAATACCTCGCTCAACGGAAACCAATTACATTGCATGCAGCATCAATCACCTACTCATCTAGAGTTCATCTTATTAAGTTAGGGTTTTGAATAATTTCCAAACTTTTCCCTCATAAACTAATCATTATCCACCAAAGTGTACATATGGTGGGTCTTTGGCTATGCTTTTCCACCAAGAAAAGCCACATACAATTTCAAAAAATCAATTATTTATTATTTATCATTATAATATTATCATTATTTACAATTCGGCCACCAAACATTTTTAGTTACACTTTTGCACCTTTCTTTCAGCAACTCTTTTGTCTTGCATGCTAAGGCTTATCCAAACATTAGAAAATTGTCAATTTCTTTTCTTCCCCACTCAAAAATTGTCCCACTTTAATCTAAGTATATTTATTTAATTTTATTTTTATCTGATAAACGTCGCCATACTTAGAATTTTAACTAATAAATGAAGTCAAAAGTTAGGTACGAAGAAATATTTCGAGTGCTGATCAGACCCACTAATATTCTGACGTATGTTTCGAAACTTTACAGATGTAGGTGAAATATTTTTACAAAAAAATAATATATATTTTGAACTATATATCTAAAGGGATAAGGATAAATCTGAATTCATTTTTGCGCATTAATTCCAACTATAAATTTTAAATTAGAGCACTTACATTTGTTAATTAAAATTGTACATTTTATTTAGCTTTTCTAGTAAACAAATATTATTAGACAAATCAATTCATATAATTACTTAAACGTGATTCAATATTATTATTATTCTAAATATTAAGCCACCTTGAAAGTTAGTTGCGTACTAGGACTCAACTTTTAAATTTATAAAAAATAGTCAAAAAGTTAATTACATGAAATTAGAAAAAAAGCCCTTTAGCCAATTTTACCAAATATGTTTTTTTTCTTTTTTTTTTTATTGATTACACTTGGCTCTCTATAAAAATATGAAATTACAATGTACCCCTCTAAGAATTCTCCACTAGAAAAAAATATATATATATAAAATTTTAACTTTACTTCTCATTAAGCATTCCGTGCAAATTATGGACAATGTGACTAATTTTTTCATTCATCAATTAGTACTTCTGACCCATTAGCAATAATTCAGCAATAATATTTTATTATAATTACACCATTTTGACTTTAGATAAATTGCATTTTCCTCCTTATAAGTATAAAAATATTATTGTGGTATTTTGTCGATAAATTATACCACTAGAAGAAATATAGCTTTTAACTATGGTTAATTATCATGGTTAAAAGTAAAAAATCATGACAGATATTAATTAACCATAGCTGCGTAACGACTACTAGCCGTTGTTTTTGCAAATGAGGCCAAAACATTTTCCATAGTTTTTAACTGTGGCAAATATTTTGTTCGTAGGCAAAACCATATTGAATATTGATTAACCATGGTCAAAACTTAAATTTTAGCAATTATTTTATCAGACCGTGACAGATAGTATTGATTTATTATGATTTTTAGCCGCGGTGATTTATATTTCATAGAACATTTTTTTTGTAGTGCATGCAATGTTTAATTAAGAGTAAAATTTGAAGTTTATATAATTTTTTTTTGTTGACGTTAACAATTTCTATAGAGACCCCAACAGAATGTGTATACTTGTGAATGAAGAATTCTTTGAAGGAGTGCAAGCATAATTTTGAAAGTATTTTAGAAGTACAATTTCATATTTCTCGAAAGGATCTAAGTATAATTAACTCTAATTTTTATTATCATTTTTTATCTGTTCCAGAATAATAATTTCCAACAGAAAAATACAAACTCTACACGATTCTATCGTATCACGAATGTAATTTTCATCAACAGTAATATTCATGTACTGGTAAATTTTAATTGGTGGAGAGCTCGTACGAGAAATAAAAGTTAATTAATTGTGTCATGATTAGTAATTTTATTTAAATAAAACTTATGTCAAACTCTAAATAGTAAATTAAATATTTTCCACCTAATTAGAACTATGTAGTCCATGACGTAAAGCATCACTTACTAGGACAGGTCCCTCTTATCACGATGGGAATTTCTTGGCAAGTGACTTTGGACAAAATTGGTTTGACTTCTCCATGCCTAATTAATATATTAAATACTTTAATTTATAATTATATTTATTAAATTTGGAGTTAGGTCGGGAATTATTTATTTAAATGAGTTGTCAATTTCAACATAGCTAGGAATATTAGTAAGGTTGGAAGTTGGAGTCATTGGCCAGTGGACAGCATGAAATCTCAACCGAATTTTAATAATTTTTGTCTTATAATAATTTTGGATATGATTAATTTCTTTAGTAAGATGAAAAAGCCAAATAAATATGTATGTATACGTGCACACAAACACAATACGTACATATAAATACGTATGTGTGATATGGGGTCCCACACTGTATCTACCAAAATTAACAAAAACACCCTCCAAAAATAGAAAAATTACTAAATATTTTGGGATCCACGAGATTCTATTGGGTTGGGGTAGATCGATTCGACCTGAACTGGTAAGATGTCATGATTAACTCTGGCCATCCGATCTCTATGGGATCCCATGATTATAAGGGAAGAGGGTTTTTAGACTCAAAGTGGTAATTTTGATACCGTTACACCAAATTATAATAATACCAAAAATGCGTCACAACTTTCCAACTCATGTTAAATTAATTACTCAATTAAGTTACTTTAGAAAATTAATTCCATCCAATTACACGTACTCAAAAATAAATTTACTCCTATTTTGCTTAAGTTTATTTTTAATAACATATTACTCTTTGTATTGCGTGTATATATAATCATCGTTACTAATATAACATATATCGTAAAAAAATTCAATTTTTAATTTTATTTTGAGTAAAATATATATTGATATTCAAGAAAGTTATGAGACAGTTTTCCAATGACAAATTTTAATACACAAGAGTAATTATGAATTTTAATAAAATAAAAATATTATTAAAAATTACGCACTCAAATACCGCGTAATATGATTTATAGTACGATAGAAAAATTCTTAACTTTTGCAGTTTGCTTTTATCTGTTGGTACGGCTGAAATCCGACTTTGGTTGCTGCGGGATGTCTTATGTGAAAAACGCGTTTTTCAAAGAGAAGATTGTAGTCAAAGTAGAGAAGGTAGAAATGACGTGTTTAAGAATCATGAGTAGCAATTATTAGAGAGTTGGTGAAGCCCAGTTGCTCTTAATTTAATTAACATGTTAATTAAAAAGCTAATTATTCTACTTCTTTTTGTTAATTCTTTATAAAAATCTTAAGCGAATTCTTTCTTTTTAGCTCCACTAACTGTTACACTCACAAAAGAAAATAAAATATATTTTCAAAAAATAGGGTAAAATAATAGTTACATTCCCTGATGTTTGGCATGATTATGAATATTCTCTCATTGTTTGGAAAATTACAAATTACCCTATTAAATGAAAAATATTATGTAGCTCCTAGACGAAGATGTGAAAAATACTACTTCACTGTTGCTGTATTTTTTTATTTAAGAAAAAATATTTCAAAATTATAAAAAGAAATTGAGAGTGGTAAAAAATAAATAATCCATAGAGAATATTAGTTAATTAAAATATTTTAAAAAAATTTCAAAAATATATAAAATTATAACTTATCATTCATGCAGTTTGAACAATTCACCACAAAAATTAGATAAAAATCTAACATAATGGATTCGTTGTTAGACGAACGTTAAAGTCATGAGGTATTTATAATTTTTCAAATAATGAAAATGTATTTATAATTATATTAAAAACATCTGTGGAGGTGATTGTAATTTACCCTAAAAATTAAATTTAATGTAAGTGATGATTGTGGAGAAGTCAGCTATATACGTTCTAGCATTGCACGCAATCAAGAACCCGTCTTAGGAAGAGATAATTTTATTTTTTTTTTAGAAAAAAAGACTTTGATGGTTAGAAAATATATTTTGTACCTATTAATATTTTAAAAAAATCTATAAAAAAAGAACCATCTCCTATATATAAATTTATGAATTAATAATTTAATCAACATAAGAAGAATTATGGCCGATGAGGCCTAGTTTAATTGGTGAAGTTGAAGCCCCATGATTCTAGAGGTTATGGGTTCGAATCCTTGCGTGAGTTGATGTTGTTTCTATTGTATAGTAGGAGTATTATTTGCTGCTGTAATAACTAGATGTTAGTTATGTGATATTGTTGATATGATTATTTGTAATTGTCTTTGTTTGATATTGATAATTGAATGTAATCATTTTTTTTACTTTTAATTAATAAAATATCACTTTCAATTCAAAAAAAATAATAATAAAGAAGAAGAACTATGGTTAATTTCCATATATAGTTAAAAATAATAAATCGTGACGAATACTAATTAATCATGATCGCGCAACAACTATTATGCGTTGTTTTAGAAGGCAAAGCCAAATTATCAGCTACACTAAACCCCATGACTGATGTTGCCATAACTAAAACATGATAACTATTAATTAATCATGATTAAAATTTATATTTTTATATTATCTTTTTGGGAACATTAATTTTATTTGATTAATATTAATTTAGTGTATATCTGTTCTTGACAAATAATTGTCAAATATTAATTTAATTATAGAAATGGAATCTCCCCTTTCTTCTTGTTTTTTTGGAAGTAAACGGCCATTGTTATAGACTAATTAACAAGAAATCAACATTAATTATGAATTTATAAATTATAAATACCAATTCAACAACACTAATGTAAAATAGATAAATATCTAAATATATTCGATAAAATTCAAACTCAAAAAGTCATGGTGTCTCAATTTGTCAAACGCAAATTTTTATTTTTTTAAGATTTATTCTTTAAATAAATCAATTATGCAAACCATTATATTATGAATATAAGTCATTAATAATTATAAAAGAACTATTAATTCATATTGGATAATTAATATCATTAACTAATAAATATATCAACCGAAGCACACTTGATGTCTGCGAATAATCTTATTTTCTATTATATTTATTTAATTAATTTAAAGAAAGCAGATAAATAAATAACTCATCAAACTTACTTAAATGAACTAAATTTAAATGTATATAAATAAAAAATTATTAATTAATAAAAATATATGGCTATTCGCGAAGGGATGTACAGTTAAGAGTATTCTAGGCAAACCAATGTAATTGTTCCTGAATCGGATTTTCTATTTTTAGGCATTTTTATTCATTTAATATGTACACATCATATGTATAAAAATTACATTATTTAATTTAATTTTTTTTATACACATGATATGTATATATTAAATAAAATAAAAAAATCGGAAGTGATTAATTTTAAAAGAGAAAATCCAATTTAAATTACTTTGTGTATCTCTCCCTTAATAAATAGTATAAATTTGACAGAAAATAATGGAATTCTAAAAAAAAAAATTCATAATCACACAATGTGCAAGGAGGCACCTACCAACTCCCTTCCCTCCAACCCATCAAATTCTGTTTTCCATGCTTAAGTCATGAACTCTTCTCTTGATCAATTTAATGGCAAAATTAATATATGAATTTATTTTATTCTAATAATAGTAGTTTATCTATTTTCACTAATAATTATTGATAATTATGTTGATTGTTATAATTATCAAAGATAATTAAAATTTATGATATAATCAAGTTATTAAAAATAATAATGAGAATAATAACTCTTTGCTATTGTTAACAAAAAATTCTCACTATTTTTGATACATTAGTCCGACAATTATTTCTTAAATTGAAAAAAAAAAGATATATGTACTCTCTCTAATTAAAAAGGTGTCTCGTCTTTTCGAATTGGATTTTTTTTTTAATTTCAAATCATGTTGTATTTCCACTCTATTTAATATATACATACTATATATATAAAAATGACATTATTTATTTTATTTAAGGAAATATTATATATACATGGTGTATATATATGAAATGGAGTAAAAGATACAACATAGTTTGAAATAAAAAATTCAATCCGCCATCTGATGCTGTACAAATTCAAAATTTTAATTATTTTTTACTGTAGGTGGGATGTCTTTTACATAAATTTAATCTTTATTTTACTATGTGTAAATGTTGGTCTATTTTACTAGTAATTATTAGTTATTCATAAATATTTAATATCGATAATTGATATATCAATTATCAACAATTAAAATTTATAATATTATTTTAATTGATTTATTAAAAAACGAAAAAAAACTTTAGGTTTGGACAGAAATATCAACTCCACCAACCTTCGCATTTATATGCATTTGCACTTTGAATTCGTCGGAAAAGAGAGAATTGAAGGAAAGTACGACTTTGACTTCTCCGCCAATAAAATCGTGTTGACCTATTCCTCCGGCACTGCACTGCGACTACGCCCCGAACTTTGAATAATAATTTTGAACAAATCGCATTTCTCCCTTACCTTATCCAAAATATAGTTCAACTATCTCTGCTGTACAATATCACTCCATTTCTCATTAGCTGTCATTTCTATGCTTTTTTATTATGGTAAATTACAATCATTTTTCTTTAAATTTTTGACATAATTATAAATATTTTTTTATTATTAAAAAAAAATACAAATATTTTTATAATTTTAATGTCTGTCTATTTGTATTTGTATGATTTTAATGTCCGTTTAACAACGAACCCATTCCATTAGGCTCCCTTAGGTTCCATCCAATTTTTATGATGAACTGATCAAATACATTTTTGGATTATGAATTAAAATATTTTCATGGACTAATATACTTTAGGAAAAAATGCAAGAAATCCCCCTGTGATATTACAAATGAACAAATTACTCCCCTATAAAAAAATAAATAGCAAGTTACCTCCCTGTGTTTTTCAAAATAAAGCAATTTATCTGTTTTTCAAAGTGAAGCAATTTACCTCCCTGCCAAAGGGGATAAATTGCTTTATTTTTAAAAACATAGGGGGGTAAATTACTATGTTTTTTTTTCATAGAGGGTACTTTGCTCATTTGTAATATCACAGGGGGGTAAATTACATTAAGCCTATATACTTTATGAATTATTTACTTTACTTTAAAGCAATAACTTTCACCTAATCGTCTAGGAGCTACATAATTATTTGGGTGATTACAATTACCTCCCCTGAAATTTGACATAATTACAGATGCCCCCTCGCTTTTTAAAAAATTATAAATTCCCCCTGAAGTTTGTAATTTTTACCCAAAGGCCTGAAATTATCCATTTTGCCCTTGATTTTTTTTTAAATTGTAGAAAAATTACCCGAGGCAAATTACATTATTGCACCCCTGTATAAAAACCTCTCCGTGTACATTTTAATTCAAAACAAATTAAAAATTAAATAAAAAATAATTCAGTTTGCATGGGCATTTTGGTCTGTTTATCCATAAAAATGGATGAAAATGAGTTATTTATTAGACGGTTACAAACCTCAAGGGAGTATTTGTAATTTTTGAAAAAGCGATGGAGTATCTGTAATTATTCAAAAGCTCAGGAGAGGTCATTGTAATTCACCCTAATTATTTTTCATTTAAGGGGGGTATTTGTAATTTCCCAACAATGAGGGTGTATTCATAATTATGCCAAATCTTAGATAAAATAACTGCAATTTACCTTTTTTCATTATTATATTCACCAGAAAAGCGTGTTTCGGTGGTGAAACAAATCGTTATATCGTCAATAATTATTTGTTAGGTTTATTTTAATTGTTATATGACATTTGATATGGTAATGGAGATCTTATGACACGACTTTCATATATTGCTCGTCACGTACGATTCATGATTCCATCATTACGCTATTTTTTTATGGTGTAAAAATAGGAAAGTGCAATTTTAGTCCCTAAATTTAGCCACTTAAGTAGTTTTGGTTCTCAAATATTTTTAGGTTGCAATATTGGTTCTCAAACTATTATATTTCAGGCATTTTTGGTCCTTCCATTAACTTAACCGGTAAAGTTAACAGGAAATTCGATTTTAGAGTAAAAAATTATCATTTTACTCCTATTTTGTGCTATTTTTAAAGTTTTGGTCGAATACACTTATTTTTTTTTATTTTTCTTCAAACTTCAAGAGAGCAAAAATAAAAAATAAAATAAAATAAAATAAATTTAAACAATAAATTTTCTATATAATCTTAATGTTTTAGTCGTCCAGAATGTTTTAGGTATTGCATTATATACAAAAAAGGTTGTTCATAAAATTTGTTTTTTAGTCCTAAAGAATATTTTAGGTATTGCATTATTTACAAAAAAAATTTATGGATAATATTTTGTTAAGATTATATAGAAGATTTGTTGTTTAAAAATTCATTTTTCTTTTTAGTTTTTTCTCTCTTGAAGTTTGAAGAAAAATAGAAAAATTAAGCGTATTGGACTAAATATGAAAAATAGCACAAAGTGGAAGTAAAATAATAATTTTTTACACTAAAATCGAATTTTCTTTTAACTTTAACGGTTAAGTTAACGGAAGGACTAAAAACACCAAAATATAATAGTTTGAGAACTAATATTGCAACCTAAAAATATTTAAGGACCAAAACTGATTAAGTGGCCAAGTTTAGGGATCAAAATTGCATTTATCCCTTTAAAAAATTAATTTTTTCCATCAATTTTATTTAACAATAATTAATAATAATTATTTACCACGATTTTTAACTATAACCATTAATATTGTAGTTAATAATTTTTTTTTTCCTAGTGTCTCAACGAACGACCACAATGTTAGGTCGGAGTTTGCAATGGTTGTCGCATTGTTGTCTGTACCGTTCGCATGTCATGAAAAGTCTGTGGCATAAACTTTTATTCTTGATGGGTTTCTTTTTCCAAAAATAAAATAAAATAAAAATGAAATATAACATTTTAATTAATTAATCATTACAATGTGTTATCCAATTTAGACAAACTACTTATTCATGTCTCAAAAATTGTCTATTATTCTTGCCATTTCAATATAAGTGTATGACATTTTTCTTTAATTACCTATTGATTATATAATGATAAATTAAAGTGACACCTCTTGATATTAAAATATTTATCTCCCTCCGCGAAATTATAATAATGCGAACCCGTTACTATTCATACACCACAAATTAATTTATAAACTCATATATTTCTCGCAACAAATGTTTTAAATAATATATATATGTATGTTTCTCGTAACAATTTTTTTAATTGAATTATTTACTTAGGATTAATAAAACGTTCTTATCATGAAAAGCAGTAATATTCGACAGTACTGTCTATAAACTCTATACTATGTCCAGGATGCATTTCTGGCATAGAACCCGGCCTACGACGACCTCTCCCGACTAACTAACGAATCCCACCAACAATTTTAAATAAAAATTTAAAAAAATTAAATAAGGAATTAATTAATTAAAATTGGGGGTTGGTTAGTTGGGTGTGACTTTTTCCAAGTTGTAGCTTTCACGACCTACGCGTTGCTGCCTTACCCCAAACGTACCCTTATAAATTGCCCACATTATTCACTTCAAACTCATAATCACAACATCTTCAATACTTAGCGTTTTCGTCCTTCAACTCTTTATATACTCTAATTTCTCTCTTAATTTGCTTCGACTCTAATCCACAATGAAAGACAAGTTCTACGGCGGTATTCTCCAGAGCGACGCCCTCCTTAAGGTTCTTTTTCTGTTTGAATTTTGATCCTCATAACGTATTATTCAATATTGGAGAAATTAAAAGAAAAAGATATATGGTCGAGCTATGTTATACGTAAACTCATGCAGTTGCGTTACAGTAGAAAGACAGCACCTAGTATGCTGTAGAACAGCATTCCATGCATTGGTGGGATTGAATTGACTATTTTTACCTTTCGTTTTTTGTTACAGTACTTGTTGGAGACAAGTGCTTATCCGAGAGAACACGAACAACTGAAAGAACTCAGGCATGCTACTGTCGACAAGTATCAATATTGGTATGTACGATGAGGAACTAATCTCATTCATATCTCTCTCTCTCTCTCTCTAATGTTTTTTTCGATTTTACTTGAGATCAGGAGCTTGATGAATGTGCCAGCGGACGAGGGCCAATTTCTGTCTATGCTCTTGAAAATTATGAACGCGAAGAAGACGATTGAAGTTGGAGTGTTTACGGGTTACTCACTTCTCTCTACTGCTCTTGCTCTCCCCGACGATGGCAAAGTACGTACCACTCGTTTTTTAACATGTAAAATAGTTGAATGAAAATTGTATAAGAACATTCAATATTATCAATGTGAATTTACATAGAAAAATTTATTTTATTTTATTTCAGATAATAGCAATTGATCCAGACAGGGAAGCATATGAGACTGGACTGCCATTTATCCAGAAGGCAAACATGGCTCACAAGATTCAGTTCATTCAATCCGATGCCATGAAAGTCATGAACGATTTCCTCGCCAAGGTATACATACATATATATATATATGTATATTAATTAATTACATCAAGAAATAAAAAAAGGGTTGTTTTTCTTAATCAAGATTATCGATTGTATATATTAATTCCACATTGTAATATTTTATATATAATCAAGATTATGAGTGTGAGCAGTATGACTTAGTGGTAGGCCACTTTTATTACAACTCTTTAATTCCTAGGAAACAAGTGACATTATCATACATGCAAAAAGCTTAATTATTATAATTCAATTATAGAAAGAACATTGTTTTATGACAAAAAAAAAAAAAAAAAAGTTCCACTACTAATACTATGATTTGGGATTTGTCCATTTTTGGGGTTGGTGGGCTTCTATATTCTATTTTTGTAATAATGTATAGTATTGCATGTCTTTTGCTCTTTCCTTAATTCAATCATTGTTGAAGTTTAGTATTCCACAGAGCATTATATATATTGGGAAAGCATTGGAAAAATTAATTTACTATCTCAAATTAAAATAAAAAATTCGAACGGTTAATATATATATATATATATATATATCTAAATATATGAATATATATATATAAAGTTTCATGACGCTTAATAAATATTACTTCATAGAAAATATAAGTACATTAATAATAAATTTTGTTTCGTTTCGACAGTCATGTTTCACACTATAAATTCTCTTTTGAAATAAGAGGGCAAAAAAGGTATATGTAATTTAAAATATGTATGACTATAGGACTATATGAGGGGTATCCGTATAATTTTAAATTCGAGTTTTTCTTTGTGATACGCTTGGATATTAAAGGGTATATTTGTAATTATCCATTGTAACGTATGTCGATTGCTTGATGAAATCAAGGGAGAAGAAGGAACATTCGACTTTGCATTTGTGGATGCTGATAAAGAGAACTACATCAACTACCATGAGTTGTTGTTGAAGCTAGTTAAAGTCGGAGGAATCATAGCCTACGACAACACCTTGTGGTCCGGCACGGTGGCTGCATCTGACGATGATGAGATGCAAGACTACTTGAAGGGTTGTAGAGGGCATATCATCAAGCTGAACTCTTTTCTGGCAAATGATTCTCGTATCGAGTTAGCTCATCTCTCCATTGGAGACGGACTCACTTTGTGCAAGCGTCTCAAATGAGCCTAATTTTAATCTTTCCTATCTACAGTTGTATTCAAGAACAAACTACTTCAACTTGTATCATATACATTTGTATTTTTACTTACAAGTCGATAATGTTATTTTCTATTTTTTTTTTTAATACTCAGCTTACTTTGTCTAAAATTGTATTCGCTTGTTGTTACATTAATACATAACTCCTTTCATTTAAAGCCTCTTCATTTTTCGTTGATTTTTTTTATTATATATAATATTTGAAATACTTTTTTTTTATTTGCGGTTCTCTTAAGCTTAACGTGGTACTCCTATTTTGGGAATCTAACTTTTGGCTATTTGTTTTAAAGGTTTTGCATAATGTTAAAAAGGAGTTTAGGGTATCCTACTTCGAGGGAAAATAATATTTTTCGTCGAATAAGTTAGGCTTGTTTCGTTTTTGTCCCATTCATTATGGGATGGATCTTTTTGGTCCCATAACGTATAAAAATTAGCACTTTTGGGCCTCATCTGCTTTTTCGTTTGTTTTTTAACAGCGTAGGCAACATGCTCAGTATGTGGCCGTTAAATATTTTTGGCTGGAGGAAAAATTGGTGCGTCTTCCAGCTTGAAGACACTTTGGCGTTTGGAAGGGGGCTATTTTGAGGGGAAAAATAAATTTTGAAGGAAATTAGGGCAATGAAAGATGATTCTCTCTTCTCTAACAAAAATTAAATTTTCTCTCCAACCAAAAACACATAAAAACAAACGAAAAATTGGATAAGAACAAAAAATGGGAATTTTTGTAAGTTACGAAACTAAAAGTGCCAATCACGTAAAAAATATGCTATTTTCCCCTACTTCGACAAAGGGAAATAAGAAAATGTCAAGATTTTCAACCTCTATTTTGGTGGATCAAAAATACGAAGTGCTCCTAACTCAATTAGGTCACTTGCTATAATTCTTGAAGGATAAAGGACACATCAAGGATTAACGATTTAGAAATAAAATTCATTAATTGTGCACACATCCATGCTCCATTTTTCTTCTTGTTTTTTTTTTTTTTTTGAGCGAAGTGGAAATATTATTAATATGTTTATATATTAGTTACATGCGATATATCCGATCAGAAGATTATTCTAGTAAAACTATGTATCTTATCCTTTTGTACAAAAATGTTCAAAAATTCGGGGCACATTACATAAGTAAGATGTTTTAAATTTTGTTTAACTCTTGCATCATACTTATAAATGATTGAGGTTGTGTATAACACTAGTAAAATTGGGACACTAAATGAAAGCAACAAAATAAAAAAGTTTATAAAAACTATAATATTATAGAATAACTTAGAACATTATAAATCACTTTACCCTAATGTTGAATATCTGGCACAAAACCAAATATCCGATATGGTCCTTGCACATGGGTACCTAAAAATAGGCAAATTGCAAAATTAATCCTGTATGTATAATGGTGTGGACAAATTGGTCCCATAACTTTGAGACTGGCAATTTTGGTCCTTTATGTTTTAAATTTGTAGCAACTTTTGTCCTTCTAGCCAAAAGTCGTCGGAAATTAACTAATCAAATTGGGGCTTAGGGTTTTAACGTCCAAATGTACCTCATTTATACAATTAGCATCCACGTAGGAAGCTGATGCGACATACTGCCCACCACTGCCCACCACCACCCACCACCACCTTACCGTCACTGTCGATCACCAAATTTTTTTCGGGCTAGTCTTCAGCCACACGCACCATCACTAAACTCTCCGTCCAATGCTAATTTTAGCCGTGCAACGCATGTTTCAATCGAAATTTAAACGCGCCTCCAATCATCATTTACAATCTTGCCCTAAAATCTAGATCTATTTTCTCTCTCTTCTTGATTCGCCGCAGTCCCATCGACCCACCATTCGAGACCACCACAAATCGACTCCCCATCCTAAAAAATCCTTGGTTGGAAAACCCACAGAGCCTTATCTTTGGGAGACATCTCTTGTATGGTCTCACCTCAAGGTGTTTGGCTGTTTATGTTTTGCAACGAATACCAACCCCCATAAAACAAAATTCACTCCTAGAGCCTCAAAATGTGTCTTCGTAGGATATGGAATTGGGCAGAAAGGCTACAAACTGTATGATCTCAATGCACACACCTCATTCATTTCTAGAGATATAATTTTCTATGAAAATGTCTTTCCATTCTCCTCACAGCCATCTGTACCTGATCCCATTAAAGCACCTCCTGTGTTTCCTACACTTGCAGTTGACACAGAGCCAATATATCCCAGAACACAATGATCGTCCAAGTTCACCTCCTCTAGGTATTATCTCAGATTCTCCAGTTATCTCTCCCTCATCCACTGATCCCCAACATCATTCTTTGAATTCTGGTCATGATGGTTCTCCAGCTATTCCATCTCCTAGACTTCTTAGACGATCCACTAGATCCACTTCAAAGCCCTCCTGGTTAAATGATTTCCACTATCAATTAAAAACCACTAATCCCCATTATACTCTGAAGGGTTTTACTGCATCATATGCATGTTTTGTGGCTACCTTGTCTGCCTTGAAAGAACCATGCACTAACTAGCAGGCAACATCCAGTAGGAAATGGCAGGAGGCTATGAATGCTGAATTATTGGCGCATGAGCGTAATCATACATGGGAAGTTACTACCCTTCCCACTGGGAAGAAAATCATTGGTTGTAAGTGGGTTTTCAGGCTTAAATTGAAGGATGGTGGGACTGTGGATAGGTACAAGGCATGCCTAGTTGCCAAAGGGTACACACAGGTAGAAGGTGTGGATTATGTGGAGTCCTTCTCACCCGTTGCCAAGGATGTCGCAGGAGAATTGTTGTCGGTTGTAGCAACTGCTAGGGGATGGCTTATTCACCAGCTTGATGTGAATAATGCTTTCTTGTATAGACATTTGGAGGAAGAGATTTTTATGGATCCTCTTGATAGGTACAAAGTGGCTGAGGGGTCAGTTTGTCGTCTCACACGTTCTTTGTATGGCCTCAAGCAGGCCTCCCGGCAATGAAATCCGGAATTCTCCTCCAGATTGGTTGAATTTGGTTTTGTTCAGTCATGCCACGATCACTACTTATTAACGAAGGGTGAGGCTGAGCAATTTGTTGCTCTCTTGGTTTATGTGGACGATGTTTTGGTGGTTAGTCCCTCTCGAGCTGATTACTCAGATCAAGGCTCACTTGGATCGACTATTTACAATTAAGGACTTGGGTGTCGCCAGATATTTCTTGGGTCTCCAAATTGCCCATTCTGAACATGGTCTTTCAGTCACACAATCCAAGTACATCCATGATATCATTGTTGACACCGACTTTCTTTCGGCTAAGGGTGTGACCACCCCTTTGCCTCAGGGAATCAAGCTCAGCAAAGATGGTGGTACTTGAAGGGAACCCCATCATCTGGACTATTCTTCCCTCCCTCTTCCGCACTTCGAATGCAAGCTTTTTGTGATGCAGATTGGGGTTCCTGCACTGATACTTGTCGCTCCATTTTAGGCTACTTAATTTTCTTAGGTTCTGCCGTCATTTCCTGGAAATAAAAGAAGCAGGCTACTATATCTCGCTCCTCCGCTGAGGCAAAATATCGGAGCATGGCATCCACTGTCTGCGAACTTCAATGGATATCTTATATACTGCCCACTCTTGGAGTCTCTCTACAACTCCCCATTCCCATGTCCTACGATAACAAAGTTGCACTTCACATCATGGCTAACCCTGTATTCCATGAGCGCACGAAGCATCTAGATATTGACTGCCATGTGGCTCGAAATCAGTATAGATTTGGTTTTGTGCTTCCCTCTTTTGTTCTCAGTAGGGGAATTGTGATAATAAATGTGTGAGAGAGAGGAAAGAGAGAGAGAGAGAGAGTAATAACAAAAATAGTGGAAAGAGAGATGAGAGACACACATATAATTATACTTTTTGGGAGGGGGGGAGGGGTTGAAAAAGACAAAGAATTAATGTTTTTTTGAATGTTTATTATTTTTTTGTACTAAATATTTATAGATATGATAATATATATATTATCTATATTATTATAAAGAAAAAAAGGTCTTATAGATACAAATTGGTAGTTTTTACACTTCTACATCAAATTATTATAATATTAAAAATATCATTCAACTTCCCAACTCATGTAATTAAATTGTATTATTCAAAAATTAAATTTACTCTCATATAACCGTCATTATCAATAAAACTTGTCTGATAATTTTTTTGAATACATTTAATTGCATAAAATTAATTTTCTAAAGAAACTTAATTAAATGGTTGATTTAATTACATGAGTTGGGAAGTTGAATGACATTTTTAATATTATAATAATTTGATGTAGAAGTGTAAAAACTACCAATTTGTATCTATAAGACCTTTTTTTCTTTATAATAATATAGATAATATATATATATATATATACTATCATATCTATAAATATTTAGTACAAAAAAATAATAAACATTCAAAAAAACATTAATTCTTTGTCTTTCTCAACCCCCCCCCCCTCTCAACCCTTTCCAAAGAAGTACAATTTATGAATTTGAGAGGGATGTCTATTTGTTGCATCCTTCGGATCATCTTGGCATGGTGCTATCATCTACACATCTGGCATGGTGCTATCATAGTTTTCGCTCGGCTGTAAACTAAAACTCGGATTTATCGACGGGAGCATTCCACGACTGGCGATTGGATCTAAAAATTTTGAAAAATGGAGGCGAGTTGATCTTATGATTACCTCGTGGATCTGGAACTCGATTTCGAAGGAGATCGTCAAGTCATTCATGTATGTGAAGTCTGCTCGTCACTTATGGTTGGACCTTCACACAAGATACGGGCAATCTAATGGACCGATGATGTATGAAATACGTCGTGCTGCGACGTCTATCACACAAGGGGATATGTCAATCACGAATTATTTCTCTAAATTCAAGGAACTTTGGGACGAAGTCATGTGTCTCGAACCCACTCCGCGATGTGTTTGTGGAGGCTGCACATGCAATCTGAATAAGACGATTGATGATCAAATGGAATCGCATCAAGTGATGCAGTTCTTAATGGGACTACACGAAAGCTTCGATTCTAACGAAGTCAAATTCTCATGCTCGATCCATTGCCGGATGTCCAAAAGGTATTTGCAATGCTGTTGAGAATTGAGAAGCAGTGCTCTATACAAGTTGGCCTGGCTGATTCTAACAACAACATTGCTTACCACATTGCTGCTAAGGGTGGAACTAAGGAATGGACTGGAGGCCATGTGCAGAAAAGGAAACCATTCATAGATAAAAAGGACTTGATTTGTTCTCGTTGCCATAAACCTAGACATTCTCAAGACTCATGTTTCAAGCTACATGGTGTACCAGAGTGGTACAAGTCGCTGAAAGATCAGAAAAAAAAGGGATCCGTTAGGAAATCCTTTGCAACAAGTGTGAGTGAAAGAGGAGGAACTTCTAATGCAGCACAACATAATGCATCCGAATTGCTCTCAGAGTTGATCAATCTGATCAAGAACAACAAAGTACCTACAGATCCACTCACCACTGATTTTGCAAACTTTGCACACTTCAACGATGAGTTTGCCGGTAATGTCTCTAATTCTTTGTCATTAGATTTCGGTTTTTGGATCATTGACACTGGAGCCACTAATCACATATGTGCGGACATTACACTCTTCACTTCATACACTTCACTCGCCCATAAACAATATGTCAACTTACCTGATGGATCACAAACACCTGTGGTGCATATTGGAACAGTTCAAATTTCCGAACACCTCACTCTTGAACATGTGCTCCACATTCCAGAATTTTTGGTCAACCTATTATCCGCAAGCCAGCTTACCATGAACAAATCACTCTCCTTCACCTTTTCTCATGATGGTTGCATTTTGCAGGACCGGGAATCTGAACGCACTTTGGTTCGTAGGAGCATTATATAAAAAGTTGTATGTCCTTAGTCCTATTTCTCTTGGTCTAGGGGCTAGCAATCAGACTATGTCTGCCTCCTTTCTTACCTCATGCAACAATGATATATGGCATTAAAGGCTAGGACACACACCTCTACAAGTACTAAAACATTTACCTATGTACTCCACTTCCCTCAATTTAAATGAAGAACCTTGTTCTATTTGTCCTCTGGCGAAACAGCCCCAAATTCCTTTCCCTTTGAGTAATTCCTATGCCTCATCTAACTTTGAATTATTACACATAGATCTATGGGGGCCATATAGAGAAATATACGATCTCCAGATGCAATTACGTCCTAACCATAGTAGATGATCACAGTCGTGCTACCTGGACTCACTTACTGAAACATAAGAACCAAACCTGCTCCACCCTTACTAATTTTTGTGCCATGATACATACTCAGTTCAGTTCCCGGATTAAGACCACACGCACCGATAACGGCACCGAATTTGT
This sequence comes from Sesamum alatum, assembly GCA_034509735.1. Lineage (NCBI taxonomy): Eukaryota > Viridiplantae > Streptophyta > Magnoliopsida > Lamiales > Pedaliaceae > Sesamum > Sesamum alatum. The sequence continues at coordinate 4,219,718 of JACGWO010000012.1, read as the reverse complement.
CAACAGTGCATGCCAAAACCTTTTTAATTCTTTAGGAATCATCCATCAAACATCTTGTGCGTATACCCCACAACAAAACAGGCGGGTAGAGAGGAAACATAGGCACCTTCTTGATGTCGCCCGAGCCCTTATGTTCCAAGCCAACCTTCCAAGAAAATTCTGGGGGGATTCCATTTTAACAGCTACGTACCTAATCAATCGGACACCTTCTCAGAAGTTAGGATGGAAATCCCCTTTCCAATTACTATATGGTCGAGATCCCTCTTATGAGCTTCTTCGGGTTTTTGGGTGTCTATGGTACTCCACTGTTCTAGACCCTCAGAATTCAAAGTTCCAACAAAGGGCACGAAAATGCATCTTGATTGCGTATGCCATAAATAAAAAGGCCTAAACTATATGACCTCCACACAAATCAAATACTCAGCTCTCGTGATGTGATCTTCTTTGAGCATATATTTCCTTTTGCTACCTCTACATCTACGTACCCATCATGTCCTCTACCAATTCGCCCTCATAACACTGCATGTCCAGCTACTCCCCCATCACATTCTTTCCCACAGTCTGAAGCGGCCGCTTTAGCCCCGCAACCATCCTCCGACCATCACTCTATTCCAGATCCTCCTGTTTCTTTGCCACCTTCACCAAGGGCAGCTGATCATTCCTCATCAGCTTCCACTCTGCCATCTTCCAGCCTTCGTAGGTCTATTAGGAACACACAAAAACCGCGATGCCATCAAACAGATTCTAGCCTTCTTCATTCTTTTAATGGTGCATATATTTCCTTTGTGGCTTCTCTGTCTTTGATGCAGGAACCTAGATCCTTTGATGAGGCTATCAGACATCAAGAATGGAGGAATGCCATGAACATCAAGCTTAAGGCCTTGGAAGACAACCATACATGGACCCTTACTCCCCTGCCGGAAGGTAAACGGGCCATCGGTTGCAAGTGGGTCTATAAACTGAAGTTGAAGGCTGATGGGACGATCGATAGGTACGAAGCACGTTTGGTGGCCAAAGGTTACAACCAGGTCGAAGGTATTGATTATAACGACAGCTTCTCCCCGGTTGCAAAAACAGTAACTGTCAGGATGTTTCTTTTTGTGGCTGCTGCATATGATTGGCCCGTCCACCAGCTCGACATTAACAATGCATTCCTTCACGGCTATTTAGACGAGGACATTTACATTCATCCTCCGGAAGGTTCATCAGTTCAGCCCGGTTTAGTTTGTAAGCTAGAACGGTCCCTACGGCCTTAAGCAAGCGTCCCGACAATGGAATTTGGAATTCACTTCCAAGCTTACGAATTTTGGGTTTACACAGTCTTCTCATGATCATTGTTTATTCGTAAAGCCTACGGATCTTGGTTCCTTGTTTCTATTAGTTTATGTCGACGACATCCTCATTACGGGGCCTTCTCTGTCCTTGATTCAGGATGTGAAAACATATCTGCATAAACTTTTTACAATTAAAGATATTGGAGTTGCACATTATTTTCTTGGATTGGAAATTGCTTGTGGTTCCTCTGGTATTTATATCGCTCAAACCAAGTGTGTGCTAGATATTGTTCACGACTGTGGTCTATCCGGTGCAAAGGCTGTTTCTACCCCTTTACCACAGGGGTTAAAATTATGTGCGGATGGCAGAGCACCTCTTGCGAATCCAGACTCTTATCGACGGTTGGTGGGGAGACTTCTCTATTTGGCTTTTACTCGGCCGGACATTTCTTATTCCGTCCAACAGCTTAGCCAATATCTTACGCGCCCCTGTGCTGCTCACTTACAGGCTGCCCTTCATGTCGTACGATACCTCAAGGGGTGTCCATCCAAAAGCCTCTTGTTCCCTGCTACAAACAACCTTACACTTTCGGCTTATTGCGACGCGGATTGGGCCTCTTGCTCTGATTCCCGTCGTTCCCTCTCGGGCTTCTGTGTGTTTTTTGGTCCAGCACTCATCTCTGGGAAGACAAAAAAATAGACGACAGTATCTCGTTCCACTGCCGAGGCTGAATACCGAAGTATGGCCGCAACCGTTTGTGAAATCCGTTGGCTGTCTTATCTGTTGGGCGATTTTGGCATCACTGTTCAGCTACCAATTCCGTTATACTGCGATAATAAGGCCGCCTTACATATTACGGCTAATCCAGTCTTCCATGAACGTACCAAGCACATTGAGATTGATTGCCATGTAGTTCGGGATGCTTTCAAAGCTGGTTTTATCCTCCCATCTCATGTCCGCAGTTCGGGCCAGCTTGTTGACGTCTTCACCAAGGGGCTTTCCTTCGCTTTGTTCTCTTCCTTACTCTCCAAGTTGGGCTTGGTCTCGCTCGTCCCAAGTCCCACTTGTGGGGGGCTTGTGGAGATACCTGATGCTGCAGCCATGGATGGATGCTTTGATGCTGGCTGAAGAGTGTTTCCTTTGATCAGTAATCGTGCTTCTCCTACTGCATTTTTTATAAATAGATTTTACACTTTTGCCCAGCTGTTTGTATAGCTGTGACAGATTCTTTTATTCTTTATCTAATTGGTCCACGTCACTAGTTGGTTATGGAATTATCTAGAGCTGAATGTATTCAGCGTATATTTAAGGGAGCCCCTTCCCCATCCTCTATAACAAGAAACAAATTTACAGAAACAGATTTACGGAAATTCAGTTATGGCATTCCCTTCTCCCTGCGCTTCTGCTACACTATTTTACACTTCTCCTTGTAAATTGTATACACAGAAATATAGAAACTAGATACACACTTTCCCAATTTCCATGGCTTCCTCTATATTTTCGGCTCAAATTGCAGCTTTCGATTCCGCTTTTGTTTTCCATCAAATCCCCCGCTCCCCCCTAAAAAAACAAGAAAACATAACGACACAGTTCTTGAACTTTTTAACAAAGAAGCTTACGGTCTCCCACATCAGGGTCGGTTGCCATTTATTTTCTTTAAAAAAAAATCAGGGTGCTTTGCACTGCCTTTGTTTTTTTTTTCTTTTTCTCTAAAGAGTTATTTACCTATTGATATTTTTATTGGAGGGTTTGTTACATTTAATCCGGGCAGTGAATGTAGTAAAAAAGAATAAAAATGAACGCTAATGAGAAATGGAGCTATGTCTGAGTCAGAGATAGTTGAAGTTTTTGGACGGGCGAATGCGATTTGTTCAAAGATATTATTCAAAGTAGCAGTACAGTGCTTGAGGAAAATGTCAACATGCTTTTATTGGTGAAGTCAAAGTCTACTTCTCTTCATTTTTTCGGTAAATTACGACAACTTTAACATAATTATAATTATTTACCTTTTTTCTTTTTAAGAAATTACAAATACTATCATGATTTTAACGTTCGTCTAACAACGAGCTCATTATGTTAGCTTCCGTTAGGTTTTCATCTAATTTTTTTGGTGAATTGACCAAAATGCCATTTTTATTATAAATGATATATTTTTATATTTTTTTAGGATTTCCTAAAATATTGTATGAACTAATATGCCTATGGATTATTTACTTTATCCATCCTCAGTTTTTTTTTTTTTACATATTTCTTGAAAAAAAAAAATTAAACAAGGGTAGAGTAATAATTTCTAACTCACCGTTTAGGCATTACATAATTATTTTCATCTGAATGAGTCATTTGTAATTTTTAAAAAACAATAATAGAGTATTTGTAATTACATAAAATCGAAAAAAAGTAGCTATAATTTTCTTTATTTTTCCGGTTTAAATGCAATTTGCCCCCATGTGTGTTAACTAAAAAGAGCAATTACCCCCTTGTAAAAAAATAACTAGCAATTTAACCTCTTTATGTTATTCAAAATGCATCAAACAACCCCTTCACAGGGTGTATTTTGCTCGATTTTAAAGGATTTTTTACTTCATTTTTTTAAAATATAAAAAATAAATTACTATTTATTTTTTTATAGGGAGATTTTTGCACATTTTACAAATTACAAGGGGTAATTACATTTTTTCCCCCCACGAAGCCAAAGGTCAAAATCCATAATAATTAGTACGATAAAAAGAGGGGTGCATGCCTTCACAATACTCAACTTCTATTGGAGGATTAGTGTCAACTAGCCACGTGCTGCCGCCTCTATATTCTCATTGTTTTTTTGAAAAAACAAATTTTTTTAATAAAATTTACAATTTAATCCTTAATTTTTAGACATATATATACATAATTTAATCCTAAAAATTTCATAAAATTTTACTTTAGTCTCTTATAGTTTTAATACATTTGAGTCACTCCCTATGGTTTATTTTCTAGTCAATTTGTGATTTTCTACTCTTAGAACTAAGTAACTAAGTTTCATATAATTTTTTTTATCCCAAATTAATTTGAATAAACTCTAGGTGAATAATTATCAAACAAGAAATATTATGAAAATGAATAGATCATATTGGTGATAATATATCGATATATCAAAAAAAAAATGTAATATTTAATATAATAAATAAGGGAATCACATGCCAAGAATTTTTTGCGATGGGAAAAAAATATTCGCAGCAAGTAAATTAGTTTTTGTGGTGAAAATATCGAGCCAGATAAGATAATTAATTTTTAAAATTTATTTACTAAATCATATAAGTTCTTTCATCTTGTAAAATCACTATAAAAAAATCGAAGATTAACGACAAAAAAATCAAGTGATAATTTTAATATTGTCACTAATTATATATATTTAGTGATAAGAATATTTATTTTATCACAATAATAAATTTTATGATTTTAATAATTACTATTATATTATAAAAATTGTTATTAGTGACAAAAAGATGTGCACAAAATTGTCACTAAATACAATTAGTTACTCATGTATAGTGACAACTTAGTGACAACAAATAATTGTTATCACTATATTGTATTGTCACTAAGTTGTCACTATAGATGCGTAACTTATTGTATTTAGTGACAACTTTATACACAATTTTTGTCACTAATAATTATATAGTGACAAGATAAAAAATGTTGTCACTTAATATATATTTTTAGTGATAACTTTAAAATTGTCATTTGATATTTTGTCACTGATATTATATTTTTTTTGTAGTGAATATTTTTTATAGTTTATAATATGTTAGACCTTATTATATGGTATAAATTATAAGATTACAGATCTCATAATCAGTTACTAATAGCAAATTTGTAATTATCTCAAGAAAATTGACCCAACTTGGTAAGATTTTTAAAAAATAACTTGAGAACTCTTTATTTTTATTTAAAGGAGTTTATAAGCTCGTAAATCTTATTTTTTAGTCTTATAAACTTTATTTTCTTTAAAGGACTTATCAAACACTTTGCTACATATTATAATTTTTTAAAAAAATTTATAAGATAGTTTGAAAAAACTAAGCTCACCAAACACCCTCTGACTTATAAGATAAAACTTCCAAAAAATAATAATAAATAAAAAAAAGGAATTAATTATATGGAGGGTTGGTGAGCCGTGTGACGGTTTCCAATGTGTTTGCTTTCACGTACGCGTTGCTGCCTTACCCCAAACGTACCCTTATAAATTGCCCTAATTTCTTTCAATTCCCACATTATTCACTTCAAACTCACAATCACAACATCTTCAATACTTTGCGTTTTCGTCCTTCAACTCTTTATATACTCTAATTTCTCTCTTAATTTGCTTCAACTCTAATCCACAATGAAAGACAAGTTCTACGGCGGCATTCTCCAGAGCGACGCCCTCCTTAAGGTTCTTTCTCCGTTCTAATTTTGATCCTCATAACGTATTATTCAATATTTAAGAAATTAAGAGAAAAATATATATGGTCGAGTTATCTTATACGTAAACTCGTGCAGTTACGTTTACAGTAGGAAGACAATACCTACTATGTTGTAAATGCTTAAATGCATTCTTGGTCCTGTAACTTAGGCTATTTGGCATTTTCGTCATTTAACTTTCTAAGGTAGCATTTTGGTCCTTCATCTTTTTTAATTTTTCATGATTTTAGTCATTTTTTCTCGCCGGAGTTCACCATTATTGTCGGAAAAATGCATGTGCCTCTCACGTGATATTTTAAAATTGTGGTTTTTGTTCCTATTAGTCCATTTGTGCCATCATTTTTGTCCTCTAACTTTATAGAGTGACATTTTGGTCCTCTATCTTTTTAATTTTCACGATTTCAGTCCTTTTTTTGCCGGAGTTCACCCTTCTCGCCGGTGGAGGTGAACTCCGACGAAAAAAAGAACTGAAATTGCAAAAATTAAAAAAATGCAGAACCAAAATGCTACCCTAAAAAGTTAAAGGATGAAAACGTCAAATAACCTAAGTTACAGGACTAAAAATACGAACCCATGCTGTAAAACATCATCTCATGCATTGGTGGGATTGAATTGACTATTTTTACCTTTCGTTTTTTGTTACAGTACTTGTTGGAGACAAGTGCTTATCCGAGAGAACACGAACAACTGAAAGAACTCAGGCATGCTACTGTCGACAAGTATCAATATTGGTATGTACGATGAGGAACTAATCTCATTCATATCTCTCTCTCTCTCTCTCTAATGTTTTTTCGATTTTACTTGAGATCAGGAGCTTGATGAATGTGCCAGCGGACGAGGGCCAATTTCTGTCTATGCTCTTGAAAATTATGAACGCGAAGAAGACGATTGAAGTTGGAGTGTTTACGGGTTACTCACTTCTCTCTACTGCTCTTGCTCTCCCCGACGATGGCAAAGTACGTACCACTCGTTTTTAAATATATAGATAATAATAATAATAATAATAATAATAATAATAATAATAATAATAATAATAATAATAATAATAATAATAATAATAATTCAATGAAACTGGTAACGAATTATGCATGCAATATATATTTTCAGAATTATTAATGTGAATTTACTTACAAAGGTTTATTTTATTTTATTTTATTATATTTTTCAGATAATAGCAATTGATCCAGATAGGGAAGCGTACGAGACTGGACTGCCATTCATCCAGAAAGCAAACATGGCTCACAAAATTCAGTTCATTCAATCCGATGCCATGAAAGTCATGAACGATTTCCTGGCCAAGGTACACATATATATATATATATATTAATTATAACAATTAATATATATGTTATTATTAATTACAACAAGAAATTAAAAAAAGGGTTGTATTTCTTAATCGAGATTATCGACCGTATATATTTATTCCGAGTTGTAATTTTCTATATAATCAAGATTATGAGTACATGAGCACTATGACTTAGTGGTTGGCCAGTTATTAAAACTATTTAATTCCTAGGAAACAAGTGATATTATTAAAATACAATTATAAAAAAAAACATTGTTTTATGATAAAATTTAATTAAAGTTGCAAAGTTATATGCTCTTCCACTACTACTATGATTAGGGATTAATCAGTCAATTTTTTGGGAAGGTGGTGGGGTTGGTGGGCTTCTATATTCTATATGTGTAGTAAAATGTATAGTATTGCATGCCTTTTGCTTTTTCCCTAATTCAATCATTGTTAAAGTTCAGTCTTCTGTAAAGCAATCTACATTGGGAAAGCATTGAGGAAGTTTGCAAAATTTGTTTATTTCCTTAATTATAATTGTTTATATAGACATATATGGTGGCAAATTAAAATAAGTTTACTTCCTCAATTTTAAAGAATTGTGGTTTATTATTATCTACAGTCATGTTTCACATTATAAATCTCTTATGAAAATAAGACGTCCAAGAGGGTATATGTAATGAAAAGTATAATAGTAGGAAGTAATATAATTTGCAAATTCGAGAAATTTTTTGTAATATTGGCAAATATTAAAGGGTATATTTGTAATTATCCATTGTAACGTATGTCGATTGCTTGATGAAATCAAGGGAGAAGAAGGAACATTCGACTTTGCATTTGTGGATGCTGATAAAGAGAACTACATCAACTACCATGAGTTGTTGTTGAAGCTAGTTAAAGTCGGAGGAATCATAGCCTACGACAACACCCTGTGGTCCAGCACGGTGGCAGCGTCCGATGATGATGAGATGCAGGACTACTTGAAGGGTTGCAGAGGGCATATCATCAAGCTGAACTCCTTTCTGGCAAATGATCATCGTATCGAGTTAGCTCATCTCTCCATTGGAGACGGACTCACTTTGTGCAAGCGTCTCAAATGAGCCCCATTGTAATATTTCTATATGTTATCGATTTATAGTCGTATTCAAGAACAAACTACTTCAAATTGTATTATATCATTTTCTGGTATTTGTATTTTACATACAAGTCGATCACGTTAATTTATCTGAAATTGTATTTCGTACATTGTTACATTACTTAATACTTAACTTCTTTCTAAAGCTGCGTAAATTTTTTGTCAATTTTTTAATTATACATATAATATTTGAAATATATCTTCTAATTTTATTACTCCTAAGCTTTATTTGGTACTCTTAGTTTGGGAATCTAACTTTTGACAATTTGTTTTAAAGGTTTTGTAAAATGTCAAAAGGAATTTTGGGGCTTTCTATTCCAATAATTAAAGTTTAATAATAAGAACATGTCAAATGTTTCAACTTATGTTTGGTGGACAAATTAAATATGAAGTACTCCTAATTCCCAAGTTAATTAATTAGCTCATTTTGTTGTAATTTATTAATGAGAAAGAACACATCAAGGACTAACTAATGTGGAAGGGGTTTAAAGCAATTCATCCCTATAATATTATGAACAACCAAATTATCCATTTATGAAGAAAAACAACAATTTACTTTCTTGTTTTTTTTAAATAGAACTACTTACCTTTCTGTTTAAGGAGGCAAATTATTTTAATTTTGAGAAACACAAAGAGATATATTTTTTCCATAGAGGGACTTTTTGCACATACGCCATATTACTGGATGATTACTTGCATTTTTCCCGACGTAGAAGTAATGCCCCCACAGAATTGGTAGAAATCGGATACCCAAAACCAATAATCATCCTGTTTGAGTGTTTTGTGTTGGGTTTTCTATCTCTTTTGGGGGTTTCTAGTTTTTAAATTTAATTACATATTTTCTACATCTTAAATTTTAATTTTGTAACATATAAGTTTTTTTTTTTTTTGTAATATTTACTTATTTTATGTATAAATATTTAGTGTTATATTGCTTTGTATATATTTATTTATACACAAATTGAATTACGTACTAAATAAATTAAAAAAATATTAATTTATACCGATAAAATCTTGATAATTAATTTTAACCAATTAAGATCTACGGTTGAATATAAAGTGTATTAATGTAATTATCTAACTGAAAAAAGAAAAAATTGAAAATGGACGTGTGTTGTGCACCCATCACGTGAGGGGATTTTTTACTTATCTTTTATTAATCGTTGTTAAAATTTAAATTTTCACTTTAAATTTATCTATCTCTGTTATATAGTATTTATTAAAACATTTAAAATAATATATATTAATTTATAGTGCAGGAAACAATTCATTTTGTTATTGAGTAAATGGACTTGAAATCTCACCATGTGAAGAAACATTGTTCAAAATGGGAATCCGGGAAGTTGAAATGCTTTTGCAACATGGAATTACGCGTACAAGTTCAATGACTTTGAAATTAATATTATAATTCATTGATCCAAACACAACATATTATTTTTTCAATACTTCTCTAAAAAAATAATAGTGAATTTATACTATTTAGTTTAGATAAGTAATTGTCGCAATGGTAGGCGTATGGCAATTAAGTGGTAACTCATCTGTCCTCCCATCATCCTGTGTTGGATGTCCTACAAGTTTTTCTGCAAACATTTCAACTGGGCCTCCCAGCGGGGAGTAGCCTCATTTTGCGCCTAGGGGGAGGAACGAGCCCCTCCTCCAGCTGGGTAGGGGTCCTCCTCGCCGGGGGAGCCTCATTCACTTCTCCCAGTCCGCTAGCCACCAATGGACCTCTTGAGGGTGAGGGGCCACGGCTAGAGATGGCAATTTCAACCCGAACTCGGGAAATTCGCCCCGGACCCGTCCCGTATGGGGCGGGTCTGGGACCCAATTTTTCGGGTCCGGGGTGGGTTTGGGGCATAAAAAACCTGCCCGTCGGGTCCAGGGCGGGGTATGGGTCCTGTCCAAAACCCGCCCCGACCCCATCCCATTTTTTTATTATATATTATTAATATATATTATAAATAAGAAATTATAATATTATATTTAAATCCTAAATAAATTTTGCATGTACCCAACTCTATATAAGAAATATAAAAAATGAAAAATTAGTTGATAAGAAATTTAATGATTATTTTAAATTTTAAATTGAAAACTATATAGTCTATATTAAGTTATTTAAATCTAAATTGATATTATATATTAAAAAATAAAATATTAGTTTAATGTATTCTTTGTAAATCGTAAAATGATATTACTTGAAAAAAAGATTAATAATTTAGATAAACATATTATTTGTCTTATACAATTCATTTTAGATATATATTATTATATAATGAGATCAAAAATCACACCAAATTTTATATATATATATATATATAAATATATATATATATATATAAGTTTTTGTCCATTAGATCATATTGGACGGTACGATTTAAAATCACATGGTCTGATTCAACGATACACCGTCTTAAATGATTACTCTTTTGTTCTGAGTACGATATCTCAACATCCGTACACCCAATAAGTCTAAAACTTTACCAAATGTATTTTTTCTGTAAGTTTGATCATATCTAACGGTTTTGATCTGAATTTTAACGGTCCGATTAACCCATGTTGTTCAACAATATAAGATGATAGTTACATCAATGTAATATTAACATTTATAAATAAATAAATTTATTGCATATTGTGAACATATACCAATCTCAACTATAAATACTTTTATGTATTTCAATTGCATTATTCCATAAAATGAATATTTTCTACAATATTAAATTATTCAATATGATTTTTTTTTGTTTTTTAGTATATTTTATTAATTATATTACTACTAAACTAATTAGTAGTTTATATTTATAACAAAAATTAAAATATTATATAATATATTTAATATTTTAATAATTAATATAATAATTTTTAATATTAAAAAAATGTAATATATTATTAGGGATGTTATGCATGAAAGTATGTTTTAATTTCTTGTGTTTAAGAAATGAAAAAATAAGCACAAAAAATATTAATAAATTCATGGCGGGGGGGGGGGGGGGGGGGGGGGGGAGGGGGGGAACGGGGTCGGGGTTTGATCTTGGCGAGGTGGGGCAGGGTATTGGGCCTAAAAAATTTAACCGGGGCAGACCCGTACCAGACCCGCCCCATTGCCATCCCTAGCCACGGCGGCCACAGGCGCTGCTGTTACCGCAACCAATTGCGTCCGGACTGCCGCCGTAATCATCCGCTAGATTGCCGCCAGCAGCCCTAGAGACATCTTGTCCGAGGAAGCGTCTGAAAAAGTATTGTCATGCCGAGGATCCGACAGGGGATCAGCAGGGGCAGAAGGTCCAGCCTCATTTTGCGTGGGGGCCAAAGGAGTGCCAGTCAACACCTACAATGCCTGGGGGTCGGCAACAACGTCGTTGCCTTCTGCTTGTCAAGTCCACTGCTGGGAGCATCCATAATTCTCACGTCTTAGTTCTCTATTCTCACAGACGGCGCCAATTAATTGTGAGCAAAATCTGCTTAGTGAGGAAGATGTCCTTGGGCCCGAGGATCCCAATCCAAATACTGAATTACGTAGAAAAGGGGACCTGCAAAAAAGACGTTAGCACTCCGACACTCAAGTTAGTATTTTGTTCGAAGAAGAAAATAAATCGAAAGCACGAAAAGAATGAAGAATATGGTCGTGTTAGGTGTGACATGGAATGAGTGTGTAGATCTTAGAATATGTTACCCGTTTACGATAAGGATCTTATTTTTATAGGCGGAATAGTCCTCTTAGGGTGAAAAGTCTGTCGTGGTGAGGACTCTGAGGAGGCAAGCAGGCTTTGGCTCCTGGACTGTTAGGATAATCCCTTCAACTTACGCATGTTAGTTGCAAATAAGGGCGCCCAACTCCTCATCGTGCCATTCTCGGAACCCGTGCTTCGATGCACGTCAGATGATGGTGTGGCAGCCCCTGACCTTGTTGGCTACCTTCGTGGCTGCCAACCCCTTGTGCTTTTGGATCTTGGGCTGGCGAGGTTATGGGTCTGGTGACCCAGGGCCGTCGCCTTCTCTCTGGGGCCGAACCCATTAGGCTTGTGCTAGGCCTACCTGATTTATCCATACTAGCAACGAAAAAAATTATTGCCAAAATCAATGTCGAGCTAACTAACAAGTAGAATTCTCGTTGTTGATCTACACTATTTAATATAATATATATATATATATATTGTAAACGGTTCGTTGCTAAATTTGTTAACAAGTAAACTTAAATTGCTAAATTCATTAGTAAGTAAATTCTTGTATTAAATAATATAGATTACCAACGAGAATTTCACTTGCTAATTAGCTCGATACTGATTTTTTTTTTTTTTTTTTGCTATTGAGTGATTTTCTTGTAGTGTATATTTTAAATATATATATATATATATATATAAAGCAACACATCACATTTTAAAAAATAAAAAAATAAAGAAAGAAAAGAAACCAACTTAGAGGTATTATTGACATAATAAAAAATTGATTTTACGGGGTAAGTAACCACTTTTTGTGAGTAAAAACAGAATTTTCTTTTTATATAGTGTAGATAGATGTACAGACTTAAATATATATATAATATATATATATTTAAATTTCACAAGTAAACAAAATCTAAGTTATTAGTAATTAACAATTATCTTACTGCAGTCCTTATAATTATCATTGATAATGCAAAAGTAAACTTTCAAGCTATTTTGGGCTTCATTTGTGATCTGAACTTATTTTGGGAATTTGAATATCAAATAATTATCCGCCAAAAAAGCCCAATCTCTAATGCTTTTTTGTGCTTCTATTGGTTTATGGAAATAAATAGATTCATTTTAATGGTTACACAAACATATAATTCGTGGTTAGAGATTGCGAGAAATGCAATATTTTATTTTATTTTTTCTTGTATGACTTTCTTTTAATACAAAGATTTATTAAAAGATATAATAGAAGACGATGAAGAGAAGAAATTGAAGCTTAATAACTTCGAGAGCACAATCAATGAGACCTTGTTATAGTGGTAAAATTGAGGCCTCACAACTAAAAGGTTGTTCAAAACCCAAAAAAATGTAGGTATGTATATATATATATTTAATAATTTGTGTATATAGTCTACTTTTATAATACTTTCTTGTTTATTTGTTTCCTTCAAACATATTTTTTTATTTGGGTATATTGAATGAGTCTTTAAGTTTACTTATTTTTTTTAAAGAAAAAACTTGGAGAGAACAGCTTAAATTGTTCATTTTAAAGGAGTAAATGAATCTTAATTTCTTTTTTAATGGATTAATTTCATTTTACTCCCTATACTATAAAGATGGTGCCAAAAAATACTCCACTATTACGCTGCAACATAAAATAATAGTGATAGATAAAATATTATGTGATAATTTAAAATTGTCCCTAAATATATATTATATGTGACGTCCATAAAATTTTATACATAATTGAGAGACTAATTAGTAATTATTAAAAAAATATAAATTTAATTATAAATTTTATGTTGAAATTTTAAATTTATATTAAAACTTGAAAGGACTAAACTAAAAATTTATACAATATTTTGGAGCAAAGTACATAAATTAAAGAAAATTAGGGGATTTAATTTAAGTTTTGAACAAAAAGATCAAATAAAAACAAAATACACATATATATATATATTAATTAAAAAAAAAGAAGAGAAAAAGTGATAAAGATTAAATTTGGGAGCAGCACGTGACTGCTTCCCAACACCTCTATCATGCACATACAATATATAAATTAGTTTCGACACAATTGAAAAACACACACACACGACAAAGCACACACACACGCAAAATTACTAGATGCACACACACAGAGGCTTTCTCTCGGACGAAACAGGTAAGGAAAAAAATATTTAATTTTAATTATTATAAAATTATATAATTATGTAATTTAATTAGTGCATTTATTAAATATGTTTTATACTATTTGATTTATTATTTAATCGGAAAATTTATTGAATTTGAACATTTATACAAATTAGCGATGGGGTAAATCTTTAATTGGACCGGTGACATTATAGCCAATAAATTAGAATTTATTTAATCTATTAGATTAGCCATTATAAAAATGGATTTACTCAAATTGATTGGGTTTATTAAGCAAATACATAATAGTATGTACTGGTGTCTAAATAATTATTATTATAGTGAAGAACTGACAGAAATTAATAAGAATAGTAGAAAATAATGTTTGAGAAAATATTAGGAAATTATATTTGAGAATTATTGTATTTATTAAAAAGGAATGTGAGATTTTTGTAATAATTTCATTTAGGGATGTTATAGAGGACGATATTTATAAAAATGTGAGGGGTTTGATAAAATAAATTCTTATGAGTTAATTGATAAATTAGATATACACCGGGGAAGCTCATAATGTCTAATTATTTAGACGAGGGATGAACTGAGGTTTAAGTTTCAATATAAGTGAAATATTAAAAGATTGACGAAGAAAAATATACGAATATTATTTAGTAATTGTATTCGGAATTTACGATATTTTCAATATATTGATTATATATTATAACTTATTATATAGCACGGGGATAAAATAGAGGATTGATCAACTCTATTTACCTATGTAATCGTTTAAGGATTTGAGGTAAGTATAGTTAATTGGATTTATATATATATATATGTTTATATGTATATATAGATATATACTTTTGTGTTGTATACGTAATTGTGAATTGGTGGTTGTTTGTCTGAATTACTTGTGATTCTATGAAATTGTCATTATGTGATTATATACGGTTATGATGTATGGAACATAGACGGACGATTATGTGTACTGTGTTTGATTGTTAAATGGAATTGATCGTTGAAGTTATCGATGGGGATTTGATTGTTGAATGAAGATGAATGATGAGATTATTGATGAGAATATTGTGGATTGAGATAAAGAGATGGCTTACCTGACTGGAGGGCATACTGCAATGGCTTATGATGATATGATTAATGACGAGCTGTGTGCTGTCATTGATCAAGGGAGATGATGTAACATATCATACGAGCTGTGTGCTGTGTGATATGATGGGTGATGGGATATCATACGAGCTGTGTGCTGTGTGATATCAGTGATGATGGGGTATCATACGAGTTGTGTGCTGTATGGTACCGAGAGAAAAAAAGAGATATTATGATTGAGGGGATGATAGCCGGCATAGACCATTGAGTGATGCACTTCAGTTTGGGTAAGCAGGGCCCTAATAAAATAAACGATGATTCTAGATATATTGTACTGTGGATTGATGTATGATTGTGGTATTGATTATTTCATAATTTTGTGGTGATTGTATATTAAATAATGTTTGTGGATTTGTATTTTTTTTAAGTTTTGTAATAACTAGAAACTTCACTTTTCTCCTTTCTTTATAGTGATAATGGCTAAGGTCGAGGATAAATTACGAAGTTTTGATGATATATGTTTTTGTGATGTCTACATAATATATGGATTAAAACATGGGTTGTCTTATTGGATTAAATGTGAATTCTTTATAAGATGGAATGTGATTACGGAGGGGGTGTCACATTATAAATGATTATATTTAAATATACAATATAATTATTAATTACCTGAATTATGTATTAAGTTGTCATTGAAGATATTAATGACACATTTATGTATAGTGACAACATAATATAATAATATTATATGTATTGTCACTAGAGTGTCATTAATTATTTATAATGACAATATTGTGGAGCATTCTTTTGTCACTAATTATACTAATGACAACATTTGCATGAATATTTTATCACTATTAAAATTACAAAATAATTGTAGTGATATATAAATATTTTTGTCACTTAACACATATAATCCTTGATAATTTTAATATTATCACTTAATTTTTTTGCAGCTAATATATATACATATATATATATATATATTTTATAGTGTTATTAAAACCTTCAAAAATCCGTCTAGTTTTGAAAATTCAGCCTAAATAAAAAGAGACGTCCTTATGTCTCAATAGAACAATAAATTCATTTTACTCCATATTATAAACTACATAGCACTTTGGCTTCTCTAAAATCAAATGTTAAGAAACTTGATACCAAACTTTTTTTTTTTTTTTTTTTTTTTTACAAATTAGCGATGAAATTTTGTATTAAAAACCCACCAAAGACCAACACCAAGTCAAGCCTCTACATCAGTCTGTTAAAGACAACCAAAAAGCCAACTAAACTATAGAGAAAGTAAAGACACTCTCAGAAACTCACAGCCTGAACATACTAGGAATAAACAACATGCTCACAGAGACTTGACCGAACTCACAAACATGACTTAACAGAGAATCAAGATCGAATATGCTGGTAGTTCGCAAGGAGCGCAGCAGCCTGCCTCCATATAGTCTGCAAATCCTAATGTCTCCCCTCCATAATCCTCTGACATCTGTTTTGCCAAATAGCCCAGCAAGCCACAAAAAGTAGACCCCTTTCCTTTTCACTTTGACACACTACGCCAAGGGAGTAGTGATAGCGCCCACAATTGCTTTTCCATGGGACATTCCAAGAACACATGCCGCAATGTCTCCACCTCAGCCCCACATACGGTATCTACCCCGCGTGCATGACGAGCTAGACATTCCAGCATCGGAATAGCCTCCGAACACAGCCACCAAGCTAACACACGCACTTTTGGAGGAACCTTCGGCCCCCACAAAACTGACCACAAGGACTGCCTATTTTGGCTTCTACACCATTCCATCCTGGAGGCTGACGCGCAGCTACGCTCCTGAATCACTATCTCTTGTTTGTAAGCTCCCTTAACAGTAAACCGACCATTCTTGTGAAATTTTCACCGCCAGTCAGCACCCCCCACAACGTTCGGTCGATCAACCAATACACACCCTTCTTGTACAGTCCACGTGTAGCAAGAATACTACGCCACGTTCAAGACGGTTGAGACCCCAAGGGAGCATCCCAAAAGCTGCAATGCTGAAAATATTTAGCTTTTAATACCCGACTGAGAAGAGAAGATGGCCGGGTCAGGATCCTCCACCCTTGCTTCGTCAACAATGCCAAGTTAAACTCATAAAGACATCTGAACCCCAACCCCCCATGTGTCAACGGCCGGCACAGCTTAGCCCAAGCAACGCAATGCACCCGCCTCTCTCCCCTATTATGCCACCAGAAGTCCGTTGCAACCAACTCCAACTGACGGATCAAGTAGTTAGGGAGTTGGAAACACGACATCGCATAAGTCGGAATTGCCTGCAAAACGGACTTAATGAGAACCCCCTTCCTCCCTGGGATAACATCTTAGAGCTCCAGCCATTCGTCCGATCCCACACTCTATCCTTCACATACTTAAACAAAGAGCCCTGTGATCTCTCCCCCACCGCCGGCAACTCCAGATACTTATCATGATTCCTCACCAACATAATGCTCAAGACCGCTGCTAAGTGCCTCTTCCCCTGCTCCCTCATGCTTCCACTCACCGCCATACTAGACTTCTGCAAATTAACCTCCTGCGCCGACGCCCTAGCATACACCTCCAGTATCCTCTGAATCTCCCTCATCTGTCCCTCTATTTCCCCACAGAACACCAAAGTGTCGTCAGCGAAAAGAAGGTGAGACACAAAAAGAGCTTGTGGGGCCACATCACTCCCACCACCCTCCCATATCGGTTAGCAGTTTGGAGCAAACTCGATAACGCCTCTGCACAGAAAATGAACAAATAGGGGGAGAGGGGATCACCCTGACGCATGCTCTGCTCCAGTCGAAAGAAAACACAATGTTCACCATTTAACGTTAAAAAGTACGACACAGTAGTTACCAATAACATGATAAGATTGACAAACCTATGATAAGATTCCTTAATAAATTTATAATTTTAATAAATTTAAATAATAATTAAATTCCTTAATAAATTTAATATTTAAATAATAAATTAAATTCTTTAATAAATTTAATATTTACACCAAAAAATTTACAATAATTACAATTTCTAAAAATGACCACCCATCCCACAAGTGCATCGATACCGTTGGCGTCGAGGTCTTCTTACTTACTCACCCACATTATGTATTGGTTGATTTTGTTCATTAGCATCATTATTGGTATTAATATTTAACCGACTTAATGATGTTACGTTGTTGCAACAAACCTGTGAAAGATGACAATCCCAACAAGGGAAGGGCAATTCAAAACAAGTTGATGTGTCAGTGAAGGGCCGCAGAAGATAAATAATATTTGTAATAGGATCGTATTTTATATCAATAAAATAATTATTGCTATTTTTTGTAATAATTATTGCAAATTTTTGTGTGTGTAAATATTAAATATATAATTATAATTTTCAAAATTATGATTAACCTGTTATTTATATTATTAAAATAACAATTATATGGTTAACCATATTTCCTTTGTGTTCCCCTTGGCCTTATCCAACCAAAGCAAGGGAGCACTGTAACTGGCTTTTTGACTTGAAGTCACATTCCTGGAATTCGACTTCAAGTTGAATTGCCGGAAATAATTGAAGTCGAGTTCTAACAATTCGACTTCAAGATAAAATTTTAAAAAAAAAATTGTAAAGTCGACCTCTAAGAGTTCGACTAGTCTTATTAATATTATATATTTTAATCAAATATTAATTATGTTATTTTTTTTAAATTTTGAATTAAAATAATAAATAAGCCATCCATTGTACACCTCCCCACCTCTGCTCCCATGAACCCAACCCTCCGCAACCAACCACCGGACTTTGGAAGAACCGCAGTCCCTCCACCGACGACCCACTATCTCCTCTGTCTGCCACCCCTCCCCCCCCCCCCCCCCCCCCGCCATCGCCCGCCTGCCTGCCATGAACCACTGCCACCCCCGGCCACAGTCGAAAATAGCAGCCCCTCGCCAACTGGCCACACTCCCACTCCCCAGTTGCGACCGACCACTCGCCGCACCTCCCCCCACACCCTGTTCTGACCCCCACCCCATGTAGTTGCCCTACTGACCTAGGCTCCCTCAACCATGTGCCATACCTAACATATCCTTGAAAACCCCCACTTTCATATGTCCCCATGCGCTCAATTCACCAGCCACAGTCACGCATAATATGTCCTAAAACCCCCCAGTCATAGCAAAAGTTAGGCAGGCGATCGTAAGTAAACTTCACCAGTAATTCCTCCCTTCCAGGCGACCTCATCTTCAAACCTCATTTCAATGGTTCTTGTACATGCAACGGCACCCAAATGCGCACCTTTGATCCCCATATGAATTGATTTTGGGCATGATCGACATCCAAGGACCGCCGCATACGGTTCCCAATGGCCTCGGTCACCGCCCTTGTCAATAATCGTAACGGTAGGCCATGCACAAACATGAAAAAGGGCACCAATTAAGGTCCACATCCATCAGATTATCCCCCGCCGCGACCTGGTTAAGAATAACAAGATTTTTATTGAAAGTCTAAGGGCACCTATTCATCACCCTATCCCGGTCCGCACAGTGTGTAAACAAAGCATGAATCTATTATCCTCCAACAACTGAACGGACATTCCTTTGATCGGCCTTATGATACTATCTAGTGTAAAATGCAGAACATCTAAATGATACGAGCATGGAGTGAGTAATCGGCTCACTAATATAAACTCCTCCACGTCAGAGTTCCCCATCCACTCAATTTCCAGCAATTCCAGCCCGCCTTCCTCATCCTCCATCAAGACTAACGATCTACCTAAACGCTCCATCCCCAATTCAACTGCCTCCATCCGAACTGAGATACTATCACCGCCAGTAGCCACCAGTCCCCCGTAGCCTAAACTGGTCCCGCCACCTGCGCATTCCGCCTAAAGCAAAATGCTGTTATTTCACATGAAAACTAATTAAATATTATAGCAATTTTCTTTATACATTAACTTAAAGAACCACAAAATGTTAGTAATGTATCATATTAACAAATTAAAAGATTACTTATTTGAAATATTGTTCACACAATTTTTGAGTCTAAAAAATATGGATAAATAAATTTGGAAAACATGCAAGCAACCCACTTGTGTTCTTTAAAATGATTCGATTTACCTCCCCGTATTTGTTAAAATGGAGCAATTTATCTTCCTGTCTCCATTTTAAAGAACACAGGGAGGTAAATTGTTATTTTTTTCCATAGATGGATAATTTGCTCATTTGCAATATCAGAGAGAGGTAAATTGTATTTTTCTATTCAAATTAACTTTTTATGTATTTAAATTAAAAGGTTATAATCTTTTAAAATGAAAATTATATCCCCTGATTCTTCTATTTGAACTGCGACTCAAGGGCTATAAACTTATTTGTAGATGCGGAAACATCATGTTCCTCATATTTATGGAATCATATTACAAGTCACCTTAAATTTAGTATCAATGCCGTAAAAGTCTATAGCACAAGAAGATGTGGGGTCTTGCGGTTCTTGTATCTTGTTTTAAGTACGCAGTATCCAGGAGTCCTTTTTTATAGGCCTGGAAGATTTTGGCTTGTAGCTAACCCACGTTACTGGAACATCATTGATAGATCGGTCTCCTAACTTATTGGCTTGCAACTCACTCACTTATAGCTTGTATGTATGAGTTTATTGTGAATTTATTATCTTAAAAATGTGTAGGCTACATTTGGATTAATAATTTTAAAATTAGGTATTTCAAATCTAATAACAAATCTTTTGGATTTGTTGGATTCTTCGATTTTATAAAGTATTTCGAATCTTTTAACTCTCGTCTTGAACTATATTTGTTGAAATATTACAGGATTTCAAATTCATTTAATATGAAATCATTTAAAATCATTTATTCAAATTCTTCCATAAAATTCAAATCTTTGCACATTTAGTATAAAGGAATTTAAAACTCAATTATTAGTCAATTTGTTTGGTTTTTTAATTGATAATTTATTTTTTAAAAAATTGTTGTCAAACTGGCATCACCTCTTTCTTATCATGGACAAGGTTGTACTTTCAAAATCAAGTTTTCCTAATTCTATCCAATCATGTTTGGAGAAAATGTAATTTTGATCTACTAACAATAGGATGATGGCACTTTAAATCTTGTCCTATTTGGAATTTGCAATTTGAGGCGTAATTAAAAGAATAGTACATTTAGTTCAAACCTCGTTGGAAAAAACTAAATTAGTCAGAAAGTATCATATGTCTTGCACGTGACCTAGTTAATTTTGGATATTTATTTATTTTATTTTATTTGCCATTGTTGTTGACGTGGCATGAGGAACATAAAAAAAAAAAAAAATACAATTTTGGTCCTATATGTACAGATGAATGACATATTTATCCCAAATGTCACTAGCCCAATTAAAAATCCAAACAAATTGACTAATAATTGAGTTTTAAATTCCTTTATACTAAATGTGCAAAGATTTGAATTTTATGGAAGAATTTGAATAAATGATTTTAAATGATTTCATATTAAATGAATTTGAAATCCTGTAATATTTCGACAAATATAGTTCAAGACGAGAGTTAAAAGATTCGAAATACTTTATAAAATCGAAGAAATCCAACAAATCCAAAAGATTTGTTATTAGATTTGAAATACCTAATTTTTAAAATTATTAATCCAAATGTAGCCTACACATTTTTAAGATAATAAATTCACAATAAACTCATACATACAAGCTATAAGTGAGTGAGTTGCAAGCCAATAAGTTAGGAGACCGATCTATCAGAAAAACCCATGATGTTCCAGTAACGTAGGTTAGCTACAAGCCAAAATCTTCCAGGCCTATAAAAAAGGACTCCTGGATACTGCGTACTTAAAACAAGATACAAGAACCGCAAGACCCCACATCTTCTTGTGCTATAGACTTTTACGGCATTACTACTAAATTTAAGGTGGCACTTTAAATCTTGTCCTATTTGGAATTTGCAATTTGAGGCGTAATTAAAAGAATAGTACATTTAGTTCAAACCTCGTTGGAAAAAACTAAATTAGTCAGAAAGTATCATATGTCTTGCACGTGACCTAGTTAATTTTGGACATTTATTTATTTTATTTTATTTGCCATTTTTATTGACGTGGCATGAGGAACATAAGAAAAAAAAATACAATTTTGGTCCTATAAGTACAGATGAATGACATATTTAGCCCAAATGTCACTAGTGCAAAAATACTACATCAGGATAACTTTCGAGAAATTTAAGCATGTGTCAATTTCCTACAAATTTAACATTTTTCAGCGACATCTGAATTAAATGTATTCATTTCTTTTAATTATAATCCTCAATTACAAAGCTGAAATCAAAGAGAACCTACAATGTCACCCCATTAATTAGAACCAAAATTGCATTTTTTTTTCTAATCACATTATATCAATAAAATTGCACTATCACATTGAGTCAAAAACAAAGAAGAAAAGGAAGAAGAAGAAGAAGAAGAAAAATTATACTATCACAATATAAATGATATATAAACATCATAGTAGGTATTGTTTTCCTCCCACTTGATCGATAAAAAAAAGGGTGGTATTGTTTTCCGTTTGCATCGTAGGTATCATGTAATAGTTTAGGCCTGGAGAGATGATGAATCATTAAGACAAGGTTGCGAGTGCTTCACAATAAAAATCTTATAACATTTCTAGAAATTTATTATTACTACATTGTACACAAAATAGGTCATTGACAATATTTTATTAAGATTATACAGAAATTTGTTGCTTGAACTACTTTTTTTTTTTTTTTGTTTTTTATCTCTTTTCTCTTGAAATTTGAAGAAAAATGGGGGAAATGTGTAATTTGAAACAAAGTTTGAAGAAGACCACAAAATTGAAGGGAAATAATTATATTTATTTCCCTCCAAACCAGCCAGACATGCGCAATTCCATAAACTTTAACAGCCGCCAACGGAAAGAACAAAAAAAAATGTTAAAAAGAAGTAAGAGTTTGACGACCAAAATTGTAACCTCAAATTATTTTGGGACCAAAAGCACAAAAATAGCAATATTTGAGGACCAAATCACCTCTCTCTCACACTTTTCCCTCTCCTGAATTTAATTCATAGAATGATTTTAAAAAATTTGGGTTGAATTTTGCAACTTTAATTTTCTCGTATTGAAAACAAATGCAAATATATATACTGTTCTTAAAACCAAATTCAAACATACACACTATTTTAAAAAACACATATCCATTTATATATATATTTATCTCTTTATCTCTATACGAATGCTCTCCTTTTTTATTGGTAAGCTATCTTAATAGAATAGGTTTTTGAAGGCCCAGTGATGAAGACAATCTCCAAAGTGAAGCATATAGCTGGAAATGAAGGCAAGCTTAGCCTATCGATCTAATTTGAGTGCCCTTTAAAAAGAGCATCCAATCTTCTCTAAGCAGAAGAAAGCTAGCTCCTCTCCTCTTGCGGAGTCGTTTAGTTCCCGATTGTCTAATTAAACTGTATTTAAGGGAGAGCCTAAGGGCAGCTACCTTAAAGGGCTCAAAAAATGCATTTAAACAAAGAAATGCCATAGCTTTCCTGCTTTTGTTTAGGTATTAGTTCCCGGGCACTCGAGTTTCATGATGGATGAGTTGGAATATACAACCCAACAACTAGAGAAATTAACTATATACTGTAACAAACTAGGTTTATCCTACCTAAGGAGTTCAATATCAACCAATACTCTGTTTGAGACCTGTAATTCAGGAATGGGACTCCGTAGTATAGTGACAAAATAAATTAACAAAACACACGAAAAATGAATTCAACCACAATGTAAGTTTCTATATAAGGTATATTTGTAATTTTATAACAAGAGATGTTTATATATTCAGACATAACTTTCACTACAAAAAATTATAATATTAGTAACAAGATATCAAGTAAAAATTTTAAAGTTGTCATGAAAAAATATATATATTGAGTAACAACAATTTTGGTCTTGTCACTGTATAATTCTTAGTGACAAGATTATATATAAAGTTGTCACTATAGATAATTAGTAACGCATATATAGTGATAATACAAATATAGCGACAAAAAGTGATTACACTTGAACTATTTAATATATTAACCATGGCTAGTTATCATGGTTAAAAATAAATAGTCGCTGTAAAATAGTCATTCATCATGGCCATGCAACGGTTGTTGCCGTGATGTTTGCAAGTGTGGCTAAAACATTTGTCACGACTAAAACCCATAGCAAAAACATTTGCTATGACTCATAACCATGCCAAAAATAGTTTTCATTGTGAATAATTTAGGTTTCTGCAAATGGTTTTTGTTTAACCATAGTTAATAATAATTATTTACTAAATTCATATTTATTAAGGCCTATTAACATGGATATCCAGGTTAATAGGCCCTAGTTAGTTGTTTACTAGGTAAAAGGCCGGCCCGCTACTAACCTCAATGGCCCGCTACTAGCCACTACTCAAACCCCTACAATAATATTGGCTGGCAGCACATATTAATAATATGTGGGCTCCGTCAAACTTTACTACTAAGTTTTTCTCCCTTTTATGTCCCTGAATTCATAAGTGATTTTGACTATATTGCCCTTGATGTTGAATAAATTTACCCAGCCATTAATTATGGAAATGTCGGAAAGTATATGGAAATAAAGATGCATACCACTTCATTTCTCTCTCTCCCATTACTGTGTCATCTGGAGCTTTGAGGTGAGACACTTTTTCACCCTTGCGTTGCCTTCCATTTCTTCCTCTCAAGAACGATAGAAGCTTTAGGCGCATTTCTATGGTCGCGATGTTTGATTTGAACAAAAGCACTGTTCCTGTTACTGGTGGCGGTGGTAGGACCAATAAGAATTCTTTCTTGGACCCTTCTTTCTCTCAAATTCCTTAGGTTATACTAATGTGTGTGTTTGTAGTTTGTGGGTTTTGATTCTTGAGTGTGATGATTGATATCTTTTGCAATTTGAATGTTTGTTGGTGTAAAGGGTTGTTTGGATGAATGATCTGCAACTGAAATAAAGTGGGCTGATCTTTTTACTGGATTTTGACCATTCATGTCCCTGTATCCGTATCGTGGTGTATATGAGATTTTTGAAGTGGGGGGTTTTTGCATTTTTAGAAAATGTTTGGAAGTGTGAATACCAACAAGTTCAACTTAATCCATGTTTAATACAAGTCCTGCTTATAAAGTGATTTGATGTTATAAATGTGATTAATGTAAAATCTCACTACCGTGAGGTTTTCTCGTTTCAATTAGATGCTTTATAGAATATTGTTCAGATAATCTTTTTTCTGTGAAGTTGCTGCATTCGACTTAACTCTTGACACTTGGTCGTAATTTTAATTTTGTTGTTGGATCATGCTAGTAACTTAATGTCTGTATGAGTTACATGTTCAATAAATTCTCCTGACATTATGAAACGTTTTGTTATCATTGGAGGTCATATTGTTTACAAGAAACTAAAGGAGAGGTCGGACCAGTATACTGCGAAGGTTTGGTACGATATCAGGAGAGCAAGGAAAATATTGGTGGAGATAATGATGTTTAGAAAAGTGAGATGAAGTTATTTGTCTTTTAGGGTTTGTGAATGATCATGTTTGTGGGAGAGCCGTCCTAATGTGAATAGGAAGTCAAATGGGAATATTTTGTTGGAGATGGGCAGGTGTGCACCTATGGGCAAAGAGGTAAATTTAGGGGTAATCATGTTGGGTGTAAAAGATAGTAAATGATGGGTTACTTGTTTATCCATACAATTCAACATATAATGCATGCAAGATAAACATCAGACGGGATAATATTGTAGAGGTGAATATGGATATTAGTATGCCCCTACTATAATATGGGACAATCCAATATGGATCAGTAAACATGGCCTAAAGTTTTAGTCCATGGCCAATTAAGATGCACAATGGTCCGGGCTGGGCCAACCCAGCCTAGTGGCCCAAGACCACTTGGTCCTGGACTAGGCCTGACCTGGGCTTGTTGGGCCATTTTTTTATTTTAGGCTTAATTACACTTAGACCCACTGTGAAAATGCATAATTACACTTTTCCCTGAAGAAGTTTCGAAACTACACTTACACCCCTTTCAAAAATTCTTTATTTACACTTGACCTTCATTCGTTAAAGTTTAGACGAAAAATGTTCATTTCAACAAAAATAATCATATAAATTTTTAATTTTACCACTAATTTCAAATTTTCGTGTAATAGTTTTGTACTTATAAGCAAAAAATATAATAATGTTGGCCTCACTCCATATATATACATTACACTAGGCCTGTTAATGGGTAGGTTTTACCCTACCCAAGCCTAGACCCAAAAGAGGCCCATGTTCAAAAAAAAATAAATAAATTACCCAAACCCAATCAGACTCGATTTCTTAGGTCAGGTCCGATCCAAACCCATTTATGCGTGTGTTTGGTTTTTTAACTATATTTGGTTCTTTATTTTATTTTTCTAAAAGTAGAAAATAGACGAAAATGCCCAAACCCACCCACCCCCTAAGTCCCTGAACTACTGTCACGTTTCTTTCTCCAGAGAACACCATCACCAAATATCAAACCCACCTCAAGTCATCCCACAAAAATCACCGCCAATTCGAGAGAACCCACCTCCAGTCATCCACAAAATCACCGCCGAACAACAGAACCCACTAACTCATCTCTTTCCTCATAAATCATCCAAAAATAAAACCCAAATTTCCAACGATGGATCTAGGCGGGCGCTTGAGGTGGCGAGGTCGTCGAGGAGGAGTCGTGATTGGAGCGAAAGAATAGAAGAAAGATGGAGCGATTGGGAGCGACGACGTCACGTGAACTAGGTTTGGTGTGGATGGCGCGGAATGACGACGCAACAATGGTGGACGAAAGGTGAGTTGCGACAGCGACGAGGTGGCGGACAAGAGACGGGGAACATCAATTGTGAGGCGGCGGAGGGAGGGGGAGCGGGGCGGAGGGAGGGGGAGCGGGGCGGCTGTGCTGCAGCGACTTAGTTTTAATTTTTAGTGTGTGTACATGTGAGTGATGAATTGAGAGTGCTAGGTTGTTTAGTTTTTCAGATTTAACACTATAAGTTATTGGGCTGGGTAAGTATTAGGTCTGGGTAAATATTAGGTATTAATGGGTATAGACCCGGCTCAGACCTAATATATATTTTTTGTTGGGTCTGGGTCTACTTATTTTTTATGGGTTTGGGTCTAGGTTTTTTTCTTCGCAATGGGCCTGGGTAGGATAAAATCCTACTCATTGACAGGTCTACCATTACAATTATCATCTTATAAGTATAAAAATATACATGAGAATGTTAAATAATGGAAAAAAATTGAAAATTTACGTAATTATTTTTGTTGACGTGAACATTTTCCGTCCAAACTCTAACGAATGGGGGTCAGGTGTAAACAGAGAATTTTTGGAGGGGGTGTAAGTGTAATTTCAAATTTTTTTGGGGGAAAGTGTAATTATGCATTTTCAGAGGGGGTCTAAGTGTAATTAACCCTTTCTTTTAATAATGTATATCATATCATTTTTATTTTATTCTTTTTAGTTGACTACTCTAGTACGTTTTTAAACTTTTGAAACTCTAGTTTTTATCTTTATTGTTTCTAAATTTTTAATATATGATCCATTAATACTTTTTATTTATTTTTTTCAAAGTGTTATAAACGTAAAAGAAATGAATGACCATATGTTTTATGTTCATTAAATGTAAATGTATTAAGGATATCACTAATACAATCTTAATATATTATTATAAATAGTAGACGTACGGTGTTATTGAAGATATGAATAAGACAGTAAAAGTTTATGATATTCTATATTTACTATTTCTCCTTGATTATTTTATAACACGTGATCAACATGAATAGCTTCTACTCTTTTACAAGGTACGCTTTTATTATATTTTTTTGTTTATTATTCAAAAATACCATGTCGAACAATTTGACAAAACTTGAATTGGTTGCTTTGGACATTACTTGTAACAATTATTTATCATGGATCCTTGATGTCGAGATTCACCTGGAAGCTGTGAATCTTGGGACACGATTAAACAAGGAAATCAGACATCCCTGCAGAATCGTACAAAAGCAATAATTTTCCTACGACACCACATTCATGAAGAATTAAAAACTGAATATTTAACTATAAAGGATCCTATTATCCTTTGGAATAATTTAACGGAGAGATATGCGCACCAGAAGTTCGTAATTCTCCCTAGAGCTCGTTATGAATGGAAGCACCTGAGGTAACAAGATTTTAAATCCATGGCTGATTATAATTCTGCACTATTTAAAATCACCTCACGGCTAAAATTGTATGGTGAAACAATCACGGATGCTGATATGCTGGAGAAAACATTCTCTACATTCCATGCCTCTAATATAGTTATGCAACAACAATATCAAGAAAGAAGATTCACAATATATTCTGAATTGATCTCATGTCTTCTAGTGGCAGAACAAAATAACGAGCTCCTAATGAAAAACCACCAAGCACACCCCACCGGTTCCAAGCCACTCCCTGAAGCAAATGGCATAAAAGTCAATTATAATGAAAACAATGGTGGCGCTAGACGTGGTAAAAATAAATTTTAGTTGAAAAGAAAAAATCAAAATGTCTCCAAAGTATATAGCCCATACCAGCAGGAGTGGAAATCAAATGGAACACAAAATAAAGAGAAGGTTCCACATTATAAGTCATATAAACAATTTGAAGAAAAATGCTTCAGATGTGGTGCACAAGGTCAGTGGTCGTGTATACATTGTACACCCAGGCATTTGGTAGATTTGTATCATGCGTCTATCAAACAAAAGGAAAAAAAGATAGAGACAAATCTTCTCCAAACTCATGATCCTGAAGATCATGATATTTACACTAACTTGGAGGATTTGACTAAGCCTAAGAGCCAATCTCTCAACTATCTCACTACTTCAGATTTCTTCGATGATCCAAATAAAATCAGTGAATAATGTAAAAGTATTATTAAATAAATAAATAAAAGGACAAATAAATGTTTAATTTATATGTTTGATATGCTTGTATTGATATGGATTTTAATAAAAATCTATTTAATGTTAGAACATGAATTTTACTGATGGCTTTACTAACATCAATAAAACCGGTGGAGACTTATGCTTGGTAGATAGTGCAACGACACATACTATCTTAAAGGATAAGAAATATTTTGATAGTTTAACATTTATGAAAACAAATTTTACCACCATATTAGGTCCAATAGATCTGATCAAAGGTTCCGGAAGAGCCAACGTAGTGCTACCTAATGGCACTAAGCTTCATACAATTGATAGTTTATATTCATTTGAATCTAGAAAAAATTTACTTAGTATAAAGATATACGTTTCAATGGTTATCATATTGAGACCATTAATGAAGGCAGTATAGAGTATCTACTCATTACTTCACATAGTTTGAGCTATAAGCTCATACTAGGAAAATTGCCCGCTTTCTCTTCAGGGATTTATTATATGATCATGAAAACAATTGAAATTAATGTATTGGTACACCAAAAGTGTTTCAACCCCAAAGTCTTTAAGCTTTTCATGATCGTCTTGGCATCCGGGATCGATAATGATGCCTCATATTATTGAAAAAAATTCGCATGGTCATCCATTAAAGAACCAGAAGATTCTATTACCAAATGAAATGTCATGTAATGCTTGTTCACAAAGAAAATTAATTATCAGACCATCATCTTCAAAAGTTGTTATTGAGTCACCATCTTTTCTTGAAGAATTTAAGGTGATATATGTGGACCAATACATTCACCATGTGACTATTTCGATATTTTATGGTATTAATATATGCATCTATTAAATGTTCTCATGTATGTCTTTTGTCTACTCGTAATCTTGCATTTGCTAGACTATTTGCTCAAATAATTAGATTAAAGGCACAAATTTTCAGATTACCCAATTCGAAAAATTCGTTTGGACAATGCTAGTGAATTCACTTCAAAAACATTTGATAACTATTTTTTGTCAATGGGAATTGATGTCGAACATCCAGTAGTACATGTCCACACTCAAGATGATCTAGCTGAATCTTTTATTAAAAGATTACAATGAATTGCCAGACCTTTACTTATGAGATCAAAATTACCTGGATCTGCTTGGGGACATGCAATATTACATGATGCATATTTGGCTAAAATTAGACCAACAACTTATCAGAAATATTCCCCATTACAACTTGTTCTTGGTCAACCTCCAAATATTTTTCATCTTAGAAAATTTGGGTGCGCAGTCCATGTACCAATTGCGCCTCCAAAACGCACAAAAATAGGTCCACGACGTAGGTTAGGTATTTATGTTGGACTTGACTCTCCATCCATTATTAGATATCTTGAATCAATGACAGATGACCTTTTAACAACACGTTTTGAAGATTGTCAATTTGATGAGTCTGCTTTTCCTCCATTAGGGAGAGAAAAGTTTATGTCTGAAGCACAATAAGAAATTACATGGCATGAGATAAAGTTATCTTATTTTGACCATCACACTAAAGAATGTGAACTTGAAGTTCAGAAGATCATTCATTTTCAAAATATTGCAGATCAATTCCGGATGCTTTCACCGACAATCAAAATCAAAATATTACAAAATCTCATATATAAGTTGTTAATGCACCTGCAAGGATTAAAATCCCTCAATGATAAAAAACCAATCTAGCAGCTAATGAGTCCTTACCACACCTGAAGTGTGGAAGGCCAGTCGGGGCAAAAGATAAAACTCCTCGAAAGAGAAAAATACAAATTAAAGTTCCTGAAGAATCAGATAAAGCTCCTGAACAGCCCATACCCACAAAACAAGCAATGAAATTAATGTCCAAATTTACTCTTAATAGTAATCCTCCTGAAGAGGAACTTTCTTCTCCTAAAGAGAACCAGGTACCTGGAAATAGTGAGATCTCAATATATTATTCACAATCAGGAGAAATATTGGACAAAAATAAAATCGTTATCGATAACGAATTTTCATTCAAAATTACTTTTGATTTCACCAGCAGTGATAATGAAATTGAACCTCAAACCATCGGTGAATGCTGACAAAGAAATGATTGGCCAATGTCGAAAGAAGCAATTCAAGTAAAGCTAGACTCGCTTGCAAAACGGGAAGTATTTGGACCTGTAGTTCAAACACCCTAAGGTGTTATGCCTATTGGATATAAGTGGGTATTTGTCAGAAAAATAAATAAGAGAAATGAAATCGTGAGCTACAAAGCACGATTAGTTGCACAAGGTTTCTCGCAGAAACCTGGAATTGATTACGAGGAGACATATACTCCTGTTATGGATACAATTACCTTTAGATTCTTGATCACTTTAGTGGTCGTACAAAGACTGGAAATGCGGTTGATGGATGTGGTTACCGCATATTTGTACGGATCACTAGACAAAGATATTTATATGAAAGTCCCAAAAGGGTTCAAGATGCCAGAAGCATATAACAATAAACCCAAAAGTGTTTATTCTATTAAGTTACAAAGGTCTTTATATGGACTAAGCAATCTGGCCGCATGTGGTATAATCATCTAAGTGAATACCTCATTAAGACGGGATATGAAAACAATGAGATATGCCCATGTATTTTTATTAAAAAATCACTAACCGAATTTGCTATAGTTGCAGTATATGTTGATGATTTGAATGTTATTGGGACTTGAGCAAAGCTCATCAAAACTACAAGTGCCCTTAAAGAACAATTTGAAATGAAAGACCTTGGAAAAACTAAGTTTTTCCTTGGATTACAAATTGAACACATGCCACAAGGTGTTTTTGTTCACCAATCCAGTTATACGCAGAAAGTCCTAAAGCACTTTCACATGGATTATGCTCACCCCTTGAGTACTCCTATGGTTGTCCAATCACTTAATGTGAATAATAATACATTTCATCCTCCTGGAGAAGATGAAAATATTCTTTGTCCTGAAGTACCATATCTAAGCGCTATAAGAGTACTTATGTATCTTGCAAATTGTACAAGACCTGATATATCTTTTGCATTAACTTACTAGCAAGGTATAGTTCCAATCCTACTCGAAGACATTGGAATAGGATCAAACATATTCTTCGTTATCAACTGATATGGGATTGTTCTACCCATATGGATTAAGTTCTCAGTTAATTAGGTATGCACATGCAGGCTATCTCTCCGATCCACAGAAAGGGAGATCACAAACTAGTTATCTGTTTACATATAGAGGTACTGCTATCTCATGAGATTAGTTAAACAAAGATTGGTGGCTACATTTTCAAATCATTCAGAAATAATTGCAATTCATGAAGCAAGTAGAGAATGTGTTTGGTTGAGACAGTTATCAAACATATCAAAGAAAAATGTCGATTACTTAATTGAAGATGATCCAACAGTACCCTATGAAGATAATGCTACGTGCATTAGTCAAATACGAGGAGGTTATATTAAAGGCGCTAGGAGGAAACACATTTCACCGAAGTTCTTTTATACACACGAGCTCCAGAAGAAAGGTGAAATCGATGTCAAGCAGATAAGGTCAAGTGAAAATTTGGCTGATTTACTTACCAAGGCCTTACCTACAACAACATTTAAGAAAATCATCCATAACATCAGAATGCGTCGCCAAGAGGACATCCAATGAGAATGTTTATACTTTTGCGCGGGAGACACATACGTACTGTACTCTTTTTCCTTCGTTTAGGTTTTTTCCCCATTGGGCTTTTTCTAAACAAAGGTTTTAACGAGGTAATTCGATATTTTTTGAATCCTGAAGTATTCAAATATGGATCCAGAAGTATCCTTTTGAAATAATCTTTCGAATCCCGAAGTATTCTGAAGAATGGTATACTCTTTTACCTTAGTCAAAGGTTTTTTATCAGAATTTTTCCTTGACAAGGTTTTAATGAGGCACATTCTTCACAAATGGTCATTCAATGGGGAGTGTTATAAACGTAAAAGAAATGAATGACCATATGTTTTATGTTCATTAAATGTAAATGTATTAATGATATCATTAATACAATCTTAATATATTATTATAAATAGTAGACGTACGGTGTTATTGAACATATGAATAAGACAGTGAAAGTTTATGATATTCAATATTTACTATTTTTCTTCGATTCTTCTATAACATAAAGTTTATTTTAAATTCATTTTGAATCTGTTATTATCTAAGTTTATTATTGTAAGCTTATTAGTCAAATTATTATTTAAGTTTATTATATAGTCTTAACTATTTTTTAGTCATAAATTTTTATGTGATTTATTTTTTTTTCTTTTTAAATTCATAAGAGAACCATAATTTTAAATAATTGCTCAAAAGAACATCTCAAATTCATAAATAAAAAATAAAACAGGCACATCCGAGCTTGATTCGGGCCTAGGTTTAAAAATGGAACCAATTGGGGTCCATTTAAGGGCCCAGGACTGGCTATGAACAGTATTGGGCCGATCCTGAGCCGAGCTTTTTTGGGCTGGTCCATGTCGGTCCTAGAATGACCCAACTCACTGTGCACCTTGAGCCAATATTAAATTTTCTTCCCATGTTATTATTATTATACATGTGTAAGTAATTGTTCTAGCGATAATTTAATGTACAATATTTTGTCATTAATTCTTACTACTTACAATGTTTATAAAATAATAATAATTATTATTATTAAAATTTTGAAAATCATTATTGTGATAAAATAAAAATTATTATCGCTAAATACATATAATTTATCAATGTTAAAATTGTCACTAAATTTTTTTATCGTTAATTTTCTATTTTCTAATAATATTAGGAAATATCAATGTAATTTACCATAATAATTCCATCAAGTTCTCAAAAAGATCCATATAGTAATAAAGTTAACATTTTAAAGCATTTAGGTACGTAGTTTCAATTTTTTGTGTAACATTGTGCTTTCTTTTCTTGACTTAATTGATGAAAATGCAGCATCACGTGCGCAAACACGAATATTTATTAATTATTCATTTGAAAATGACTATCCACTCTGATTTCACCTTTATTTTTGTTTGGTCAATAGTGTGAAACCTCAAAAACTTTTGGAAGTCAACTTTGAGTTTCAATTCATTGAACCAAACAATCGCAGACGAACTTATTAAGGATATGTTGAACAATTTGCGCAATATTTTTATAGTTGTACTGAAAATTATTAAATATTAACATTAAATTATTTTCTTTTCTAATAGATTCAACTTTTAAATGAAATGGTTGTTTAGTAATTAGTATGGTATCAGAGTCAGGACAGGACAAATAAAAAAATATAATTGAGTTAGAATTTTACGTGCACAGCTTGCGCATGAGGTTGGAGTATTAAAATATTAAT
Source organism: Sesamum alatum (assembly GCA_034509735.1). Classification (NCBI taxonomy): domain Eukaryota; kingdom Viridiplantae; phylum Streptophyta; class Magnoliopsida; order Lamiales; family Pedaliaceae; genus Sesamum; species Sesamum alatum. Next base: position 4,185,379 of record JACGWO010000012.1, on the reverse strand, counting down.
ATTAAATGATTCTCGTCTATAATAGATAATTAAACTTTTAAATGAGATCGTTTAACAAAAGCTTAAATCGAATCAACTCTAGCTTGCTTTTCTCTTTATTGGATACAATTGCAGTTTCCTCGTCCTAGGAGATACATATCTATGTTTATTATTGTGATATGGAAAATTCAACATTTCCAATAGTAGAAAAAATCAAGTGGTTCTTAACCTATAATGCATGGATACTTCAAAAATTTAATCAATGTAGTATCGGATTTATATCGGACACAATATGATTTGGACACGCTATAGACACAACATAGACGTGTTCAAAAATATAAAATAACAAAAAAAAAAAAAAAGGACATGGTGTGGAACACGCCTGTTGGCATGTCCGACACGTTTTGGATTTTTTTTATAATTTTAAAAAGTTTTGGATTGTCTTTTAAAAATAAAAGATTTGGGCTAAATAAAATAATAATTTATTTTTCTTAAACTAAAAATCATGAGATGGTCATGATAATTTAATTAATTTGGATGTTTAGAAATTTTTTCATTGTGTACTTTTAAAAATAAACTGATTATGCTATTTTTGAAATCATCTATTTTGGTTCAAAATTTAGATATAAGACATGCTTATTTTATATTTTATCTTGATATTTTTTATATTACATGAATTTTACGGAGAAATTTAGAATATATATAAAAAAAAATTATTATATATAGTCGTGTTAGTATCATGTTTGTCCTAATTTTTTGAAATTTTCTGTGTCGCCATGTTCGTGTTGTATCGTATTGATATCCATTCATCATAGTTCTTAACCAAGTGTAAGGAAATTCATGTCATTGATTTTCAGCACGGGTTGAATCAGTTATTAAGAAAGAATTGTGTTTTTTTCTAAATGATTGTGAGATTGATTCTTTCTGTTGATATAATGACTAAGTTGTAAGTAATATATTGTAGGGTAACTTACAGCTACTCTTGAGGTTTGGCATAATTACAAATATTATCTCGTTGTTTGAGAAATTACAAATACCCCCGAAGTTTATAACCGTCTAACAAATAACTCATTTTCGTTTATTTTTATGGGTGAACTAACCAAAATGTCCTTATGCACTGAATTATTTTTATTTAATTCTTAAAATTTTTTGGACTACAATGCGCGATGAGAAATTTCTTAAGTTTTTTACACAGAGGAGCAATAATACAATTTGCTTTGGCTGATTTTTTTACAATTTTGATAAAAAAAAAAAAAAATTAAGGGCAAAATGGTCGATTTCAGGCCTTTGGTTAAAAATTACAAACCTCAAGGGATATTTATAATTTTTTAAACAATAACGGAGAGTTTATAATTATACCAAATCTAAAAAAAAAGTGGATATAATTTACCCTAGATTGTAAACCTATATGAGGCCCTAGAGGCACGTCGTGGCTTATTGTGATGATCAGAAACAAAGACATCCAAACCATTTTTGTATAATAGTAATAATAAGTTAGATAAAATGCGGTTAATACGCCTTTTTTTTTTGAATTGGAAGCGATGAATTTTTATTAATGAAAGTAAAGTTATTACATACATTCAGTCATGTCGGCTATCAATATCGAACAAAGACAATTACAAACAATTATATCAGTAATATCATATAAACTAACACTTAGCTATTATAGCAGCAAATCATGCCTATTATATAGTAGAAACAATATCAACCCACGCAAGGGTTCGAACCCATGACCTCTATGATCATGGGGCCTCAGTTTCGTCAACTAAGTTAGGCCTCATCAACGGTTAATACGATATTGACTCTTTTTCTTTAAATGAGACTGGCCGTTATTGGTGATTACAGACAAATGACAATCCTGTCCTAAAATGCAATGATTTTGTTTTTTTTTTTTCAGATAGTAGCACTTGAATTTTGAAAATAAACAAACTCAATTAGTATCGGAACCTCTCTTCTTTCTTTAGAACACTAAATATGAAGTGCACGAGGATCGGAATCAATTAAATATTTAGATCTGAAGGGTTATTTATAATTGTTGAAAAGTTATGTTCGAATGGATATAACGATTGAAAAGATAGTGCCCAATTGGGTGGATGCATCATTTTGACGCTGACTCGATGAGCATGAATGTCCTTTCATATCGCTCATATTGATTGAACTGTTAACCGAACACACACGTTCTTTGGGCATTACAGTGACATGCAGGCATTGTTGTGCCAAGTATATTGTGCCACATGTTGAGCGTTGAACTTCATCACTTATCACATTTTGGATTAAAAGGAAATAAATTTAAAGAAGCTAGATAATTTTCAAGTAGCCTAATTTTGGCTTTAATTTTTAATTTTTCCAAAATTAATTTTGAGAAATGTAATTATACACCAGCTTAGATCGTATTTATAAGATCAAATATTTATAACTGTATAGATCCACGTATATGGTCTCAACCTTCCATATATTGGGCGATCAACGATTGTGGTCCCAAGTCTACAGGAATCGGGTGCAACCCTACTCAAATAAAAAGTGCACGAATCTCTCTCTTATTTGAGAATTTTAAGACCCTGTGATGGGCATTTATATCCTTTTAAAGCCTTTTTTGTTGGACCCTGTCAATATCTAAATGCCAATTCATTACAAGTATGATCCATTAATCATACAGAAATTAATCATAAATAAGAAAATAATAAGAATTTAGATACATCCTAATTAACGTATTACTCATCACATGATCGGTTGACTTTTGGGAAAATCTTCCATAATTTCCTTCTTAATTAGTTTCGCGTCTCATCCATTTTGATAAGATATTGCTCTTGCGGCAAAATCAAGGTTAATAATAGAGATTGTGAAGTTGAGATCCCATGATTTTACAGGTCATGGGTTTAAATTTTTGTATGGGTTTGGCGTTATTTTTATTGTATAATAAGTATAATTTGCTGCTGTAATAGCTAGGTGTAAGTTTATATGATATTATTGATTTGATTGTTTGTAATTATCTCTATTCGATATTAATAACTGACAAAATTAAATATAATCACATTATTTTCAATTAATAAAATTTATTGCTTTCAATTCAAAAAAAAAAAAAAAAAAAAATAGAGGTTGCGAGTTCAAAACTTTTATTTTTGTCGATGTTGTTCTACTTAAATGATGTCATTCGTAATGTTTCATGAGTTGAAATCTAATGTCATAATTGATGTTTATCCAGTTGTTTCGATCAAATGACTCGATTTAAATATATTACGATTTTCGCATAATAAGTATAACATATACTTATTATATAATTGATTTAGATCTAACAAGACCCGTTCTATGTAAATTGAATTTTCTATACCAATTTCGTTGTACATTCTATTCCAACTAACATATACATATCATGTGTATAAAATCTTCTCTTAATTAAATAAAATACATGGCATCAACTTTGTACGCAAAATATATATACGGGTAAATTATATCCACCTCTTCTGAGGTTTAACATAATTACAAATACTCCCTCGTTGTTTGAAAAATTACAAATACCTCCCTGGGATTTGTAACTTTTAACTAAAGGTCTGAAATTGATCATTTTGCCCATAAATTTTGATTAAAATTGTAGAAAAATCAACTGAAACAAATTGTATTATTGCTCCTCTATGTAAAAAACTTAAGAAACTTCTCATTGCACATTGTAGTCCGAAATCTTTTAAGAATTAAATAAAAATAATTCAGTGCATAAGGGTATTTTGGTTAGTTCACTCATAAAAATGGATGGAAATGAGTTATTTGTTAGACAATTACAAACCTCAGAGAAATATTTATAATTCTCAAACAATAAGAGAATATTTATAATTATATTAAATCTCATGAGAAATAGTTGTAATTTACCCTGTATAAATGTATGTGTGTTAATTAAAATTAAAAATAGAACAAAATTTGGATTAGAAAATTCAGTCTACCCCATTTGAAAAAAAAAAAAAAAAAAAACTACCAAATGTCAAACAAGGCAAAAACAACTTGTCCATCCATCGTACACAACTAGTCTATTTTATAATCACTTCACAGCCTAAACTCCTTTGACCAAAACTCTCAGATTTCCTCATAAAGCAATCTCCATCATCATCTTCTTTACTTAACTCAAGACATCTCCAGCTCCCCACACACACACACACAATGAAGCATGTATTCCACCCACTCCTTTTGTTCTTCATGTTCATCACAATGTCATCATCTGCAGCAGGTAAGTACACGCACATTCATAGTAATTGTTGGTCTACTGTAATCGTAGTTATTGGTTGATGATTAAAATTCATAATGTCATTGTAACTGATTCAATCACGTCCCAATCTTGATCATCAACATAGTTCCCTGACTCTCATTTAACACTACAGATTCGTTACAAAACCCCGATTTCGAAAGCCCTCCTGCCAATGTAACCTCCCAAGTCTTCCTACTGACCAAAGCAAACTCCATCCCGGGATGGTCGTTCAACGGTACCGTCTGGTACCTGACGGCCAGCGCTAAATCGTCGTTTAAGGCCAGGCACGGCCATGCAGTCGGGTTGGGCGAAAACGGCAGAATCAACCAAACAATTAGAGGCACAGCCGATGGCTACTGGGATCACATTCTCAGCTTCAATCTTGCTGCGATGAATGAGGGGTGTGCTGCTGATAGGCATGCAGCCGTTAACGTCACGGTTGTTGAAACGTCGAAGGTGTTCGTCTTGGGGGGGAATTTGAGCAGAGATTTGTGGGAGAGGCATGCGTTCTACTTGGGGGGATGGGGAAGAGGGGACTCTGTCAATCTTGAGATTGCAAGTGTGGGATCGAACGGCAGCTGCTGGCCTGTGGTGGATGCGTTTACTGTGAAAAGGAATGGGATGCCTAGATGGTATGAAGGTGTGTTCAGCTATCTTGAACTAGATACAACTCTGCACGTGCCCGTTAACTCTTCAATGCAAATTCTTGTTAATGGTCCCATAAATTACAAAAAAAATCTCACATTTAGTCATTTTGTCAGATCCCGCTAGTATTTTTGATAACGATCACGTGCTCAGTATGTGCCTTTTTAATCAAAATTTGACGAAATGACTAGAAATGATAATTTATATAACTTATGAGATTATTAATAAGAATCATGTAACCAACGGAACAAAAATTGTACTGACCCAAATCCAGGACAAAAAATGCAATTTTTGCATTTACGTTAAAACTTTCCAAAGTAATCCAATTTTTAAGTGAGAATCCGTGATGTAAAATATAACTGCAAAATTAGTACAATTTTAAAATTAATAATGTTTTGGGTTAATTACACTTAGACCTCCTCTAAAAAAAGGAAATTATACTTTCCCCAAAAAACGTTTCGAAATTACACTTATACCCCATCAGAAAATGCACCGTTTACACCCTACCCCTTTCGTTAGAGTTTGAACTAAACATGCTGACCTTAGCAATAAAAATTACATAAATTTTCGAGTTTCCCCCTGATTTCACATTCTCATGTAACAATTTTGTATTTATAAGTTAAAAAATATAATAACGTTAACCTCACTTCATATTATATATATTACATTTATCCCTTTATAAGTATAAAAACACGCGCGACAATGTTATGATAAGGAGCAAAATCGAAAATTTATATAATTCTTTTGCTAACATCAACATTTTGCGTTGAAACCCTAACGGAACGTGGTCAGGTGTAAACGAAGTGGTAAGTATAATTTCAAAAAAAAATTAGAAAAGTGTAATTTCACATTTTCAAAACGAGTCTAAGTATAACTAACCCATGTCTCCATACACAGATTATAGATAGCTTCACTTTCTACTCCAAATTGCAGGCAACATGCTGGCAAATGGAGATTTTGAGGTTGGACCAGCATTCTTGAGCAACTCCTCAGACGGAATTCTACTAACTGATGAACCAGACAGACTCATCTCCCCACTGCAGCAATGGTCCGTGCTCGGAACCATCAAATACATCGACTCCAAACACTACAAAGTCCCTCAAGGCAAAGCAGCGGTCGAGCTGCTCTCCGGGGATCCATCTGGGATCCAACTAGACCTAAAACTACCGACAACGACAACGTACACGTTGAACTTCACAATGGGGGACGGCAATGACGCGTGCGTGGGAGACTTCGTGGTGTACGTACAAATAGGAGTGGACATCCACAACTTCACGATGCAAAGCAATGGCACAGGATCAGCTACCCCTCGGTCCGTAAGATTTAAGGCTGATTCGTCGAGGGAGACTTCTGTAAGTTTTTACAGTTTGAACGAGACGAGAGCGGGCGGTGGCGTGCTGTGTGGCCCTGTTCTTGACAACATAGTTCTTGTAGGTTCGTATGGAGAGAGGATAGAATTGTACAATGGGGCTTTGGTTTTCAGCTTGTTTATTGCTTTGGTGATGCTTGTAGTTTAGGATTGTAGCATGGGAATGTGATGATTTGTTGTCTGGAAACGAGGATGAAATGAAATAAATTTAGTGTTTCAGTTAGGATCTGCCCATGCTGGCTGGTCTCGAGGGCACTTCTCTTTCTCCTATTCTGTTGGACGGACAAATGGCCGATGGACGGAATATGCCGACATCAGCAAACAAAAAAAATAACATAAATTTTTCATTTTATTCCTCGTTCAATATTCTACTAATAATATTTTTATACTCGTAAAAGGAGATAAATATAATATATATAAAATCAAAATGATATAATTGCAGTAAAATATTTTTCTCGAATTATAGTCATTGGATAAAAGTAGTTATGTATGAATGAAAAACTAGTCACCTTTTGTACTTCTTTTACTTCCTATATATGGGGTAAAGAGTACAATATTGTTGCATATATTTCTTTAAGCACTAGATAAAGTATTTGAATCAGACATTTTTAAAAAATAGATGCAACAATAATGTCAACCTCACTCAATATATAGAAAGTCAAAAGAACACCAAAAAAAACTAATTTTTCCCTTTATCAGGGCTAGTTTCTATCCGATGGCCATCCATGTGTCAATAGTGGGTTCCGGTTATCTAATTGGGCCCAACTCAAATACAGTTGTGCACATGGGTATGGCTAGATCCGACCCGAATCCAGTCCCTGACTCCAATATGACTGGATCCCATTTCAGATCTTAAAAAGCCCGAATTTGGATCCGGATGTGAATCTGAATCCAAAAGAATTATAAACATTAACTCTTTGAATGCAATATTACACGATAAACATAGCACCATCACAATTCACAAAGAATTATCTATTCCGAAAATTTGTATCTTAATTGCAATTTCATGTATAAGAAAGAAATAGCATCATCCATATCTAACTCAACAAATCACATTTTGGTCTTTTGCATACCACAACAAACAAGATTTAATTCTGGTCAATATATATATATATATGTCGAATATTAATAATCGAATCGGGTTTGGATCTTTAACCCGGAAATATTGTATATTAAATAAAAAAAATTATTAGAATCAACACCTGACCAGACCTGACCCATTGAAAATCCTAATATGAATGAGACACCCTCTCCTTATTTAAGCATCATGACATGATTTGGCATCCTCCTCCACATGCTCTCACCTAATAAAGCTTACTGATGATGAAGAAAGGCTACCAAGCATTCTACATTTCAAACTACATTAATGGGGGCTTCTTAAGTGCAAATATAATGTGCTTAGTTTTTAATTAAAGCACTGAAAAAGGTAGACAAGTTGGGAGGTCATTTTGTGGAAAATGGATCACTAATCTTCCTGATAATGATGATGTCTTACCCAGAGAATCTGGTTAATTACAACCTTTTCTAATCATCATCATCAAGAGTGTTGATGAATAGTGCAGAAATTCCATCCTGAACCAATTCTAATCATATGCACAAGCTGTTCATACTTTAGAGGGAGTGATCAATTATAATAATCGTGCTCGTTGTTTGATTAGATGAATGTCACACGACTAGTACGAAGAAACTTTCGGACAATTGTGAGCTCATAAGAACATGAAATATCTAGTAATCACTAATGCATACTGAATCACAGAGATTCCTACTTAAAGCACATGTGACAGCTTTAGTTTCATCAGTTGCACAAAGCTAATATGCCATAAGCATTTCTAAGCATTTTCCCACTTTTATGAGGGGTTGCTTGAGAATCAAGTTCGGGTTAAAGCATAAAAGAATGATAACATTATCAATTGAACTCTGATCAGAGAAGCATATATCTTATTTCCATGTTAGGACCTTCAGGTAAAGTAGAGGGAAGAAAAACTTCAAGGACTAAAAGCAAGAGGGAACCCTTAAAACCAAAGATTCACAGTCACCCACCAGAGGAAGTCTTATCTTTTAAGCAAATATTCACTGCCAAAAGCCCCTATCAGATATGGTCCCTCCATCTCTGTAGTTTAAAACTTCACTAGAAATACAGAAAACCGCAGTGGCTTTCTACGAAACACTCTTTTCTTATAATTTCTAGCTTTTTCCCCCTTTTTGTCTTCTTCAGAAAGGATTTTTTTTTTTTTTTTATGGGATCCTTCCAGAAATCAAATGGGATGGGAAGTTCGGCATTGTTGGAAACATCATGCGGATATTTACTACAAGAATTACAGGCAAGTTTTTCAGTTAGTAGTTTGTTACAATGGGAGAAGCTATTTACCTGATTGATAACTTCTGAATTAATTCTGGCAGATCATATGGGATGAAGTAGGAGAAGACCAATTTGAGAGGGAAAAGGTTATGCTGGAACTTGAGCAGGAGTGCCTCGAAGTTTATAGAAGGAAAGTTGACACTGCAAATATTTCACGAGCTCGACTACATCAGCAGCTTGCAGAATCTGAGGCTGAATTTACTCATCTCCTTCTGTCGCTTGGAGAAAGATCACTTCCCGGACGGGTAAGATAGGCCATCTTCTTGCTGCTAGTGTAGGAAGAAGGTTAGCATTGTATAAATACTGCAGCAAGTTAAAATTCAAACTAATATTTATGATGTATAGGCAAACTTATAGAGTATCACAGAACAGGCAATTCTCAAACTGTTGTAGACACTTACAACTATTCCCAAAAATGGCCAATCTCATTAAAGATTTTCACGGAAATTAAAAACAGTGCAAAGCACTATCATTTGATATAAGAAAAAAAAATTCTTTAAGTTGTCATCCAAAATTAAAATCCAATCAACCAACAAGCGTAAGGAAGTACCTGAGAGTTGTATATGCATTATTCAAGTAAATTCAGTGACATCTTATATCAGTATGAATGATTCAGATGAGAAGCTTGACTGCATGTAGCTTAGCAGGACAAATGTTTAAAAGACACGAACTACCTTGTGTTAAATTGAAGTACCTTTTCTCATTCATGACAGCCGGAGAAAATGGCAGGAACACTGAAGGAGCAGCTAAATTCTATAACCCCAGCGCTCCGAGAGATGCAGTTAAGGAAAGAAGAGCGGGTTAAGCAATTCCGCATGGTACAAGGGCAAATTCATAAAATTTCTGCAGAGATAGCAGGTCACACAGAGTATAATGATTCATCATCAGCTGTTTGGGTTAATGAGAATGATCTTTCACTTAAAAAACTTGAGGAGTACCAGAATGAGCTTCAGAGACTTCACAGTGAGAAGGTATTATGAATAAGTATGTGTCATTAGGTACCAACTAAAGCAAGAAATGATTTTTAATTAATCTTTTGCATACACATGTCTGGATCAAAGAGTGACAGACTTCAGAGGGTGGAAAAATACATAAGCAGAATCAAAAAACTGTCAGCCACTTTAGGAATGGACTCCTCCCTTATCATCACCAAAGTTCATCCAAGCTTGAATGAATTGTCAGGACTGTCAAAGAACATCAGTGATGGTATTCTAGAAAAACTTGATAGCACAGTGAAGTCCCTTGAATTAGAAAAGCAAACACGGCTTGACAAGGTAAGTTTTTACAGATCTTGAGTGATTTCATTCAAATAGAACTGGTTTCAAGAACACCAGTATTTGAACCTGTTTACTTGACGCCGTAATGCAGCTTCAACAACTTGGTAGAGCACTGGCAAATTTGTGGAATCTCATGGATACACCCTATGAGGACCGTCAACAATTTCTCCATGTCACCAGCCTATCATCAATGGTATCCGCTGAGATATCCACTCCTGGAAGCCTTACTCCTGACATAGTGTTGCAGGTTTGATTTCTGAACACATCCATCTGAAACGTCTCTAGAGCTTTAATGGCACAATTGATTCAATTGGAGCAAAAAATGTTTCAAGGCTGAGACTGAAGTCAAGAGACTGGATCAGTTAAAAGCCAGCAAGATGAAAGAGTTTTTTATCAAAAAACAAATAGAGCTTGAGGAGATATGCAGCAGATCACACATGGAAATACCTTCAAGATCAGAGATGGAAAAAATAATCAACCAAATAAACTCTGGTCAGAATGAATTTTTCTAGGAGAACTTTTAGTAGTTATTGTTTGTGGTTATAAGACTATTTTACTAATAGCAACATACAAAAGGGGAGATTGATCATGCCGATCTCCTCACAAGTATGGATGAACAGATATCAAGAGCTGAAGAAGAAGCTGCCAGCCGAAAGGTAATCATGGAGAAGGTTGAGAAGTGGATATTGGCATGTGATGAGGAGCGCTGGTTGGAAGAGTACAGCAGGGTCAGATTCTTCTCTTGTTCCCATATACAATTTTTATTTAGTTTCTTTTTTTTTTTTTTGGTTGCATTTTCTCTCATGAAGAAATTTTAGCAATTAATTTACTATTTCAGGATGAAAATCGTTATTCAGTTAGCAGAGGTGCTCACAAGAACCTTAAAAGAGCAGAGCGTGCCAGAGTGATGGTCAATAAGATACCAGGTTAATTTGTCTAAGTCATTAACTTGCCTTCAACAGAGCCAAGAAAATTTTTGTTGGTGCATCAATATTGGTTGCTATCTAGCATTAACATTTCAATGATTAAAAACCTAATTAATGAGTTTAAAGCAAAAGGCAGTGACTAACATGTGCATTTCCTTTGCATTCATTTTCTTGGCAGCGTTGGTGGATTCGCTGATATCCAAGACTAGAAACTGGGAAGAAGAAAGAAACAAGGTGTTCTTATATGATGAGGTATACTTCTATTTGGAATAGCTATTCAAATGAATCATTCTTGTAACCAATCTAAAAATATTTTCAGATGTTAGCTAGTAACAAGTAAGAATTTTAGCTAAAGACAAGTTAAAAGGAAACAACGCGTATCAAAAGGTAGAATGGGTTATACATATTCTACAGCAGACCTCAAAGCCTTGAGATAAGAAGATAATACTGATTTGAGTTGGAACTGTAATCCAAACTTGTATTGTTCTTCAATTGTCTAGAAAGAACTAAACATCTAATTGCGTTGCAGAACCCAAAGCTTTTTAGTTTTTATCATTATTCAATATTTCAATGTGATTCAAGTATCATTCTACCATAAAATTGTATTAAAGTTCTTTCTCAAAAGTTACAATGGAGAAAATTTTCTGACAACAGGTTCCTCTGCTGGCAATGCTTGAAGAGTACAATATGTTGAGGAAAGAAAAGGAAGAGGAAAAACAAAGAGAAAGGGTAATTATATTCAGCATGTTCTCATTCATGAGTAACAAATATATTTCGTATGTTGAACCCTTCTTTGAAATATTCAGTCACAATAGGATATACCAACTTAGAGATTACCTTGATATATGAGGTTACGTCTTTCATCCAGGAGCAGAAGAAGGCGCAAAGTAAAGTAGTAACCCAGCAGGAGAGCCCCTTTGGAATGAGGCCAGGCACCAGCAGTCGTCATCTTTTCGATAAAAGCTCAAATGGAGGCTTCAGCAATGCAACCCCTCTGAACAGAAGGCTTTCCCCGGGCTTACAGCATATGGGATCAAACAGCATTAGCTCGCCTACTGAAAGCATATCTTTAGTCAAAGGAGGAAGGAAAGCACATGGACAAAGGAAATACACTCAAAAAGGCTTCTCTTATCATCTTAGAGAGGACACAGTTTCAGTTCTCTCATCATTTTCTGGCCCCTTTTCACCCTAGGGCATCTGATTGTCAATTAAGACTTAGTTTCAGTTTTCATCATTTCGGTCCCTCACTATCAAGTAGTACGAAAACCCGATGCCCGAAAATCAAAATATGTATCATTTCTAGTTTGCAGGGTGTAAAGGCTACATTAGCAAGTCCAATTTCAATAACAGGACCTTTTCACAGTATTTGTAAATCAGAATAAATACCGGACAGTGTTGATTAAACTTATTCAATGTGGTGTGATCTTTCTCCAGAATCACACTCCGCAATGTTTCCTATCTTTCAGTCTATGAGAACTGCAGTGCCAATATTGAATAGCAATATTTCAATGACACTGAAAGAAAAGGGAACAAAAACTTCTAATTAAGTTTAGGTATTTGAAAACCTTACAAAGAAACAATTTTCCTGAAGTCCGGCATAAAATGAGAACAAGAGATTCTAGGATAAGAAAATAGAAAATGTACAATCTGTGTGTACATCAAACAAAGTATACAATAATCAAATGTCCAATAATGGATCATGAGAGTCATAGACAAAGATTGTCACTGATGAGGAAAATTAATACAATCAATAGCATCATCAATCGGTGAAATATAGTTTATCCTTCTAAAAACTAATGATAGAAAACGAATACCATAAGTACAAGGATTCGTACAGCCTTTATCATAAATTAATAACCTCGAAAGACAACTACTCAATCTTCGCCAGGCTGAAATTCCAGAATCAAAAGCATAATAATTTGAACAAGCAAAACCAGATACTATAAAAACAACGTTAAAAATCCAGTAGCAGAGTAATTTCTTCAAATATTTTACATTCTGCACGACCGAAACTGAGATAAATAGGAGACGAATAATAAAATCTAAGTAAACTTCTGAAAGAAAGCCTCAATTGACCGAGTAGCAAAAGGAACAGGCTTCTTATCCAGCCGCGATTTAGCCCGATCTTTCGGAGCGTTTTGTTCGGCCGGCTGAGGAGGAACCGGGAGAGAGTCTAGCAGAAAATCACCCGTAGGACGGTGCCGTTTGGCCGCGACCCGCATGTGCTCGACCCTCACAGTTCTTTTCTTCTTTTCCAGAGCGACGTGTGCCGATTTTTCCGCTAGGAACTGGATGAATAGCTCGGTGGAGGACGCGATGAGAAATAGCGCTTCGGAGTTGACCTTGTTGATGTCCTTGTCGAGTTTCATAATGTTCTTCACTCGTCGAGTCGGGATCTCGAGCTTGTGTGACTCGGCAGTGGCGTTAGGGTTCGGTTCTTCTTCTTGCTCCGCCATTGGAGGGTTTGGTTTTTTTTGGGGGGAGGAAGGGAAGAGAAGGGGTTTTATTTGGTTATGGGATTTGGCGGGAAATAAGAAACTGCTCTGAAAATGGAGATGAAGTAGTAGGAGGGTTACGAGGGCACTTTGGTCATTTGAATTATAAAATGGTGATGGTGACATGGCACTGCTTGTGCTGACTCAGCAATGACATGACCACGACATATGATTATCACTAACTCATTTTTTTATGTGGCGCCAATTGAATTTCGTACTCGAAATGGGATGATTGAGCGATAATATGTCCCAATTATGCACTTTGTGTTGATTTGGCAAGAATTAGCGCCATCTTAGTGCTCTGATTCTTGTCGATGCGACATTGAATTGCGTAGAACCGTGGTAATGTAGTCCTAATGTTGTTGAGACAATCAACAATGTGCTCTTAAGTGGATGATGAAGTCGATATGACTATTATTAGGTACAATCAACAATGTGCTCTTAAGTGGATGATGAAGTCGATATGACTATTATTAGGTGCTTATGTGGTGTAAAAAAGCTTTCATTATTTTGTTAATATGGTAAGAGGTGGCGAAGATAATGCTCAAATGGCAATGATGAATTATTAAATAGATATACAAGCATATGTGGCTACAACTTGCACTGATGTAGCTCGAGTCGAACATGGTATTGATTTAGTGATTATATACGTCTACTGGACAATAATTTAGGCTATTGTGTCTTTGATTTGCGTTGACTATCAACATACTATATTAATGTAGTGCTGACTAGGTGAAGATGTGTCACTGAGTTGGCGATGACTTGGTTATTTGGTCAACACCGTCATGACCTAATCATGGTATGGCATAAAGCACACCTTTGCTGATGATTAGGCACTCCTATGGTGCGAGTATATTGAGTTGGTGCATATATGACAATTACAATATGTTGATGTGGCATATGTTATGCATGGTGTTGCTTGGTACCAACATATCAATAACTACATGTTGTTGTGGTACGAGTTACACGTGACACCAATAAAGTACCAAATTAGTACTGATATTTTGGATATGGCAATGATTATGATTGTGTGATGATGTGGTGCTAATTATTTGGTGATGACATTTTTTAGGACTATTGATGATGTCTTCACTTTTTTTTATGTTAAGATGATGTGGTGTTAACGTGTGGTTGCACCTGGCATATTCGACTAGTTATTTTTCATGTGATCACACATAACACTAACTTGTAGCGGAGGCTCCGATGTTTGGTACCGATGTGGCTGAACCAATGCTAACTATTTCGTTGAGTCTTTGAAGATGTGGTGATGACATTATTGACTTGTCAATGCCAAGTTGTTGACTATTCATAAAAGCAAACGTCGGTGATGCATATCAGGGTCCAACAGCACTACAATGGTCGAAGGATTTTCACAAATATCCTAAAATCAAAAGAAGGACTAACCTGCAAAACAGAGGTTAACACTCTGATGCTTAAGTCAGTAATGTTCTTACTGAATAAATGAAAGGGAAACTTGATTCAAAGTGAGAATAATGGTTGAATATGATAGTAATATGATGAAAATCATTTGGAGTACAAAAAGTAAGCTTGGAATAGCGTCAAAACCGAGTGAGACTGGAAGTTGTAGTGTGAGAGTAGGTGTAACTAAAATGACTGCACACTATCTCCTTTTATAGACATTCGTAGAGTTATAGAGTGCGGTTATGGTAAACCATGCACCATTTAATAGCTGCATGTGTTTAGCTAAATAATTGAAAAGGTAGTTTAGGATTTGGACTTATCTAGATGAAGATATGACTCATTGACTGAGTCTTGCCTAGTCCGTTCGAGTATTCTGGGTTCTATTATACAGCTGCTTGAGAAGTTGATTTCAACAGGACTATTTGGAGTTTGCTGGAGATTTCTAGTGTGATGTGTCCTACGGTGTCAGCAACCTATATGACATGGCATCCCTGCTGTATATTGACTCGTATTGCTGAAATGAGCTCATTTCTTGGGCCTACAAGGTTAGTAATAAAGAATACAAGTTATAGGCCAAAGCCCCTGCTCATGGGCCAACAGGTCTTGCCTAGCTGGACTATTTGGTTAAGACCTACTTCCTTATTTGTGGGCTTTTAAAAAAAATATTTGAGGGGTATCATCAGTAGGTATGACTGAGCGTTAATATGGCTCGAGTAACAAGTGTTACTTATTTGATGATGACATATCGCGTACTAGACATTAGCTTTAGACTTTAATAACAATGACTCATAATGATATTGCACCGACTTGGCATTCTCATTGCTATTATGTGGCAACGATCGTGCTGAAATTGATACATCCTTTGGAGTTTTGATAATGTGTCGAATGCATGGTGGATACTGTTTGACGTCGCGGTCCTAGTGCTAACTTGGTGATGATGTGACGTTGACGTAGCCTTTTCCATGGATTAGAAGACCTATAAAGCTCGAGTGGACGACTGCGGAAGTATGTAAAGAAAAATTACTCGTATAAGAACAAATTCAACCATTTAGTTCTTTATTCGATGTATGTTAAATTATTTTCTGTGTATTTCTTTGATGGTGAAAAGGAAGGCATCTATCAAACGTACGCCGACTCCCGGACGCAAAAAACGAAGGGATTGTGAGCCCACGCTCCAAGAAATTGTAAATGTAAAGGCATGTTTTGTGTTTCAACTGGTTAAGTTTTCTAGATTTTGTTTAAATTTCCGTAGAAATTGATTATTGAAGTATTCTTTTATTGGTTGCTCGATTGTTGTTAGTTGATAAAGGCCAGTGGAAAGGAGCAACTGAAGGAGCTCTTGAGAGAGCAGCTTATAGAATGTGGTCGGAGTAAACGAGGGACACGATAGAGTCTTGAAGGAGTTGAAATTCAAATTGGGAGTTTGGAGCACGAGTTGGCATTGTGGAGGAAGAGGACGAAATGAAACCATATAAGTGGAGATAGGCCTGTCAATGGCAATTTTACCCATACCCAAGCCCATTATAATAGGCCTAGACCCAGACCCAGGCCCATAGTTTTAAATTCAACCCAAACCCAGGCCTAAACCCATTAAATTAAGATGAATGGGCCTGGGTCGGGTAATATACCCATGATTACCCAAACCCAACTCATACCCAATTCTTTTACCCTATTTTCTAAGCACACCCTCCTCACAACTTTCTCATCTCTTACAGAAGAGAACTATATTCTCAGCCTCCAAACCCCCTGCTCTCCAAGCTCGCCGCCGCCACCACTACACGCGCTGCCCAGATCCCCCTCCGCCAAGTGCCGCCCAAATCTGCCTCCGCCAAGCTCCGTCGAGATCCGCGGCTTGAAGCGCTGTCGCACACCCTTCACCGCCTAAAGCGTCGCCGGGCTCCCTTCGGTTGAAGTTTTTGCAAATGGAGTTTTGGATTTCCTTTTGAAGTTGAGATTGGGGATTTACTGCAGATTTTGTCTTTAACTACAGACTGAAAAAAATCTTCGACTGCTCGATTTTCTGTTTGCAAAGACTGTTCACTTGGGACTTCACTTTGTTCTTCTCACATGCGCTTTTCTTTTCTACTAAATTGAGGAAAAATGGAGGCTTCATAGTTCCCCCTCCAAGAAACCTGTTTCAGATTGTTGTTGTTGGATGAGTGTGATTTTTGCCTTTTATTGTTTCCTGATATTTAAGTTAAGAGGATGAATATTTTAGCATACTGATTGTTTTCCCTCTTTCATTTAAGAAGCTATTTCCTAAGAGAATGAGGAATTATTGATTTTTTTCCTAGAAGATCTAGACATGAAATGGACTCTTTATAGGCTGCGAAGGTTGTCTAGAGAGAATTTCAAGATTGGAGCCTGAACATAATAGAAAGAAGAACATCGGATATGCGAACTTTGCAGGCCTTTGCTTTTTATTATAAAAAAAAAAAAGTAATCGGGTCGGGTCCGAACCCGACCTGAAAAGTTGGGTCTAGCAAAATATATTTGGGTCTTGGGCCCATCTAGTCTCAGACCCATTGGGTTTGGGCCTATACAATAATTATTGCATTGGGTATCTTTAGGCCACGTTTACAATCCAATATTGGATTACCCTAGAAAATAGTACGGGCCTACTATCTCTTCTATTGCCTCATATTGGATAAATCCATATTTTGTTTACTTGGGGCTGTTATTCTCAGAATATAATCAACAGATAAAATTGTTAGGTGGTTTACTTTCACGTGTTGTGCAGTAGATAACATCCAAGATTACAATTATGCCCCTTGCTACAATAATCCATCATATCACAATTTACGCTAGTTTTGGAGGAGCAAGAACTCCATTTCCCATCTCTTCCCAATAGAAAAAGCTACTGCTAAGATCTAGACCAACAAGGGTTTATGCTCGGCTCAATGGAGTGTGGGTGAGGCCTGCAGAATCCTTCTCCACACCACACAGGTACCTAAATCCCCACAACTCGTTTTATTACTTCTTCACTACTCTCTCCACTGTTTTGTTCGCTGAAATTTCAGTACAAATGAGTAATTCCTAATTGCATATATAGTGTAGGATTGTTAAAGTGTTCGAAAATTTCCTGCTTCATTTCGCGCCGCACCGACGAATTCCTTGTGTTTTATGGAGGTGCGAATATATAAAATTGTTCGATTAATTTGCGGTTGTTCTGTTTATTGCGTTGTTATTTGTTTTGCTTGTAGTTCAAAGCTGGTGAAAGAAAATTATTGAGGAGTAGTACAATGAGAAGATTTTCCGTTAGAATCTTAATTAGCGCAATAATGTTCCAAGGTTAAATATGTGCTTTTATTAATTGACCTTTTTATCTTTCGTTAAATTACAAACTTTCACTATGAGTAAAAGGTTTTTACTTTTACTATGGTACTTGTGTTGGTTTAACTGCATTTTGGTAATTAGGCCTACCATTCCCTTTATTGTCATTGGTGAATAGCGTATTGCGATGTGTGTCTACTTTAAACCTAAGAAGAAGAACCACACTTCCGCTTTCAGCATAGATTTTAATACTGATCGATTTGACGATAGAATTATTTGTTGTTTGATTGTTGTAATGTCGTTGAGACCAATGTTATTAAACCTGGACCGGACCGGCCGGTTCAATCGGTCCGACCAGGAACCGGCCAAGGGTCCGGTCCGGGTCACCGGTATAAAACCAGTGTCAAACGGTCAGAACCGGTCAAACCGGTCAAAACTGGTTCACCCGGGATCCATTTGACCCGATTTTAACTTTTTTAAAAAATTAAAACTAATAATATTATTCCACTAAAAAATAAAATAGTGAAATATACAAAGAGAAAACAAATGCCAAAGAAAATAAATAGGCAATTGCTTCACGAATGATAATTCAAAGCAACTATGAACATATTTATAGTGTAAATAGTTTAAACTTCTTTATGTTTTTCCGATGTGGGACAAATGAGGAAGTGTTCAATCTTTATTTACACTTTTTCAATGTGGGACGATGAGCATATTTATAGCGTAAATAGTTTAAACTTCTTTATGTTTTTTCGATGTGGGACAAATGAGTAAGTGTTCAATCTTTGTATATACCTTTTCAATGTGGGACAATGAACATATTTATAGTGTAAATAGCTAATTTTTTCTTGTATTTTTTCAATGTGGGACGAATGAGAAAGTATTCAATCTTGGTTTATAATTTTCTAATGTGGGATAATGAGAACACTTATAGAGTAAGTAATTTAAGCTTTCTATATATATTCCAATATGGGACAAATGAGAAAATTATTCAATCTTGGTTTACAATATTCCAATGTTGTACAATGAGCATATTTATAGTGTAAATGGCTTAAGCTTCCTTATGTTTTTCCAATATAGGATAAATAAGAAAGTGTTCAATCTTAAGTTATACTTTTTCAATGTGGGATAATGAGAAAATATTTAAATTACATTTGATTTATATTTTTCTAATATGGGATAACGAACACTTCTAATAGTCAATAGAGCTTTTATTTATATGAAGGCAATGGTTGTTAAAATATTATTATAAATTGTATTATTTAATCAATTATATATAATGTATTTGGGAGGTTTTCAATTTTAAATATTTGTTAGTTTGAATTTTAATTTAATTTGCTTCATCCAATAAGTTTGTTGGTTTTTTAATTTTAAATTATTATAGATTGTATTCATTAATAAATTGTACCATTTTATAAAAGTATTGTTATAAATTATATTTATTTAATCTATGATATATAATATATTGATATGCTATATATATGTATATAATAAAGTCCGGGTCAATCGGTTTTTTTTAATCCGGTCCAACCGGTCGGACCAGTGACCCAGTAACTTGACCGGTTCGATCCCCGATCCGGTTTTAAAAACATTGGTTGAGACCTTCATTAGATGGCTGCTGAAAATGTGCATTGGGTCGATGATCCCTTAGAAGTGGCAGTTGAGGATCCAGTACATATCCATGGAACAACTCTACTTCATTCAACGAAACATGCCTCGTATTTGTAGATGTGGGCAGGAAGTCGTTGTTTGGACATCCTGGATGAATAACAACCTAGGTAGATGCTTCCGAGGATGTCCTGGTGCAACGATGAGTTATTTATCTATTTGTACTTAGGCCACCTTTACTTGCAAGGATTAGCCATGATATCATAACTAATCCTTGCTAATAATCTATTACATTCAGAAAGGCAAGCCCGATATTAAGGCCACCAGCCCGGTGTCTTGACTATCGGTTGATTGAAATCAATAATCTCCCCCCCCCCCCCCAATGAACTTATCACCATGGCCCACCATGTAATGACTATATTTTTGTACCTAATTATACCCAATTATCGGGTTTGCCGTTGTATAATGCATTTATTACACACCTACCAAGCCCATGATATGTCAATTCATGCCGTAAATTTTTTGATCAAATTGTTTTGTCCTCTCTTCTTTATTGGTCTTCCATGTCTTGGCTGAGGCACTCTCAAGTTGGATGGCTTCTTGCAAAAAAAAAAAAAAAAAAACTCTCCATCTTTCACGTCTAAGTTTGAAGAATTTTAGTCTGCTCGTAGAAGGTACTATTTCTTGTACCATCTTGTATGTTTTCTTTTTCTTGAAGATTTACATTACGTATTTATGTACATTTATGCTGAGAGTTCTTGTGTTGTTTATCCATTTCTGTGAGCTAATGTGGGTTTGTATTTTGTGTAGTGTGAGTAACAGGCGTTTTTTACACCAAGGGGTTGTATCTCTAACTTTTCATCGCTTGTAAGCTTCACGTTGTCAACCTGCACGAAGAAGGTAGGAGTTCATTTTCTCATTTAGCGCATTTTTCTATTTTGTTTGTTACTCTCAAGTTGTTCCATATGGTATCTTGTTGTGTGATATGTGGAAGTGCTTAAATGTTTGTTTATATATTTTTTCTATTGTAAATTTATCCCGGGTTCATCGAGGAAAGAAATGAATAATTTCTCATATATGATGAAATTGAAAAAATGCTAGATCTGTGGAGATTGAATAGCTGATTTGCTTTGTTACCTATTTAAAAACAAATTTTTTTCTTATTTAGGAAATGTAATTTTATTTTTGATCTGATTGAGAATGAGTGGTAAATTTTTTTGCCATGGGTGATTTGCTATGCATTTATTAGCTACATGTTTAGAAACGCAGATTATAAATTTGTAATCGCTTATGTTATATGTATTAAATAATTATGCGCTCTTAAATCGAATTGAGATTCTGAAAAGTGGATAATTAAAAATGCTGTGCAAGATTCTTAATTTTACATTGAGTAGTCATGAATTTTGTGAAATTATTGGTTTCCCCAATTATTTTGTAAGAAACAATTGGCCATCCATTGTTTGTGTTTTTTGGATTATTTGTAGGATGAATAGGGCACAAAGAATAAAGATATTCGTGGCTATACAGCTTATTATCATTGAGGTAGTTTTTGCTTTGTACTTGTTTTGTTTCGTTGCTCGACGTCGGCAAACTCGACGTCGCATTGCCCCTTCCGTTGCGACACGTCGATACCAATTGACTCATAAAATTCCCGATCAATTGAAGCATTTAAGACAGATAATTGAGTTTAGTGATACCAAATGCTTGGATAATCTACGTATGACCCGAAGTGCGTTCGGTCGCCTTTATCAAATGTTGGAAATATCTGGTGGGCTGAAAGATACCGTTCATGTATCTGTTATTGAACAAGTTGCAATGTTTCTAAGTGTTATTACGCACCATAATAAAAATTGCATAGTCAAGCATGACTTCATCCGTAGTGGCCGTATAGTTAGTAAACATTTCCATTCGGTGTTCAATGCCGTTTTGCGTTTGAATTCAATTTTGTTGGCAAGGCCTGTTGTCGTCTCGGAGGATCACCCAGATCAGCGTTGGCGATGGTTTAAGGTATTGAAACTTTGAATACTTACGAATTACGATTATTTCATAAAATTGAGATTTCTTCTTGTCATTCAAACAAATTTTGACAAACATGTGTATTGTACATAAGGGATGCCTAGGAGCCCTAGACGGCACACATATTGCCGTACGCCTCCTGGACTCTGAAAGGGCCAAATATCGGTGAATGTCCTTGGTGTTTGCAATATGGATGGCAAGTTTATATATGTTCTAAGTGGTTGGGAGGGAAGCGCAACCGACGATCGCGTGCTGCGTGATGCCATTCATCGAATAACTGGACTCAAGATACCAACTGGTAATTGTTGTAATACTAGTCATATTAAAAATACATGGTTATATGAATTCTCCGATTGTAGGTCTGCACTATTTTACAAATTCATTTTAACATTTTGTTATCTTTTTTTTTTTTGTAGGCAATTACTATCTTTGCGATAATGGATATAGCAATGTTGATGGGTTTCTAACGCCGTATAGGGGAGTCATATACCACCTAAAAGAGGGGGATCGGGGCACGGTAGGACCACAAAATGCACGCGAACTGTTTAACCGCCGACATTCTTATGCTAGGAACGTCATCAAATGTACTTTTGGATTGTTAAAAGCAAGATGGGGTATACTATGCAACCATTCATACTATCCGATTAGAGTGCAGAACAATATTATTGTAGCATGTTGTTTGTTACACAATTTCATACGAAGGGAGATGCCCGATGACCCACTCGAACCTGAAATGACGGATTAATGTGAGTCAAGTAACGAGCCAAATATAGACTACGTTTCAATAATGGAAGCATCTCCGACATGGAATTCTTGGCGTGATGATTTGGCAAATAACATGTGGAATTATTGGTTAAGCCGGCGTTGAACCATCCGTTGAGCAGGAAACTGCGTGGTTGTCGCGTGAAGGCTGACAAGCCAAACACTCGGCATACATGGACACAACAGGAAGACGAGGTGCTAATAAATACACTGCGAACAATTGTAACAACTGGATGGAAAGGTGAAAATGGTTTCAGGGCAGGCTATTTGAATCAACTCGAGGCACTAATGCAGAAGCAGTTCCTAATACAGATATTCGTGTTGAACCACACATTAACTCAAAGATCCACGTGTGGAAGAAAAATTCCAGTACCTTAACAGGAATGATGGCTAAGAGAGGCTTTGGTTGGGACGATAACCGGTGCATAATTACTGTAGATACGCAAGATATGTGGGATGAGTTATGCAAGGCAACTTGTTATGCGATATGTGATTCTTGATTATTTGAAATGATTGGTTGTTAACAAAGATAAACTGTTATCAATGTCTCTGAGCAGGTTGATTCGAGTGCACGGACAATGCGGTACAAGTCATGGCATTTTTCCAGCATGGCGTGAGATCTTTGGTAAGGATCGTGTCGTTGGTGATGTAACAGTTGTCGGACAATACACAAACGATGCCCCGCCTGTAGTCGATTTGGCAGATGATGAAGTTGGCAATGACACGCAAGACTGTTATGTTCCGATGGCCGAGTGGTGCCCAAATACCAGTTATGTTGTAATAGCTACTGTTTTCTTTCTTTTCTTGGGTGGATGAAAATGGTACTCCTTCTGGTCACTTTGATAATGACCGAACTATAATTAATCGGATCTTCGTAGTAATGAGCACCGTTAGTATTATTATTAATTCTATTTTGAGCGTTGTCTTTATTACTTAAAAATAATAATAATGGGTACTACTTCTGGTCACTTTGATAATGGGTACTAGTTCTAGTTACTTTGATAATGTTGAGGTTTGTGCTTAATACTTAAAAATGACTTAAGAAACCGGTTGCTAATCGAAGGATTTACACCCCATTCTAGCTATAAACGTTTTTAGATACCAAAAGACATTATCATTTTGCATTTTTGGCTTCATAATGTCACTATCCTTCAATATCATATTATATATTGTAAATCTGTTTTAATATTGGTTAAAAATATCAACTAAGGTAGACTATGAAATGCAATGATAGATCTCGAAGTTTTCCGACATAAATCTCGTAGTATGAATAACAATATCCCCCGTATTCTACCGAAATGAATACTTAACCATCGAGAATGTTGATACTAATATAGAGTAATTATCAAAATATATATGTCCAAACACAACAATACATAATAAAATAAAACAGTAGCTATTACAACCTATAAATTAAGTAACAGTATCATTTTCATCCACCCAAGAAAAGAAAGAAAACAGTAGCTATTACAACCTATAAATTAAGTAACGGTTCTCATTACTTAGGTGTGTATTTTATAGTAATCCACACTGATTTATATATACGAATTTCACAATTTTGTATTAGGAGAATCTTCAAACATAGACGAAATAATACTAATCACGCATCTCATTAACCAAAAATATATAAAAATAGTACATACACAACAAATTTTCAAAGAACTTTTACCCATACCAACAATAAAAAAAAAAGAAAAAAAAGTAGCAAACAACCTTAACAAAGCATCCAAGCCATTCACGTTAAAAACTTGCCGATCCATGTCTATTTTGAAAAAACCCGCACATTTCACACATCAAAGCGCATCGAAAAATTTATAGACATGGCCATTAAACATCCTACATCAACCAATGGATCTCAATCCGAGATTGTGCTTCCTTCGCTCCCACCTTCCACACCAACATCGTCGTCATGCTCCCCATCGGACTCACCTTC
Source organism: Sesamum alatum (assembly GCA_034509735.1). NCBI lineage: Eukaryota > Viridiplantae > Streptophyta > Magnoliopsida > Lamiales > Pedaliaceae > Sesamum > Sesamum alatum. The sequence continues at coordinate 4,161,084 of JACGWO010000012.1, read as the reverse complement.
GTCGCTTGATATGGCCACATATCCATGCGGTCCCTCCTTCGGACGTCCTGTACTGAAGATCGCGGTTAGTTCTTTCCAGTTCGGCTCCCCCACAAATCAATATACATTCGCGAACTCATTCACCTGAAGCAAAAATAATCGGTTTATATAAGTTAAAAGAACACACATTGTTAATCACTTCGTAAAAGATTACTATAGAACAAAACTAAAATTAACGTAAGAAAAATTTTAAGCAATGATAAATAATCTAACCATGACGAGCTCATTCCATGCATCCTCGGATGCATGAACGATGTTGATCTCTCGATCCCATGCGAATGCCGGTGAATCTAAGATGGTCCTGAAAGTGGTGTAATGGAGACGAAGACACTCCAATCTTCTCTTGAAGACAATGTATTTGAAGGTGAAATTGAAGCATGCATTAACTATTCCATGTGCGTAGTTTAGAGAGTGCATGTTGGGGTTCTAGAGAGTTGTTTTTGCCCACAGAGGGCTTGATAGTACAAAGCTTGTATGAAGGAATTATCGTGCCTCCTCGACCATCTAACAGTGTCGAAGTAATGTCTTTGCGGACGGGGCTCAAAAGGTGGCAATGGAGCTGCCGGAACTTGTGGATGTTGGTTTGCACTGGCCATGGAAATATGATGCTAATAGGACTGGGAATAGGAAATAGTGGAATGGAAGGTACAAGTGTGCTAAAGTAAACAATATTAGGCAATGTTGTGCATGTTTGGAAGAGGATGTCTAGTTTATATACATAGACACGACATGAAAAGCTATATGTATGCATCACTATATTTTCCGATTGAAAACTTGATTGCTTCATAGAAATCATTCAAAACTTCGGCTTCTTGGGTTGACAACGGTGAAGATACTTCGGGACGTATGGGGATGGAGTCTTATTCCGAAGGATCTAGATCATTGGGGGCATAGGAGCTTGGGGTGGCGACATCTTTTTGGGGGCTTTGCTGTAATGGAGTGTCATAACCACTCGTGGCTGGACGGCGAATGGTCATCGAATGGTTGTTGGCACTGGCCGTTCCCGAGTCTAAAGCGTAATATTCTTGGACGAAGGCCCACCACAAGGGATCCTCATCGTCGCTATCGTCAATATGCTCGTAGGAGTTCTCTTCAGACGATTCATCAGCCAATGGTGGCATAACATGCACCCATTCGTCATCTAAGCATGTGTCAGCACGATCAAAGTACACAGACTCATCTTCGAAGTCGTTACCTAATGGACACTCGCCAAACAAAATCCAGAGTGCACTCCATTGTGGCTCGGGGGCGTTTACGTAGGCCTTGCCAATTGATTTAGCCTTAAAAAAATATTACGTCAAGGACGACCGATTTAATTTTATTTGAACAATAATATAAATATGGATTTATAACTTAACACATGCATAACGAACATAAAATAAGGAAAGAAATCCTCCAACCTTAGCAATTTGTTCCCATACATACTTGTCCACGGAAATACGGTTCATTTTTGAATCCCACTCGACGGCTACTAAGCTAGTAATCCATGAAAAACTCGATGATGAATTTTAAGCTTTGCTAATCGACGTTGGCAGTAAGAGTACAATAGAGTTAAGCCATATCTAGCATTTATGTCGAACAATACGCATAGAACGGCATGGCAGTTGACGCGTTCGTGATGAAAGGTTCCTTTGCAATGATGGGCAAGGAGCGGCTGGACGAAGGTGTCTTCGATTTCGGGTGTCCAATGCTCACAGTAGATCAATTTTTGTTGCCAAAAGACACCATCTCCAAACCATGCCTGCAAATAAACTTGAAATTATCGAAATAAAGGGCGAATAGGAAGCAAAGAGAGAGACAATGACCTCTTTGAGGATAATGCAAGGGTGAAATGCTACTAGAGGAGAGGGGTTTATATAGATAGAACTCCACCTACTACTTTTACAATTGGTAGCTATAATACTTATGTTAGTTTCGTATAAGCCCCGATACATTAAACGCAGCGGAAATTAAAAGTTTAATTACAAAAATTATTATAATTAGCGATCAAATCGCCTGTCTCATTGCTATAACGATGTGGATCACATGCATAAAAGAATGTCAATTGTGCAGTTAAAAGAAAACAACCTTTTAGTACTCCGGTTGATGTTGACGACTTGAACGTCTCAAGAACGGTTTCTTACCCTACAAACGGTGGAATGTTACGTCGATTGTCCACGGTAGGAACACAAGTGTCTTCCGTCTGAAGTTAGTCCATACCACCTATGACGGAATCTCCTTTAGCCCTATGCTAGTAGGCGTTAGAGGATTACGGTAGATCAACGATTGATCAACGGAGAAGACAAGAAAACTTGTTTCTCTTTTGGAGAAGGGACGAGAGCAAGAGAGCAAGATCAAGAGAGCAAGAAGTAAGAATGCAAAAAGTTGTCTTGAATGGCAACCAAAGTCTCTATTTATAGACCTTCCATTGAAGAAGCCAAGTTCAACTTGTCTTCTTCTTCTTTCAAAGAGGAAGACAAGTTTGATTCTTCTTCTTACAAAATGTCAAAATTGTTTTGTCATATTAAGAAGAGAAGTTCAACTTTTCTTCTTCATCTTGCAAAGAGGAAGATAAGTTTGATTCTTCTTCTTACAATATGACAAACTTGTTTTGTCATATTAAGAAGAGAAGTTCGACTCTGCTTCTTCATCTAATGAAGACAAATCCAACTTTCCTTCTTTATCTTTCAAGAAGACAAATTCAACTTTTCTTCTTCGTTTTTCAAGAAGACAAATCCAACTTTGCTTCTTCGTTTTCAAGAAAACAAATCCAACTTTGCTTCTTCATTTTTAAGAAGACAAATCGAACTTTGCTTCTTCAAGAAGACAATTCCAACTTTGGTTCTTTATAAGAAGACAAATTGAACTTTACTTCTTGAAGAAGATAAGTCCAACTTTGCTTCCTCATAAGAAGACAAATTGAACTTTGTTTCTTCATCTTCTCCATAATTAATCCAATTAATTATTTTCAAGAATTCTATCATGGATTTGTGTGTGACCCTTTAGGTTCACCACTCAGCTAGACTTGGGCTTGTATCACATATATATTTTAATTAGCAACTTACTTGCATTAGATTAATTAGATCTTATCATAATTAATTACCCTCAATTAACTCCTTAATTGGAGGGTACCCGTCACCATGGGTGGCCATCTAGCAATGGTCCATGGCACTAGAGAATAGGTGAATTTATTGCGTGAACCTGTGAGCTACGCGTACCATGCAGATACGGTCCCTCCGTTACTAACCTCCCGATCAAAGTCTAGGGCATGGAATTAGTTACCAGTTCCCATTATCGACTTTGATGTCTATGTATCATCTCTTCAGGTTATGCTTTCAATTTATCAATATAGGAAAAACCCTTTCTCCGATTTGATCAACAACCATGGCCATGGGCTTCGAGGAACGCATAATGTAAAAGAACATAGGAGGTTCGTTATCATCTCATGATAAGTAGCAGATCCTATCTTGGAACTCACCAACCTCCATGCATGCTTAAACTATGTCTGAAACATGACCGTATAGTGATCCAGGATGAAACCTGAGACCACATTGTACATGATCAAGTCATAGCCGTCCTATGCACAAGGTTACTATGGAACCTCAAGTCTAAGGACTAGTTAGTGCACTATCGTAGCCTAAGAGTTCTAGTCATACCGATCATGCCATATAGGGCTTCCATAAGACAACTCCTGCAAGTCAATTCAGTGAACTTGATAACTCTTTATCAAGCACCCACTAAAGTGCGCAGACGTCATACGTCTCTGTCTATGAAACTCGACATTCATCATATGAACGCATCACTTAGTGCAAGTCTTTAAGGAATGGTCAATGCCCTATCTCGACCGATTCATCGACTTGGAATATTTTAGATCAAACCATAGAGGTTGGTTTCATGGTCGCCATCATATGCGCGAGCCAACCCCGTAGCATAATTGATCTAAAGGCTTCAACCAAATGCTCATATAAATATAATGTTAAAAGCATATGATGAAGATGGCCAAAAAATATTTCTTAAATTAACATATTATTGAAAAAGATCGTATAAAATAGTTTACAAAGAGCCAGTAAATTGGCTTGACGGTCACCTATTCTAACAATTTACACTTTTCCATCCAACAATTAATTTTAATTGTTAGCTAGGTATTTAATTCACATAGCCACTTTTGATAAGATTTTTGGGGTTGGTAATTTTATTTTATTTTTTTAGAACGGACCCTCAAATTGTTTTGCAAATATTGGAGCGTGATGCAAAGAAATACGCTAGTTGTTTCAAAATTATTTGCCAACTTAACCACCACACTCCCTGTGCCAAATACATGTATGTAGTATGTGCGGTGGTAGGTTGTATATATTTGCTATATTTGATTCAATTACACAAGTTAATGTCTCACAAAGCATGCGTTTAAACTCAACCATAAAATAAATGATAAAGAAATAAGAAACACTAATTCGCAAGATAACAACAACATGAATTATATAATATAGTGAACATAGTTTAGCATTGCTACTAGGCCTAATAAATGGACATTTTTTTGCACACATATTGCCGAATTAGGATCACATCTTGCACAAAACAATTCCAAACAGTCCAAACCGCAATATTTATAATTCCTTTCTCACACCCATTACATGCATACGATCATTGCACGTACATACGGGATGAGGAGCACCAGTATTATAACAGAGCCCACAATACCGCAAAAATGATAGAGCATCATATCACCGTGCCTCCAATACACGTAGCTTCTGTTGATACTCCTTCAACAGTTCGTCTTGATTGTTCAATCGATTCAACAAGCTAGGTATAATGTCCTTTGACTTATGACACATGGGTGGATCAACCTACTCGAAGACACCATAATACACCCCCTAAAAACAAAAATAGCGTATTACAAAGCGAACAGAATTTACAAGTTTTAAACAAGTAATTATTTTACATGGTTAGGGGTGGCAATCCAACCCGGACCCGGCAAAACCCGCCCCGGACCTGCCCCTAATGGGGCGGGTTCGGGTCCAAAAAATTGAAGACGGGGCGGGTAGCGGGTCCCGGGTCCTTATGGACCCGCCCGTTTAGATATGTATATATATATATATATTTATTTATTATGATAGAATAAACACTAATTAAATATTATATTATTTAATTTAATTATTTTTAGGTACATGTTCAATAGTTGATTAATTATAAATTTATCCCACAATACTTAACGATGAGAAAGACAAAGAAGTTGTTACTAATGTATAATCAATAATTCAATATGAATTGTTTGAGTTGTTCTATTATGAACAATTTTATTTATACTTGAAATTCTTTTTCGACTTGAATTTGAGTTAGATTATGAATAATTAATTTTATTTGTAATTGATATATTAAATTTTATTTTTTTAATTTATAAAACAAATAAAAAATTAAAAAAACCGGGTCTACCGGGTTAAACCCGCCCCGGCGGGTTTTGTAACGGGGCGGGGCGAGTCCCGGGTTGAAAAATAACCGGGGAGGTGCGGGTCCCGGGTCCTTCCCAGAGTTGGCGGGGCGGGTCCCGGGTCCACCAAAACCCGCCCCATACCCGCCCCGTTGCCACCCCTATACACGATACAAATAACCACGAACACATACCCCATCACCCGGAAACCTCTGACACGACGGCCAGGATTTGAGTTAGTCCATGAAATACGAACAACAATCTCTTGTCCACATAAGTATGTGCGCACAACGTCGGATCCATCAGAATCCATAGTGTTGGTGTATAAATTACCAGTTGAACGAGATTGTGATTGATTATTTGCTAAATGATTCATCTACGGTCATTAGATATATGTTCATCCTAAGTTGGCTGAAATTATGTACGAGGGCCATAATTTACGACGACATTGAAGGAAGTAGCATACTAAAGTGTAGTATGTTAAAAGGAAAAAAAGTGCACAATAAATTTTTACCTTACTATTAAATTATGGAAATGAAGACCATTATGAATTCCAAACAAGTTACGAAAATTACAGGGACAAAAAAGAAGTGAATTTATAGAGATTAGTAATGATCTGAAATCAATAGCATGGAACATGTAAAATAGAGGAAAAGATAAAAGATTTCACTGCAAATACAAGCCCAAAGCATGATACCAACAAAAAATACAATAAATTGACCATATGGATAATAACGAGCTCAAATAACAGTTGCAAGACCTCAAACATTCTAAATATTCCATACACCAATTAAAACAATAACTACCTAATTTTTTTCTACAACAGAATCAGAAAAAAAAATTAGAAATTTCAACATTTATAAATGACATAACCAAAAATTGTGAAAATCCAAGGAACTTCAGACAGAGAGTGTCGATGGTAGTTTGTTACTGTTTCCCCGAGCATTACGTTTGAACTAATAAGTAATAAGAAATCGAGCTATTAACATATGCTAGAAAATATATACTCTCAAAGTAGAACATTAGGATTTGGATGAGGAACTAACCGTGTGGATATGAGCTCAACGAAGGACCAGCCGGGAAATTTTTTCTCTGCAAAGAACCATGCTGGTAGACGAAGCCCGGGAGGTGGTTGAAGATGGGGAGAACGGGCTGAGTATAGGGGAAGAGCCTTCAAACAAGAAAATGAAGAAGAAGAAAAAGAGGGTCTAGTAGATCAACTTCAACACTCATCATGTCATGTCAAGCTTTTTTTTGAAGGGTAAATCGATAAATTCTCAAATAAATCACTATTACAAATACACAAAAGTCAACAACAATCATGATCTAATCCTACATGTTCAAATACAAGTAAACATATTCATAAACAATCACATTTTTTCTTATCACCATTTTAATCAATCACAAGTTAATCCATACCCAACAAGTAAAGGAGGCCTTAAAAATGTAAATAGTATGGGATTGTCTATGCGATAATTGAATCTGGTGTGGGCTATTCATCTTTGATTTGCCAACCAAGGTGTGCATTTTAACGCCCTTTATATTTTGTTGGTTTCGAAGGGCACGTATTGTGACACTTTCCAATGAGTGGATCATCCTATGTGTCGTTGGGCGAAAGAGATTATTCTAGGACTACTTAGGCGAATGTTGAATTACGATATTTTTTTGCAGAATGCAAATTTATGGGCCAGTGACCTCACTATTTCTTTGTGATGGTATCATCGCTTACTCTACATGACACTCCTCCTGTTTACCTGCTACATATTTTATATTTCTATGTATGCAGAGAAGTCATGTACACAAGGGCTCCCTAAGCAGGACATTAAAGCGTGGGCTGGCTTGCTATACGCACTACTATACATAACTCGTTTTTTTTGTTTCCATAGGTTAAATACTGCAGTATAGTGTAGTCGGAATGTTGTAGGCACTACTTTCTTTTGCTTACATTTGATGTTGAGTATGATTGGTTGTACCTCATGCTGGATATGTTAATCCTCTACCAACTCAATGTATGTGAAAACATATCCTAACATATTAATTTATAACTAAAGTTTGACATTGGCACTTGGTCTCCCTTCCCAGAATCATATATGCGCGTTTTGGCTGGCCTAGTACATTACACCCGAGTAATTTGGACAATAATTGATTATGCCATAAACCAGATGGCTTATACCCTTCGGCTCTAATCTGGTACATATGTTTCAGCAATTGTGTTTATAAACATCACCGTTTTTTACCTATATATTTGTTGTATTTTATAAGTGTGATATTTTGTCTCATATTTTGGGATTAGCACATGTTGTGGGCAGATGTATTCATCTCATCCATCTAACATAGGTTATGATCATTAAATGATACACCTTTCTCCACTATTATCAACTATAAAGGTGGTACAATTTTCTCCACTATTATCATAGACACAACAATGTGCCTTCCACAACAATATTTCTTTTACCTACGATATTTCGCTAAGGAGATGGGCGATGTGTTCATTGACACTCTTTTTGAGAATATTATCAACCTCCGTAATAGAGGCTGAAACGAGATAACAATCGGCATTGTAATTGCCGCCCAACGCACTGTCAACGCTCATTTTGGAAAGCGTCTCTCGTGAAGGTATTGTATTCAACGGGTCACCCACTTAAGAGAACGCCATTCAACTTTCGTTTGGCTTATCATCCACGAGGGCATCTTTTGGAACCGTCGTTGGAGGCAGCTTTGGGCTAAGCGGAATCGTGGGACAACATAGAGAGGGTAATGTTAACACAAAGAAATTAGACACCAAAATTAATTATTTTACACTAGCTTCGAATCGAAACCACATTTTCTAACAAATTTCAGGTTTGCGCCCCCACTGAATCACTAACGATACTGAGTCTTCTATTTGTATGAGAAGTCATTCGCCTTGGCGTATCGTTGGAGGCTGGAGCCAAAGTGGGAGGCACTGAAGTTAATTTTCGGCAAAGTTGACAACAAAGACGACACATCTTCAGATGATGTTCAATCTAATGAACATACATCGAGCTCCTGTGCAACTGAAGTAGATATATCTGACAACGACCTCGACAAATCATCAAGCTCTTAGTCATTGTTGTTTCGTTGTGTAACTTGCAAAACTTCTCTACATGGCTATGTGGTATTTTCTTTTGTGTGTTTGTGTGTGTTTCTAGCAAGTATTTAGCTGTTCATCTTATCTACTATTCGTCCGATGTTGTATTACTAGTTTGATGATTAGTAATTGTTCGTTCTATTCCCACGATGGTCGTTTACGTCAATCTCCAAATTTCCCTAACAAAGGCAATGAATTCCTTACTAACAACGCTGATGACTGGCTGCAAGTTAGCTGCCTTGCTTACAAATTACACCTTCAAATCGTTATTCAGATAATACATGCCAAAGACATGAAGTGGAACTATTGAGAAAGTAGTTGCAACTTTGCCTGACGTCGAAGTTGCAGTCGAAATGCGTAGAGTACTTCGCTTAGAGGTATTTAGGTACAGTGTATCAAGTTGACATATAATCTGGGTGACAATAGAAACGCAATCAATTATTCCAGTGACACATTCTGTTAACCAAAAATTCCAGTGATAATAGAAACGCAAACAATTATTCCAATGAATTTAATTAGCAAAACACTTTATCTCACTGGAATTAAATTAGCAAACCATCTGTGGGGATATGAGACAATAGAAACCCAAAAATTATTCTAGTGATATATTCTATCACCATGTATATGAGAAAATTATCGTCGAATCTATTAAGCAAAAAAAAAAGTAGTTGATGCTCATTCACTTTGGTACTTGACAAACATGACCATATTGCATTGTTGCCGGTATTTTTCTTCCATGTGCTTAACAATCATAATGACTTTTGGTGAGTGCTTTATTAATTCCCAATATCCAAATGCGTATTCATCACATTGTGAAATACCATAAGGCCATTAACCATTATCCCTTACGTAAGCCATGTCCAGATAGGCTAATCCTTGACATATGCGTGCACTAGCATTAGAGTAGTTGGTAGTAATAGCTCCTATTAATACCAAATCTACTCTAGCACAATCAATGAAGTAAAATCTTGCTTCATTTATATAGAGCCATAACTTGAGTAGATGTGGAAACCCCTGAAGTAAATATTTTTCCATATCAAATCTTTTTTATACATACCTTCAACAAACACCTTGTCCCTCTATTTATGGTGAGATTCCACCAATAGTGTCCAATGAAATAGAATATATTACCCAGTGTGCAAAGAATATCATTATTCCTCATGTAAATGGATATGTGATAGCCAATCAAATTTCCAACTTAAGTGAGTACAACTACCACAATTTTGCCAATAGCCTAAATCACGATGTGACAAATCTTTAAGTGCATGGAAAAAGATATATCAAGAATGTTGCATGGGTTTTTGTTCGCACGTACGGGGGAGTAAACTACGTGCCTCATCATTTGTTCGAATTCACGCTCGCCTATAAATAGGCTTGCAAGGAGGCATTTTTGTTACATCCCCAACATACTCTCGCGTAAACCTACTAACATTCCCAACCATTCGCACGATGTGGCCACATGGGTTTTATTACCAACGACAAATGTTCTACTGTGCCAAGTGGTTGTTAGAAATGGAGAAAACATTCGTCGACGCTCTGGTGGAGCATGCAAGGTCAGGCATGTCCGTCCCGATCGGCAGAACATCCATGCAGTCATGTGTGCATACAACGTCAACAAGAAATATGGAATGAAGGTGACCTACGAGTGGGCTCAAATTCATGTGGTGCGGTTGCGTGAGTGTTATGAGCTTTTCAGGTGGGTTGTCAACACGGAGGGCGCCATATGGAACCCTCGTCTAGGGTTTGTCACCTCCCCTGATCAACTGTGGCGCACGATCTGTAGGGTAAAATATTTATGAAAACATGCTCTATTCAAGTGCAAAACTGTTTACATTTTTAGACCGCGACTTTAATAGAACTATTATCAATATTACTTGGGGATTCTTTGTGGACCATGTAGCAAAACAAAACACGCAAAGTGTTACGTAAATGCGTACGAGGAATTGTGGGAGCAACTCAGCATCCTTTTGATCGGGATAACAATGAGTGAAATGATGTTATCGACGCTCACCGCTTTGATGTTAATGTGCCAGCCCCTGCAGAGGGTTGGGTTGATCCTGCTCTTCCTCGCGCCCATGAGCCCGCAGCTGTTTTACCCGTTGTTAACATATCAGAGAGTTCTGGCTCTTCTTATTATTCTTCTTCTTCTTTATGGGTTGCACTAGATGCTTACTATGGTATGGATAGCGATGATTCCGTTCTCCCTATCCCAGGCATTCCTGCTTCTATTGTCAAGAGAGAACCAGTGGCTATCGTGTCCCACAGAGCCAAAAATCTATGGGTGTCACGAGCTCTACAGCCTCTAATGCGACTCAATGTTTTTGGACCCGGACCAGACCGGCTGGTTCGATTGGTCTGATAGGGAACCGGCCAAGTCCCCGATCTCGGTTAATGCTAAAACTCATCCGCTATTTGGACCGGTGGGGACCGATCAAAACCGATTTGACCAGTTGACCGGTCAGACTGATCCACAAATTATTAAAAAATAATTTTAAAAAAAGAAGAAAAGAAAAATCAATCAAAGGGGGGGGGGGGGGGGGGAATGCTAGGTTTTTCTCTCAACTCAAAATCTCACCTATTCTTCTCAACCTTCACTCTCTCAATTCTCAAATCTCTACCAAAATCAATTCTGATTATTTTACAAATCTCAAAAAGTAATCCATGATTTTTCTTACCTATTCCATTCATTGTATGTACGAATTATTTTTTATTTTCATTTTTACATATTTAAAAAATAAGATATTAGATGGAAAAGGACCCGCCATGTTGCTGATGTTGTTGCGAGCTGCTACTCTATTGTGTGAGCAACAACAGCAGCAACAAGCTGCTGCTGTTGCTCGAAATTTTTTCTATATATTTTATTTTTTAGTTTTAAATGTATGCTATTTTTTTATGTACAAACGTGTATTCTGTTGCAATTATGTTGAGTATTTATTGCTATTATGTTATTTATTGTAATTATATTGAGTATTTATTGCAATTATGTTGAGTATTTTTGCAATTTTTTTTTGAATATTTATTGAAATTATGTTGAGTATTTATAGCATTGTATAACTTGTAGTATTGTTTTGATTGTTGCTCTAATTTATTGGTTAATTTTATTTGTAGTTAATAGAGGAGACTACGGATTCCTGAGCCACGCCAAATGAATCTCAATCTGTTAGTGGATTCGGAGTAGGACAACCACCTCGAATCAATCTAAGACAGAAAAAAAAACATAGCTTGGAAACATATTACTGAGGCGACAACTAGTGAAGGAAGAAAGATATTAACTTGTGATTATTGTCTCACTAACTTTAGAGGTGGAGGAATCAACCGAATGAAACAACATCTTGCTGGAGAAAAAGGGAATGTAGCAAGTTGCACGAAAGTCCCTCCGGAAGTTAGATTTATGATTCAAGGCTCTTTCAAGGAAAATGTAGAAAGAGCGAAAGACAAACGAGGATCTTCGAAAGTTGGCACGAGTTCACATGAAGTTGAGGAATAGGCTTACACGCTCCATGCTCAAATAGAAAGTCACAAGCAACAAAACGGCAAAAATGGGATTGGACTCATTCTTCAAAATTGGTACTCGTGATCCTTCTCAACCTACTATCAAAGCTTCTTTACAAAGTAAAGAAAAAAGGCATAATACTGATTTGGTTGTAGCTATGTGATTTTTTGATCCATGCATCCCGTTAAATGCTTGCAATTCACCTTTCTTTCAAATTGCTATGAATAAAGTTGTATCTATGGGTCATGGGTACACTGGGCCTGGTTATCATACTTTGAGGATTTCGCTTTTGAAAGATGCTAAAAAGCAAGTGACATTGATTGTTGATTCTTTTAGAAGTAAGTGGATAGAAACTGGTTGCACTATAATGGGTGATGGATAGAAAGATTTTAGACAGAGGCCATTGGTTAATTTTTTGGTTTATTGTCCCTCCAGAATATCATTTATAAAATCGGTTGATGTGTCTGTTATTGACTCTACGGTTGAAAATTTGTGTAACTTGTATACTGAAATTGTGAAAATGGTTGGAGTGAAGAATGTGGTTCATTTAGTCACTGATAATGCAGCTAATTATAAGGCAATTAGGTGTTTACTTTCAGAAAAATATCCTACTATTTGTTGGTCGCCTTGTGTAGCTCACTGTGTTAATTTTATCTTGAAAGATATTGGTGAGTTGTCTCATGTCAAAGATTGTGTTTTACTTGCACGAAAAGTGACTTGCTATATCTATAACAATAAATGGCCACTCAATTGGTTGAGGCAAAGAGAGCGGTGAACAAAGATTATCCGACCTGGAGATACTCATTTTGCCAGAAAATTCATTACATTGAAAAGTTTATATGATCATAAAGATGATTTTCATTTACAAGCAATGGTGACATATCAAGATTTTAAAAAGTTTTTTAAGAAAGATGTGGTAAAACAAGTGAAACAAGTGGAACAAGTCATTTTGGATTAAAGGTTTTGGAATAACTATAATACTATTGTCAGAGTTGGAATCCCTCTTGTACGTTTGTTGCGGATTTGTGATTTTGATGAGAAGCTATCATTGGGATATGGGTACAATTATACACCCTGATCTGAATTAATATGTGTATGTTATAGAATATACTATAATGGAACTCCCAGAATTCAATGATGCTCACTGGAAATCTAAATTCATCGATGGACTTCCTCACTTTTTTGCTGAAAGAGTTAGAAAGCTTCTTAGGAATGGAGGAGTAGCAATATATTATAATCAATATACTTATGGGAAGTTAATTGGAACTTGCATTCAAGAAAGTTTAAATTTATGCAATGAAATTAGAATAAATAAACAAATTAAAACACAAAATTTAATAGAGAACAAACAACTAGGAGAATCTGTGCTCAATTTGGAATAGAAATGATACCATCAGATAGACAAAAAATTCTGAAATATAGGACTCCAGAGAGAAGAAGAAAAAGACATAAAAAAACAAAGTGATAGAAAAGAAAAAAATAAACAAAGAAACATAGCCAGAAAAGATGAATGAAAAACCAAGAATAATGTAACAAAAAAGGTAAGAAGATGTTACATGTGTGATGAAACAGACCACCTTGCAAATAAATGTAAAAATAAAAGAGCTAAATGATTAATGAAGAAAATTAATAGTCTTAAATTAGAAGACCAAGAAAAAAAAATATAATAAATACAATATTTTTTGAAGAAAAAGAATCCTCCGAATCTGAGGAATTAGAAGGAAAATCAGATAATCAAGATGAATTAAGAAATATAGAAGAAAATTCTGAATATTTATCAACCTCCGCTGAATCAGATGAAGAAGAAGACTCCCCATGTACATGTAAACAAGGGACAAATGAAGAAGATTCAGATGGAGAATTTTATGAATTAATGGCACAATTCAAAGACCTAGGAAAAGTAAATGTTCTTACAGATAATCATATAGTTGAATTGCTTAGGGAAATTAAGGACCCTGAGATAAGAGACATTATTCTCAGTAAAATGGATAATAATAAAGGTTCATCATCTGAATCGAACCAGGCATATGAAAGCCTAATTAGTAAACCATTTGAACCTTATACAATTACTGAAGTTAAAAGAATACTTAGGGAAAAACAAACAATTAAAGATAATCCTTCCCCTTTGGAAGATTAAAAATAGAAGTCGAAAAATTAAAAGAAGAAATAAAAAGTATTAAGAAATATAATCAATCTCTCACTACTAGGATAGAAATCTTAAAAATAGACAAAAATAATAAATTTCTTGAATTAAGCAAAGAAAAAATTGAGGATAATTTTCTATCCACATTAGAAGTAGTTACTAGTAAAAAATGGAATGTAAAGATTGACTTATTAATAAATAATAATTTTAGAAAAACATTTACTGCTCTAATAGATAGTGGGGCAGACATTAATTGTATAAAAGAAGGGTTGATACCAACTAAATACTTTGAAAAGACAACTCATTCCTTATCCTCTGCCAATGGGCAAAAATTAAACATAAGCTTTAAAATCCCAAAAGCTTATATATGTAATAATAAAAAATGTATCCCTACAAGTTTTCTATTAATAAAGGTTTTAACAAATGATATAATCTTGGGCACGCCCTTCCTTAAGAAGATTTTTCCTATAAAAACAATTAATGAAAAAGGCATAATAGGAACATTTGAAGATGAAAGAATAAAATTTGTATTTATTACCCAACCAATGGATAGCGTTATTAATGAAATAAGAGATCTAATAATTTCTAAAACAAACCAAATTTATTTCATAAAAGAAGAAATTAATTCCTTACAAATAGATCAATTACTTGAAAATCCAAAATGACAGGCAAAAATCCAAATGGTTCAAAATAGATTCGAACTTGAGACATGTAATGAACATCGTAATGCATTTTGGCACAGAAAGAAACATATTGTATGCCTCCCTTATGAAACTGGGGGAAACCTTATAAACTACAAGCCTCTTAATAAGGTTTTAAAAATGGGTAAGGTATCCAATCCCCTATAAGAAAGATCTTTTGGACGATTACATAAGGCAATAATTTTTTCAAAATTTGATTTAAAATCAAGATATTGGCATATTCAAATAAATGAATCAGATAGATATAAAACGCATTTACAATTTCTTTTTGGGCATTATGAATGGAATGTAATGCCTTTTGGTTTAAAAAAGGATAATTACACTCCCCTCCCCTGAGATTTGGTATAATTACACGTAGACCACCTGTGGTTTGAGAAATTACATCTACTACCCCTGAGTTTGCTTCTGTCTAACAAATGGATCCCTCTGTTAGTCAAAGTTCACCGAATTTGTTGATATTAGCAAAAAGAAATTGAATTAAAGGTGAAATTTGCCATCGATTGACTTAGTACTGACGTATTGTAGGTCAAACGAATCTTTTTATGATCAAACTACCCTTATATATCGTCACACGTTAATGCATGAGAGGAGGTATATTTTCACCGTTTAAAGAGTAATTTAGTCATAAAATTTTGTTTTGGCTTAATGCTGGTCAAAAATTTGTTTTATAATAGAACATATTAAAGGACTTATTAATAGAACTTTTTGACCAGCATTAAGTCATTAATAAGTCAACCGAGGGTAAATTTTTTATAATAGAACATATTAAAGAACTAAATTTTTTCACATTTAGCCCCATTTAATTTTATAATAGAACATATTGAAGGAAAGACTAATAGTCTTCCTGATTTCTTATCAAGAGAATACTTAAATGAACATGGACATTGAAAAATTAATTGGATTCGAGAAGAATTATTTATAGGAGTAAGTACCTCCTCTAAAATTCTAGATTATTGGGTTGAAGACAGAATTGAAGGAGAGACTTATTTGATGAATGGGTTGAAATGACTTGTATATAAATTTGAATTTTGGGATGAGCCAGTTGAATATAAAGCCCGACTCAGTAGAATTCAAAGAATAATAAGAAAAAAAAATGAGGAAACAAAGAGGAATGCTTCCTCAAAGAGGAAGAGGCAGAAACTCCTCTAATCAGAGAGGAGGTAAATTCAGACCAGACGAAATTATACGTCAAGGTAACAGATCACTAATAAAAAAAAACATCTATGGAATTGGGAAATATAATATGGTTTCTGAAGAAGAGAATGAGCTCTTCCAACAATTCCTTATGTTTAAAAAAGAGCAGAAGAAAGCTGCTGTCGAAGAAGTATCATCTTCTTCAGTATCTTATGCTAAAGTACTTGAATAAGAAGATGAATTAGAAAATTATAAATTTAGTGAACATGAGGAAGTAATCATACTCCTGGAAAATGATGATTTAAGATGGGAGAAAGATCTATGGTATCTAATGAAAAGATATCTGGATGTAACAACATTTACAGCATGTTCATATAAGCCAAGTGCCCATTATGTGTGCATCCTGAAGGCCAAGCAAAGTGTTGAAATTACTCACACTTATTCCAACAATGGAAAGGAATTTAATTAGTCAAAAGCAGTAATAAAAAAATTCATCACTGCTGTTGAATGGGAAATCAACCAATTAGGTGAAAAAGAATATATTCACCCAGAATCTAAAACCCCGATAAAATTCAATTATTGGGACTATGTTGAGGCATTCGACAAAGCTTTTCTCTATGAAAATCATAATAGAACACACACATGGTTTTTTCAAAATTTGTCCATTAGTCTTTCAACAAGAAATACCAAATTGGGTATTTCAATGGTGGTTAAACTATGGTTCTCCAATTTCTAAACTCCCTGAAATCTTTCAAGATTATTATACATAATGGATCAACTGTTTGCCAAATATTATTCAGGCGGAAAGATCACAAAAATGGATTGAAGGAATGTTGTCATTTTTCTTCTTTATGGAATTTTCACCCCCATGGATATGAAAATGGTTACTTGAAGTAGGAATAACACTACGAAAAATTCCTTGTATTAAAAGGAAGTCTTGTTCAAAATTCTGGACCAAATTAATGTAAATAAACCCAGAAACAAAAAAAAGGTTTTTATCAAGAAGCACTAGATGAAATAGGTGAAAAGCTTCAAGCACTTGTGGAAAAGGAAGAAAATCATATTCCTAGCCTCTTCGAGCAAATATCACAAAGAATCAGAAGCAAAAGGCATCATCTCTAAAGAGCAAATGATTGAAGAATATCTCAATCAAGTCCAGAAAGACCTGAAAAGAAATCTAACAGGAGCAGAGTCCACAATGGAGACATCTTCCAAGGACAAAGAAAATAAATATTCTTGTTTGGCAGGAGAATCATAGGATCCATTTGACCAAACACAAAATTCTTCTTGATCAACTATTCCGGGGAATTATGACTGCTTTAAAAGCAAAAGCAAAAGTTGGATCATACTCCTAGCCCCTTCGAGAAAATATCACAAAGAATCAGAAGTAAAAGAGGCATCATCTCTAAAGAGCAAATGATTGAAGAATATCTTAATCAAGTCCAGAAAGACCTGAAAAGAAATCTAACAGGAGCGGAGTCCACAATAGAAATCTCTTCCAAGGACAAAGAAAATAAATATTCTTGTTTGGCAAGAGAATCATAGGATCCATTTGAGGAACCCAATTACAAAATTCTTCTTGATCATTTGTCACTATTGACGGACTTCAAATAAATCTTTCAAATCCAAACTTTCCTATAAATACCCCCTTTTAGCTCATTAAAAGGGGAGCCTCCAAAAAACACTTGCACATGTATACCTTCTTTTCCCCTCTTAGTAAATAAAACCTTAGTTTTGTATGTGGGTGTACACTTATAATTCTGTAAGTTTTTCTTTAAATTATTGTATTTACTTATTGCATTTATATTTCTTTTAATTTTGCTCTTAGCCTAATGAAAGGCTAAATTTCTACTGTTGAATTATCCATGACAACGAAGATAGCAAGGTTCTACAAAAAAAAGTATTTTAAGTTAATGATAAATATATGGGGAAAATGAATGAATTTGGAAAGGAGAATATTTGGGTCATTCCCTTATATTATGGGTATGAATGAAGTCTTTGTTGCCACTGCTGCCCGGTTTTGCCGAATTATGGCATTGTTTGGGCTTTTTGGGTGGTGTTTTCTGACTGAGTTCATATTTATTAATTTAACGGAGCGTAAAAGGTTTCCAAACTTACTCTTCTCCAATTTATTTAGATCCTCCTTATATCTTTCACAACTTAAGCTACTCATTTCTTTTGATCACCTTTCGCCTACATAGTCCCATTTTATGGCGATTTTGTATATTTTTGCTATCTCTCGCCTTCCGCCTACATGGTCGGATTTACATTTCGCCTACATGGTCAGATTTTAGGACGAGATTTTGTATATTCCTGATCCCCCCATGGCGTAATTTACACCATGGCTCCATTATTATTATTATTATTGAGAATGAAGATGATTCTGATTGAGTTGATGATTTTACAAAATTGTAGTATATTTAACTATTTTTTTTAATTGTTTGTCTATATAGTCAAGATTTATATTGAACTTATACACTTAGTATGTTTAATTGTTAGTATATTTACTTTAAGTTTGCTAGTATGTTTATGTATAACTATATATATATACATATATATAATTGTTAGTATGTTTATGTATAATTATATATATACATATATATATAATAGGGTCCGGGTCAATTGGTATTTTGACTCCGGTCCAACTAATTGGACCAGTGACCCAATAACTTGATCAATTCGATGTTCGATCCGGGTCTTAAGACATTGATGCAACCCCTCTAAAGAAGGAAGGTTGACTCCCTGCATGTGACAATGCATGTAATGGTCTTAGGTATAATATGCTATGTCAAGCGTCAAGTATTAGTACAAAGTCAGGCTAATTAATCAAAATACATCTATTTAGTACAAAGGTGCCATAAATTGAGTGGAATAGTCATTTCATAGAAAATTAATTATATTGTAAGGTATTTAAAAACACTCTAGCTAATAATCTGACTACTGTTCAATTAAAAGTTAAAATTCTTCTATTTAAAGGTAAACTTTGATGGTTCTATAAATATTACCACATGGAGATTTAATTTAGGGTTAAATAAGTTTTGCACTTATTACCTATGCATGTAGTCTCATATATCCCCTAAATTATGAAAGGTAAAAAAACCCATACAAAATAATTTGGCGGTAAGAGGATAATAAAGTTCTGACTTAGAAATTTTATTTAGTCTCATTACCACATAGCGATTTTATTTAGGGTTAAATACGGATTTAATAACCTGACCTATGTATAGTGTCTCATTTATTGCCTAAAGTATGAGTAAAGTCCCAAAACCCCCTGTACTTATCATTTTACTCCCTAATGGCATTGTATTATAAAAAAAAAAAAAGCTTCCCCACTTTTATTGATTTACAAATTTTCGCAAGCTTTATTTAAAAAATATATTTGAAATTTTCGCAAATATGTGAACCCCTGTACAAAATAATATATTTAAACCCCCTCTACAAACTTTCGCAAGCTTTATTTAAAAAATAAAATTTGAAATTGTTCAAAGTATTATCTAAAATACATTGAAACTTTATTATAGTTTAGGGGGTAAATGCAACTTTTGTCTAGTTTAGGATGTGCAAAATGTATTTAGCTTTTTCTCTTACGCCTTGAATTTTTTCCATTGTACTCAAATTAATTAGTGTGGGTGTCCCAAGAGATATCTTCATTATAGGTTGTGTTTACACAAGTTTCAGCAACAATTGTAATTTGCATGCAATCCAATGGCGCTTACCATGTATCATTCCACAAGGCTCCTCATCATTGTGGACCATGTTGATGTTGTAATTAACATCACACTCATAGAGAGGAGTGAGTTACACAATCCATTAGTGTGGTGCCACGCTACCAGTTTTGAGGTCTACCTCCATTTCATATACCTTGCAAATCCTTGACCTTATTTCACAAGGTTCATATCTGACAGCCCGTTTGCCTTCATCGAGAAATATTCATAATGCCTTTGGATTGTGCCTTTAGGAATATCTACAGCTTTGGAGTGTATTTTCCATTTCAAGTTGACGGCCGGTAATTATTACACCTACCGTCTCTTGGCGTTTCGACTCAGTACATATCCAAAGTCTGCCCCTATATGAAATGTTCCTTTATAAGCTTTGCAGCGTGCCCTCATAGCTTCACAAGGTTTCTGGGGTCCCTCATGTTGTAGGCATAGTAGTACAATACTTTGTTCTTTCTCGTTTGAACTATGGCAAACACAAGGCGTGCAAAGAGTCAGACAAAGTACTTCTACACATCGCGCTGGACGAAATGCCATGACATTGCCTTCATTAATTCACTTGCATGGCAGGCCGAGCGTGGGCACAAACAGCTAGATCCCGCATGCCTAGACATGGAGGCACTCGATTTCGCCATAGGTGAACGCCTTCTCACCAGTTTCTTTCGGCCGAATTCTACCAGGCAAAGGTAGAATTGCTAAGACAGAGATTCACAACTTTCGATCAGATACTGACGGATAGTGAGTTCTTACAGAACGAGGAAAACAATAGGGTGCTTGGGTCTAAGGAGGTGTGGGATAGGCTGTTCAAGGTGGTATTATAACTCATATTATATCGAGTTTAGAAGAGACTATTTGTCCTATGAGTTTATTATGGATTTAATAATCTTCATACATTATTTTTCGCAGGAGAATAGTTTCGCCAAAGCTTATTGGTGGCGTGGGGAAGCGTTTTATGACCTTTTGTGAATTATTTTTTAGGCGAAAAACAAGGATCTGGCCACTGGTGTTCATGCCGTAGACTTGCCTTTGGCATTGACGGTGGAAGGGAAGGGATCAGTGATGGAGATGACGACATGATTTTCCTTGGAAAGAAGCACATCGAGGATAACTCTAACGACATGAATGACTGTGGAAAAGGTGGTTGGGTTCACTGAGGATTGGTAAGTTGGTATTAGGTGTGGCCGGGCTTGACTTACAAATACGCGAATGCTTATTTGGAGGGGCATGTATTTGTAGGCATGATTGGATATCTTCTATTTTTTCTGTTGCTATAAGCTATAAGTTGTCACCATGTGTATTCTATAACTGGAATGTTTTCGTCAGGTTGGATCGGAGTATTATATAATAGTTGTGTTATATGTTTTTGTAACTTTAACAGGGTTTCATGTTAAAGTTGTGTAAGTGGATGTGGACACTCCGATGTGTTTTTGTGGGGTAATTCGCATGATGAATAAAGTTATGGCTTTTGTCGTACTTAATTTTGGCGAAGTAGCACTCTAACTTTTAACATGATTTCTCATTATTTAAAATGTCTATGATTCATTCTCACAGTTTAGAGTCGTCTACAACTCGCACAAAATAAATGACAAAAAACCATCTAGAGTTAGCTTCATCAGTATAATGCATTGAACAAGTTTTTAGTAACATACAGAATCTAGGCACTCAAGATAAATATCAACTAGATAAGGGGTTCACAGACGACATTGGACTCAAGACTAAATGAAAAATAGCTAGAAACACCCGAGATGAGAATTGGTACAACTGGTGCGTTTTTGTCATCATTGCTCGTCAACCAACAATGCAGAAATAACTTGAGAAGATAAACAGGATTATGGTAACGGGAATATCCGTTAGAATCTACCATTTAACATTGCCTTACCCATTTTTTCCGTGAGTTAATGGAGGGTGAGTAGAATCACTCCATATCCTTGGGATGATTTACCAAATGGGTGACGGTGACCAACTGCTCATTTTCATCGAAACCAGAAAGTTGGGGAACGGCTTCCAACAAGGTGCATTGTTTATCTGGGTCCCCAAATTCCACCTCAAGGACCCTCGCTAGTTTCCCCATCCGGTTGTTTGCAATGTTAAGTAGTCACCATGTTTACTAGTTGTGGTACTTCTACTAGGGTATCGTCCGCCTTATGCTTCTTAGAGGAACCGGTGGTACGATTTGTAGCACCAGAAGAGTTTACAGTAGGATCAGCATTAATATTAATCGAGATTGGTGTTTCCTCCTCAAGACCGACATACCCAGTGTCGGAGTTCCACTCGGCTGTGGGGACATAAAAATCATCGTTTGGTAGTTGGTCTTTCACGCATATCTCGGTAGTGGCGCGATGAACATCTATAGCTCCGTCCCCACCAGCATGATCCTTACCGAAAATCTCACGCCAAGCAGGGAAGAACGACCAGGACTTGTATCGCATTTTTTTGGCATATGGATCAATCTGCAGTACAATGTGCAACGGAGGGAATACAGGTGCTACATAAGAAACGAATCTGGGTCTACAGATCTATAGACGCTAATGCAAATTTTCTATTATTTGTGAAAACGACTTTGAACCACTACCTTGATTACGGAAAATATATAGATGATACCTTTACGTAATTGTCCCAAACGTCTTTGACATTCTATCGATGGTTACCATACACTTTTGCTCGTCCCATCAAGACCCACTTTCGACATCATCCCAATAAGACAAGAATACTGTCTTTTCCAAACTTGTATCTTCGAGGTAATGTGTGGCTCAGCTTTCAAATCGCAGTCAGGGAGCGCCCAACCTAGACAAGTCTCTAGCTGAGCCAGATAACCATTTTAAAAATTGTTATCACACTTCCATCCACCGGCAACAATCAATTTCAATGTGTTAATCAGCACCTCTTCCTCACAACTGGTCCAAGTGCATCTAGCTCCAGCCCTCTCTTTAGATCCGGCATTGCGCCTATGTCGACTACTTCCCTCGTCATCCAACGAGTTCATTTTCAATTGTAATATGTTCCTGTGTACACAAATAAACTGTCATCCAACAGATAACAAAGGGCATGCAATCACTAATTTATCAACAAATCAAGATAGGATACCCAAACATCCAAGTCATCCATGCTTATCCAAACAATGAAACAAAGAAAATCACGACATTCGCGGTTCCAATAAATGATAGACACTATTGAATCGCGTGTTTGCATTTATTACTTGGTCTCTGTACACAAAAAACAAACATCCAAACAAACACACTGTGTGTTCATAAAACTTTGTGAACACTTTTAATTAACCTATCAATTTTTTAGTTGATCTTAGGCTACAGAAGCACTAGCGAGGGACACGGTGGAAAATAATTGTGGTCTAGCTATCGTCAAGCGCGGTGTGTCCACTCGTGATACATAGACGAAGCTAACTCATCTCTCCAACTTGGCCATGCTGGGTTGGTATCAATAGTAGCAACATAGTCGACACCTAACTCTAGCGCAACTTCCTATTTTCAGGGATCTCTAATTCTAGTAGATTGTTCGGTATATCTGTGCGAATGAAGTTATGGAGTAGACAACAGGCAAGTATAATCTTGTTTTGGATTTTGATAGGATAAAATGATGGGCTTCTAAGAATACCCCACCGCACTTTCAACAAGCCAAACGTTCTTTCAATGACATTCCTTGCTAATAAGTGCCTTAAGTTAAAAAGCTCCTGGGGGTTCTGCAGTCCACCACTTCCACGGTCCCATCCCACAAGTGATAAGGGACACCTCTATACGGGGTAAGGAAACTTTCAGCATTTGCGTTTCCATTATCACACAAGTAATAGTTCCCTGAAAGGTGATAAGGTGGGGAAGACAAGAACGATTAGATCGACATATCAGTAGCATATATATAAGCGAAAAAATTTTACTCATAAAGATAGGCACTCCAACCTTTGCCTCTCCCTCCAGATGTATTACTATGAAACCATTACAACAAAACATCACTTACCGTAGGGACACACAAGCCGTGCGGCCTAGTGATTGCGTCGCGTAGAACCCTACCATCGACCGCACTCCCTTCCCACCCCATAAGTATATATACGAATTACGTATTAGGATTACACACGGCAAGCACATTAACAGCAATACGCCCTTTTCAAGTGCGGTACGGGCCCTTGTCTTGTTCAGCAACTCGGACATCAATGAATGTGTTGTCTAATGCACCGTGACAACCTTTTATCATTTCTGAACAAGCAGACAAATCAACCAATGGTATCACTGCATATCTAGATTTGGTACATGCGGAAATATAAAATGCAAGAAAACTAAGAATTAGCTACCTTGAACCACTTCCACCTGCGATTGATGGAATCATGTGAAATAGGGGATAGACGAGCGAGCAATACGTTGTGCAGCTTGATTACAACGTTCAAGAATCCATGGAAATGCTTGCTCACTGTCCTTCCTGATCGACTGAAATCGTGTTTGACGACACAATTTTTCTTGTGGTGTGCTATGACACCAAGGAAGATGGCCACTTTCTTAGATACAGTAACGAATTTTGTGTCAGCCAGGCCACCAGAATGCTCAAGCAAATAATAAAAATGGTCAAATGCATTACGGTCCATGCATAGATTCCTGAGACACGATACATCGCTGCACACAACCTACTAAGGTGCCTAACCTGCTTCGGGATTCTAGAGTTAAGTGTAGAACAACGTGTACGGACCCGTCTGGATCTAGTGGTTCTTGTTCTCAAGTATGCATAAACGTAGACAAACAATACTAGGGCAACGACTACGTCAACAATAATCTGTTGTACCATGATCAAAGCATATATTCTGTGCAGTCGACTCATCCTAAAAAAGACAGTGGTCACACATTCATTCCTTACACATGGAAAGCATGATAATTTGCTCGGGGATGGTTCAACCAACACGGAGTGAAGGCATAGGTATACTCCTAATCTACAAGCGAAACTTTCGAAGCACCAGAAGTACATGAAAGTGTACACAAATGGGAGGGTTAACTAAGCTATTATAAGCAATACAAAAAATCGAAACTATCAAGGTTGCGAAGAATGATATAGTCCAAATCTATACAGATATAGAAAGAACAACAACGAAAACAAAATCCGAAACAATAATTACAACTATATTTTGCATATAAGTATTATTGGCGATAACCCATCTTTTATGCGTTTATTGCAATATAGAGAACTGATTGGAACAAGAATCTCAACATTAGCATAACTGGAAGTATATATAAATATGGCAGGAGACAAATACGAAGAAAATAAGCCCTCGCCATTTCTTAAACAAAGACTTCTATTTTTCAAGCTTCAGCAAGACAGGAGTAGAAAGTGGAAGTAAAAACACCATATACGAATTGATAAACGAGATTTACCTGTGTCTTAACCTCGACGCCAACGATTCCTTCAACGCTAGAGTAAAGTAGGGCTACCTTCAACAAAAAAATATGTAGGAGAAACCCTTTGTAACAACAATTTAGGAGAAGAAGGTGACGGAGGTGAGTTAAATAATAAAGATTTGCATTTAAAAAACCCACCAACCCTGCGTCAGAAGAATAAATGAGCATGTGAAAATTAACACTTGTCTAGGGCCAAAAATGTAAAACAAAAAGACAGTGAATCAGGGACAAAGTAGGAAGACAAAAGTTAATAGGGCTTGTGGTGGGGTCCACAGATTATTAATATGGGACCCCCATCACATGTTACAACCAGAGTGAGAGTAGGGTATTGTAGTGACCAATTAAGGACTGTAGCGAGCATACACAATTTAAAGTAGATACCAAACTTATAGCTACTAATTCCTATATAGGTCTTAATTGGTGATTGTAAACATGACTTCAGGGTATGGACCTAAATAATGCCTTGTCTTATCCATTGATAGGCCTACGTGGAGAAAATCTAGCTGGGAAAGCATATTTCCTAAATATTTTATGTAATACTAGTATATCTTAGTTGATTTTAGTTTAATCTAATACATAGTCTAGGAGATGGGCCTCCGTCTTATTAATTTCTACCGGGCCTTGTAACTTGCAGATTGGGCTATTTGACATTGGGCCCATCAGTTTCTTTTGTTACTTTGCCTTTTTCCCCCTAATTCATTTTTACTTATAGACCTAATTACCATTAATTTTGTTTGGTCTAAAATGGGGCAGTGATAACTGAAGTGAATATACATATCTGATGTTTGAAATCTTGGACAGTGTTTGGTGATGGGTAAAATTCATTTTAGTCCCAACATTTGAGTTCGATTTTAAAATAGTTTTTATTTTTTCAATTTAATTTAAATTAGTTCCTTTGGTGGATAAATTTCACATATTACCCTTATATTTTTTTTTTCTTTTCTTTTACAGAAAATAATTTTAGTCATTCACTTTTCATCTTTAATTACAATTTGGTCTCTCGCATATAAATTTAAAAAGAAATATTGTTAATTTGAAAGTATTTTCAGTTAGACAATTATTTAAATAATAACTTGATTCATGCCATATAGACAAAACTTTTGTGATTATAACAAACTTCTTGAAATTTTCAAATAAAAAAAAAAACACTTGAAGAAAGTTAGAGAAAAAAGTTTAATTAAAAATAAAGGAAAATATTTTTAACAAAAAAAAAAACTTTTGAAAATATAGCCGATTCTCAACATTTTAACTAATATATTCATTTTCTTATGCATTTTCTAATTTCATGAGATCTTTTTTTAAAATATTTTTGCTATATTTTTATTTGAATTTTTTCTCTAACTTATTTATTCAATTGCTCTTTTATTTGAAAAAATTCAAGTTCATCAAATTCACAATAATTATATTTATATCACAATCAAGTCATTATTTAAATAATTGTCAATGATAAATTCTTCCAATTAAAACAGTTATGTTGTTTTAAATTTATGTGTGAGGGGCCAAATTAAAAATTCAAAATGAAAAGTAAGGGAAAAAAATAATCTTTTTTGTAAAAATGGAAATTATAAAGATAATATGGAAAAATCAGGTGTTGGAGGAACTAATTTAAAGTAAATTGAAAAGACAGACTATTTCAAAGTTGAAACTAAATGTCGAAAAATAAAATGAATTTTAAAGTTTGGTAACACTACTAGAAAATAGAAGATTAGCGATAAAAAGAATCAAGTGACAATTTTAATATTGTCACTAATTGTATATATTTAGTGACAAGAATATTAATTTATTTTGTCACAATAATGAATTTTAATAATTACTATTATTATGTAAAAAATATTATTATCAAGAACTCGTGACAAAAAATAATATGCGCAAAGTTGTCACTAAATACAATTAGTGACTCATGTATAGTGACAATCTAATGACAACAAATAACTGTTGTCACTATATTATGTTGTCATTAAGTTGTCACTATAGATGTGTCATTAATTGTATTTAGTGACTGACAACTTTATGCATAATTTTTGTCACTAATAATTATATAGCTACGAGATAAAAAATGTTATCACTTAATATATATTTTTAGTGATAACTTTAAAATTATTATTTGATATTTTGTCACTAATATCGTATTTTCTTGTAGTGTAATAAAGGATCTGGGACTTGGTTTTGAATTCCACATCACCTCCAACGATCATC
The DNA here is from genome assembly GCA_034509735.1 of Sesamum alatum. Taxonomy (NCBI): domain Eukaryota; kingdom Viridiplantae; phylum Streptophyta; class Magnoliopsida; order Lamiales; family Pedaliaceae; genus Sesamum; species Sesamum alatum. The sequence goes on along the minus strand of JACGWO010000012.1, from coordinate 4,133,762 downwards.
CAACATATCATGTTTTCTTCTTCCTCCTTAATATCTCCCATATTTAGCTCTAGATGCGCTCAGTGATATTTTGTCAATGGGCCGATAATACCTTTTGAATAAATACCATAATAATTAATTATAAATCCTACTCTTACCGTAACTCTACTGTGATAGTAGTTATTAGTCAATTAAATTTAATATTGGTAATTTATGTATATTGATTGTTGATAATTGAAATTTATGATTTAATTGTAATCAATTCAATAAAAATAAAATAAGTAAACAATAATTACTTTAGTATCCTATTTTCACCTTACTCATGGAATACCTATTAGGCCTTATCCATATATATATCAAAGAGCTTGAATATGGTCCAGTCTTACACATTAAGTTTTGTGTTTCTTCCTAATAAGTTTTCAAAAATAAAATCTCATGAAAGAAACAATTCTACGTGTTCTCTGTAATTATATCACAAGAATATGATACTAAATTAATTTATTAATATCACGAGCTTCCAATCGATAAAATAATTAGCTATTTGAATTTTAAGAAGATGTAAAATTGACCTTCATTGTAGTATAAATGATGATCTTTGCTTTATTCAAATAATAGATTATCATTAATTAATTATAAAGCCGGATAGATTGAATATAGGAATGCGAACTTAGGAACCGATAAAAGAACTAAGTATGAAAAACATATTTAACTTTGGCTTATATTTCGTATCCTTTTGAATTTGCATTCAACTTTAATTGATGAATTTTTATGATTAAAAGTTTAAACAAATTTTATCTATTGTATATATGGGTCGAGTAACTAATTAAGTTTCTTATGCACTTTTTCATTTTCTAAACTATCATGAAGTTCAAATTAATTTTATCGTAAAGTTAATTTGAAGTTATTACTAGATAAACAAATATGAAAAGCTCTGGCAAATTTAATCAAAGTATCAATACATGAAAAAAATATAGATAAAATATTTACTCTACTTCAATACATAAAGATACGAATTTAATGATTTTCAGTTAACGGACAATTAGAATCTTAGAATACGAGACTCTCTACTCATACCCACTCATATAATTAATTGAAGTCCGGCTCCGATAGCCGGACGATCATCTAGTTGAAAGGATCTCCACACGGTGCACTCTTCCTAGATAGTCATACGCAATACTTATTGAATACAAAGAACAAAATGCGTTTTGATCCCATAATATATAGTTCTCAATCATTTTGTGGCACCGGCGCATGGTTGAACCATCTACGAATAGGCAGCTAATGCACCGGAAAGAAGTTTGGATAAGATAATACGTTCGAGCTCAGGGTAGCGTAGGGTCTTCTACTCATAGGGTAAGATATGGACATTGGATGTGAATTTTGATTTTTCCTTATGTGATTTACCCTACCCATCCAGATGCCTATGCCCCTAGTAAAGGATGTGTTACATTCAATTCCCATGATAGAGTTGTTTCTCCATGAGTTTTGATACTAAGGAAACATGTGATGTTTCCATATATATGCAGCTTCGGTCTCTGATTTGGTAATGTCCGCCCATTAACACGTCAGTTAAGGTGACGGAAAATGATACTACATTAGGAACACTTTGAAGAATGCCGCATGGGCTAATGTTGGCCTTTGCCAATTGAGCTGTTCCTATATGTTGTCACATAAATTTTCCGATTCGGTAATGTCCGCCCATTGACACGTCTAGTTAAGGTGACGGAAAATGATACTACATTAGGAACACTTTCAAGAATGTCGCATAAGCTAATGTTGGGTTTCGTCAATTGAGTTGTTCCTGTATATTGTCACAGAAATTCTCCGATTCAGTAATGTCCGTCCATTGCGCATCTAGTCAAAATGAAAGAAAATGATACATTAGGAACACATTAAAAGAATGTCGAATATTGAGCTTCGTCAATTGAATTATTCCTATATGTTGTCACATAGGTGCATTTCATGCTTTGATATAATCTCCATTAAGTTGGGAAATAGAGACAATAATTAATAAATATTTTGGGTTATGATAATGGGAAGAAAAGAAAAAGAAGGGAAGAACTTTGCGGCTGAGCACATAGCTGGCGCCATATTGGCCAATTCTTGCTCAAAATTAATTAATGCAAAGTAACATCTTACGTACAGATTTGTGAATATGAAATCCATAATGCGAGATAGCTTATTTGCACTCATAACACTGAACATAGATTGACTTTAGTGATAATTACACTTTTTCCTTTATAATTTGATATAATTACATGTAAACCCTCTAAATTTAAAAAAATTACATTTAATATCCCTGAGGTTTGCTTCCGTATAACAAATAGGTCTTCCCATTAATTAAAATTCACTAAATTTGTTAATATCAACGAAAAAAAAATACTTAATGAAAATCGATATTTACCCTCGATTGACTTGTCACTGACTCATTGCAGGCCAAACAAATCTTTGATGACTAAACTACCCTAATAATGGTGAAAATATACCTCCTAACATGTATTAATCTGTGAAGATATATTAAGGGTAGTTTGAGCATAAAAAAGACTTTTTTTTTTTTTAATCTATAATAAGTCAGTAATAAGTCCATTGGCACTAGAAGGAAAATTCACTATTAGCTACAAATTTATTGGTTACGGACTAAAACCATGGTACATAATTATTATTAACCATGGTTAAACAAAATCGTTGCAAAAACCTAGATTATCCACCATGAAAACTCTTTTTGCCATGGTTATGAGCATGGCAAATATTTTAGCCACACTCGCAAATACAATAGCCAATAACCGTTGTATGATCGTGGTGAATGACTATTCACTACGGCTATTTGTTTTAATCATACAATTAGTCATGGTTAAATGTTAAAGCTTTTCTAGTGTGGTAATAGATATTGATTTTTATTCAATTTTTTTTGCTAGTATAAAAAATTTCGGTGAATTATGACTAACGAATGAACCTATTGTTACACAAACACAAACCTCAGTAGTACTAGATATAATTTTTCAAATTATAGGGGGTTTACACACTACAAGAAAATATAATACTAGTGACAAAATATCAAATGACAATTTTAAAGTTGTCACTAAAAATATATATTAAGTGACAACATTTTTTGTCTTGTCACTATATAATTATTAGTGACAAAAATTATGTATAAAGTTATCACTAAATACAATTAGTGACTCATATATAGTGACAACACAATATATATAGTGACAACAATTATATTTTGTCACTAGGTTGTCACTATATATGAGTCACTAGTTATATTTAGTAACAATTTTATGCACATTTTTTTGTCACTAATAACAATTTTTACAAAATAATAGCAATTATTAAAATCATAAAATTCATTATTGTGACAAAATAAATATTCTTGTCACTAAATATATATAATTAGTGACAATATTAAAATTATACCTTGATTTTTTTGTCGCTAATCTTCTATTTTCTTGTAATGACATATAATTACAACAAACCTTAGAGAAGGAAGTGTAATTATCCCTTGACTTTATGTTAATTTCTGACAAGAAATTTGCTTTCATGGGTGTGTTTTTAGTTTTTTTTCTTTGTCTGATTTAAGCATTTAAATGGTCCATTGGAAAACATTTAAAAATTAGAGTAAATTCTTGATTTCATGAATGTTTAACATATACAGATATATGTGCTAGAAATTAACAAAGTGGTGTGTTTCTTTCTTTCCTGTTAAAGATGTATTTCCAGCTTTCTCTTTTGTGCTGTGCGTCGTGGTGGCCACCCTATATATTTTATTCGCCTTTCATTTCATTACGTGTCACTATTTGCCTCCACAATTAATGTTTTCTTAACTATTATTACTACTATTATTATTGTTATTATTGCACCTATAAGACCTTTGATAGTTGACCTCTTTATGTCAATTATAACATAATATAACACGACAGAATCATGCTGGCGATGAAATACTATCTTGTGGATCTTATACGACTTGGTATGTCTCGTATTACGAACTGGTCTATTTCAACATATTTCAAATCCAAATTGGATCTAACCTCCAATTGGATTCAATAATAGTTCTTTATTCGTTAAGAGAAGATAATCAGTATCTTTTTCAACGTCTACATTATGAATTTCGATATGTTGTCAGTGGTTCTCTTCAAAATAGCTATTGTATTTTGGGGTATAGGATAATTTGTGTTTTCTATTTGACTGTAGTGAAGACAATGACATTTATAAACTTCTTCAAACTCAGTTATTATCTATCTTTAGGTGATCAACTTAATACACAATTATTATACAAAATAATTATATTTACAGTCCCTGACTTATAGTCTGTCACATAAATTATTCGTGTCTTTTGCATAACTACAGAAACCACCCCGGACAGCTAAAGATAGGGATAGTTTGTGTAACAATGGTAATATTTTTGGTGGATGTATGCATAATTTTTCAGACAACAAGGATGATTTGCTAATGATGATGCTTTTAGGGGGTGTATGAGTAATTTTTTAAAGGGTAAATTACAACGACCTCCCCTGAGGTTTGGCATAATTACGGTTACCCCCTCGTTATTTTAAAAATTACAAATACCCCCATGAGGTTTGTGACCGTCTAACAAATAATTCATTTTCATCCATTTTTATGGATGAACTGACCAAAATGCCCTTATGCAAATTGAATTATCTTTTAAAATTTTCTAAAAGTTTTTGGACAATAAGGCATAGGGAGAGGTTTCTTATGTTTTTTACACAGAGGAGCAATAATGTCATTTGCCTCGACTGATTTTTCTACATTTTAAAAATAAAATCAAGGGGAAAATGGGCCATTTCAGGCCCTTGATTAAAAATTACAAACTTCAAAGGTGTCTTTGTAATTTTTGAAACAATAAGGGGGTATCCGTCATTATGTCAAACCTCGGGGGAGGTCATTGTAATTCACCCTTTTTTAAAAAGTAGAAAAATTGTCTGTGTAAATAATGTCAACGTTTCTTGTGAATGTATGTATAATTATTCAAAAAGTATAAAATATTTGTGTAAATAGACCATAGGTGAGGAATCATAAATATAATTATCCTATCTATAATTATGAATAAACAATCAACAATGTTAACTTTGGTGCAATGGATATTCTATGGCATGGATGGGCTCAAATAGGACCTTGAAAATCCTTTGTTGGTTTTGTTAGCAGCATCTTTTCAAATGGAGCACATTTCTTGGTTTTGGACAGCCACATCTCTTCATGTTTCAATATATTTAGTAAAGAGATCCTCTCTTATATTTTTGGGTCAAAGATTCAATTAACATTTTAATTAAAGAACTAAAATATCCTACCTAATACATATAAAAATAATATATTATTTTTAAGAAATAATTTAGATTTAATTCTTCAAAAATCAAAATACAAAAGTCAGTATCTTATTACAACCTGTTTGTTTATGTTTTCATTTTTTGAAACAGTAATTATAGTGAAAACATATTTGCTTATATGTATTTTCATTCAAAATATATTGCTTTGACACCACGTCCCATATAAATCATAATCTCATTAACTCATTCAACAACATTTTCTCATGTTCACACAAAAAATCTATATAAAATTGCAAATACATACTTTTCACTTAAAATTAAAAATTGAAAATGAAAACATAACCTAAATATATTCAGGCTTCGGAAATCTTTCTAATTGTGCACAAAAGTATTAATTTAATACATGATAAAATAATTTATAACTTCAAAATAAATGAGAGACTAATTTTTATTTAAGCTATATTAAATAATTGGAATAAGATTGGTAACTATTTATGTGTATGACCTATATATATATATATAAAAGCATTTTATGAGTGTTTGGAAAAATAAAAAGTGAGACAATAAAATTTTTATCTTCATGAATAGGGGAAATAGCATTTTTGGTCCCATAACTTAGACCCTTTTCACTTTTGGTACCATTCGTTACGGGATTAGCAGTTTTGGTCCCATAACTTACAAAAATTAGCATTTTTAGTCCCACCCCATTTTTTCGTTAATTTTTTAACAGAGGTTGAGTTTTGCCGTTAAGTTTTTGAAATTAAAGGTAAAATTGACGCCATTTGTGCTTGGGATGATTTTTGGCGGAAAAATAACTACTATTGAGAGCTAACATAAAAAAAAAGGGTTAATTACATTTAGACCCCCTCTGAAAATGCATAATTACACTTTCCCCCAAAGAAGTTTTGAAATTACATTTACACCCCCTCTAAAAATTCTTTGTTTACACCTGACCTCCATTCGTTAAAGTTTGGGCGGAAAATGTTCATTTCAACAAAAATAATTACATAAATTTTTAATTTTACCTCTCATTTAACATTCTCGTGCAATAATTTTGTACTTATAAGCAAAAAATATAATAATATTGGCCTCACTCCATACATATACGTTACACTTATCCTCTTATAAGTACAAAAATATACATGAGATTGTTAAATGATGGAAAAAATTGAAAATTTGTGTAATTATTTTTGTTGACGTGAATATTTTTCGTCCAAACTCTAATAGATGGGGGTCAGGTGTAAACAGAGAATTCTCGGAGGGGATGTAAGTGTAATTTCAAAAAAATTTTGGGGGAAAGTGTAATTATACATTCTCAGAGGGGGTGTAAATGTAATTAACCCTAAAAAAAATTCAGAAAATTAGGGCAAATAAACTGTTATGAACACAACTAATGAAATTGCCTTTTTGTCACGTGTGCTTACATTGCATTACTTGAATTTTTTGTGGGTCATCACTTGTTTTAATATTTATAGAATCATACAAAATGATAAATTGCAACACAAATAAAATTAAAGAATGAAAGATTGTTTTTTTGTGAAAGAGGATAGAAATCACCGTTATTTGCCCTAATTTTCTTGATTTTTTTATGTTAGCTCTCAATAGTAGTTATTTTCCAGCCAAAAATCATCTCAAGCACAAATGGCGCTAATTTTACCTTCAATTTCAAAAACTTAACGGCAAAAACTCAACCTCTGTTAAAAAATTAACGAAAAAATGGGGTGGGACTAAACATGCTAATTTTTATAAGTTATGGGACCAAAACTGCTAATCCCGTAACGAATGGTATCAAAAGTGAAAAGGGTCTAAGTTATGGGACAAAAAAATGCTATTTTCCGTCTTCAATAACTTAAAATAATATGCTAATTTAAAAATTAAATAAACTTGTTTGTTGAAATGCATAAGTTATCAAAGCTAAATAAGAGGGGAAAAAAACAAATGAAAGAAGCCTTATTTATTAAAATAAACATTGTGGATTAATTATTTAGGATAAATTACAGTCACCTCCCCTGAGATTTTGGCATAATTATAAATACATTCTCGTTGCTTAAAAAATTACAAATACCTCCCCTGAGGTTTGTAATTTTAAAACAAAGGGTCTGAAATTGACTATTTTGCCCTTAAATTTTTTTTATTAAAAATGTAAAAGAATCAGCCGAGACAAATTACATTATTGTTCCTCTGTGTAAAAAACTTAAAAAACATCTCCCTATGCATTATAGTTCAAAAAAAATTAAAAATTAAATAAAAAATAATTCAATGCATAAGGCCATTTTGGTCAGTTCAACCATACAAATGGATGAAAATGAGTTATTTGTTAGACGGTTACAAACCTTAGGGGGTATTTGTAATTTTTAAAACAATGAGGAGTATTTGTCATTATGTCAAACCTCAGGGGAGGTAGTTGTAATTTACCCAATTATTTAATCTGAATGCATGATTTTTAAAATATTAATATTTTAGGATAGTGTAATATCACGTTTAAATTATTAGGTTCAACAGTATATAAAACACATATTATAATTTATATATGAAAATAATAAAAATTAAAATTACCCACTTTTAGTTTCTTTCAAAAAATAAACAAACCTTATATCCTTAAAGATGACTTTTCTTTGATTTAGCATGGTTTCTCATGTTGGAAATTATGTATTTAAAAAATTTCGAACTATTTTTAATTATATATATTATGATTATTGTTTTAGAATAATAATTAACTCATAATTTTTACAGTTTGTATATTATATAGATTAAGTTACGAGTATTTTAGTCTTTAATAATGATTTTAATTGGAAAAAAAGACAAAAAAATAAAAAATAAAAAATCATGAAAATCTGATGTACTACAATAATCTTGTTAGAATAAAGTGAACAGTATTTGAGAAAACTAAAAGATAAAGTATGAGGTGATGTAATGCATCACTTCATGTTCCAACAATTTTAGAATTAATGTAGGAAATATATATATATATATACATATATATATATGAAAAACAAATTCTAATCGATGCGAAGGATCTGAAACCTCAAAGTCACGCTTGTTAAGAGCGGTTTAACTCTTTTGCTCCCACCTTAGACATAATTAGTTTCATCTTCAATGTAAAACGAGGAAATATGTAGTGAAAATAAAAAATAATATATATATATATATGTATGTGTATAAAGGATAATTATATGGTCCCCTTGAGGTTTGGTGTAATTACACGTACATCCCATATGGTTTAAGAAATTATATCTAAAACTCTTGACATTTGCTTTCCGTCCAACACATAGATCTCCCAATTTATCAAAATTTACCGATTTTAGTAAAAAAAAAATTGAATGAAAATCCATATTTACCACCAATTGATTTATTACTAACTTATTGTAGGTCAAACATTTTTTTTCTGACCAAAGTACTATTATACGTCTCCACATGCTAATAATTTCGTATATCTTCACTCTTATAAGGGCAGTTTGTATGACCTAAATAAATCTGTAAGTCAATCGATGATAACTTATATGCACTTCCAATCAATTTCTTTTGCCGATTTCAACAAATTATATAAGTTCTACTAACAAACAGATATATTTGTTAGATGAAAATAAATACTAAAAATACTAAATATAATTTTTTAAATTACAAAAAAATTATATATAATTATATCAAATATCAATGAAAGAGCATGCAATCATCCCTCGAACATATATAATTCTTTTTTTATTTTTTTATGATTCCTCAACATATATAATTGATATGAATATGTTTAGTAGTAGCTACTGGCTGCATCTTATCCCATCCATCAGCAACTTTCTGTTAATGGAATGAAGTGCGTACAAGCTGGCAGATCAGCTTTACATTAGTGGAAACAAATCTCTTGAGATGTGAAAATGCCAGTAATTCTTAAAATTTTCATTCTTACACTACTGCTACTATACTTTATTCAAAGTTTGTTTGTTTTGTGTGTAGTAATAATATAATTAAAGTATTGCAAGATTTGGACACAGTGCTCTTCCACTTACTACACTTTTCTTGGTTCTTCTCCAAGCAGATGCTCCCAGAACCCCCAACCTACAATATTACCTAGAAAAGATTACTTGCTTTTTCTCAGATTTGTATTATGTGTAAGATTCTCTTTTTTTAATAATTTTATATTAAATTATAGGATAAAATTATATTGACACCTCGTGACGTTATGTTAAATATACAAATGCCCCCTGTCATTGCAAAATTATAGCTTTAGTGTAATGTTATTTAGGGGGTGTTTGTGCAAGTCTTTTTTTTTTTTTTAATATGGGATGTAATTGTAATTATAATTATAACCTCAAGGGGTGCAACTGTAATTCAACAAAAAACAAGATGTGTTTGTGTATTTTGATCTAATCTCAAGAAGTGCCAATATATTTTACCCTAAATTATATCGATTTTTACCCTAAATTATACCGATACTTCCTGAAATTATATCTAGCTGCATGCACAAATATACTTACTTTGTAAAACTATACGTACGGGGTTGTCGATGTAATTTATCTTATGGTGTACTTGTAAAGTTTAGTTTTGGATAACGGGTGTACTTGTAGTTACAACTGCAACTTCTGGATGTGTATTTATAATTTTACAAAGGGCGGGAGGTGTTTGTGTAGTCAGACCTTACTTCAAGATGTGTCGACATAATTTACATTGTTCATTAAAGCTGAACGGTGTAGAATCAATTTGGTATGTATTAAGTGTACGGACTAAACTAACCTTATCTAAAAAAGGAAATGACAAAGTGATTGAATTTATTTCCTGTTTGTTCTATCTCGTCTTCTTCGATGTATTGTATTCTTTACCTCCCTAAATTTTACAATACTCTTGTGAACACGTTATCTAAAATTCCCTATAACTACCACATTATTTAATGTTGAAAAAAAAATTACGGACTTACATATATAATCAAAAATTACATTTAATAAATTCTTTTCTCATTTAGCACACGGATCGAGTATGCTACAATCACTAGTTATAAGATAAAGATGAGTGATCAGCATAACAATACTCTTTAAGTGTGATTATAATAGTCTCCCAATGTTGTGGAATATTTGATTTGAATCATAATTACTATTCAAAAGTTGAACTCGTCCGTACAACATTACTGAGATGTAAAATGATCCAAAATCACCCCTCATAGTTAAGCATCGGTCTAAGTTCCACCGGGGCTAACATCTCGATGGTGTATTACACATAAGATACTGGAATAAATTAGGCCTAATTTAAATAGAGATTTTAAGGCTGAATTCAAGTTTTGAAATATATAATTCAGGTTATTATGTTTGTTAAGGTAGTTCTTGACTAAAAATTTTCGAAACTTAAATTAAATTCGAGTTTGTGCAAGCACAAAGGGATGAAAAAACTAGGTTTGAGAATAATAGGTACATACATCTAATATATGGAATTTGAGGGGTATTCATAGTTGATTTTACATGATAGGGATAATAATGGCACATAGAAGAATGGCAAAAATTACTCCACAAGGAGGCCTAAATTTACTAATTGGACAGACCCATCTCCTTTACTCGGTCAGGTCATCTGACCTGACCCGTTCCTGGCCAACCCAATTAGGGCAACCCATCAAATAGGAGTCGTTGGATTGCCTCGAGAATTCAAATTGACAAGACATCTGGCAGAGAGTAAGTGGGCGATTTTAATCCTATAAATACCTCTTTCGGACAACATTTAAGGTACGACATTTGTTATACCAACTTTAAATACTAAGGAGATCGCATCCTTCTATATCGACCTAGTCATTGACTTTAGCATCGGAAAGTTTTAGTTGGGGACCTCCTAGCAAGCCTAATGATTCTCTTTTCTCAGGTCCCAAAACACTACCTAGAGACATCATAGGCGACCTATAACCTTAGAACCCGGATCATTACGTATCAAAAGATGCATCTCTATATATGTTGTACAATCCACGTTGCAAGTACTTTTGTGATCTGATTGGGATTTTGAATCTGGGGTCAGGTTCGGTTAGATTGGTACTCATCCAAATATCAAGATTTGAATTGTCTAATTTGGATATTCATAGCTTCCTAAAGGGCATTTTTGTCCTCTAAGACCTTTTCTCGAGCAAAAGTCGAGGAACTTATAAAATTTTACATTAATCTCATAAACCGATTATTTTATATTTAATTTGTTATCGAATCACAAATAATTTAATTCTACAAAATAATGATGTAGTTGGTCGTTTCACCGGTGAGCATGCTGAAGACATTGGAGATGTGTTTTATTGGTCCCCCAATAAACCCTAATCTTTGGTTGGTGGTTTTGATATGTTTTTTAACATATCCTAAGTTCTACTTTAATTCTTTCATAGCCATTAGGGTGCCAAGTAATTGGAGCTAGTGGGAGGCTTTTTAATTACTAAAATTGTAGCCATTGCTTTTTATAAAGTTTGAATAATTATTATAATCATAATTATGAAACTAAAAAGCAAGAAAAAAGAATGCGAGGATGCAAGCCGGACACGCGTCTCCTTTAACTTTTTTTTTTTTACTGGAAATTCATGTACAGATTTACTTACGTTAAGATATTAAATATTAAATATTGTTTTCTTTAACAATTTAAAGTTGTAAATGAGGTGACTGTTATATATTAAAAGTCAATGAGCCAAACAAGACGTCCTGTGTTCGAATTTCATCGCCACACATTTATAGAAAAAAGGTTTTATTTTTTTATTTTTTTTAGGGGCATGTTTAAGATATTAAATTTTAAATATTTTTTCTCTCTAATAATTTAAATTTTTTAAATGAGGTGGTCGTTATATCTTAAAGTCAAAGAATTTCCGCATTCGAATTTTATTGCCACCCATTTATACAAAAAAGGTTTTACATAGGGGACATGTTAAGATATTAAATATTAAATGATTCCCCTATCTGCTAGTTTAAATTTTTATCTGATGTGGTTGCTTAATATGGAATCAAAGTCAAACAAAACAAAAGGTCCTGTTTAACACAGAATCAAAGCGAGATAAAAGAGAAGTTTTACGTTGGAGTGCATGTTAAGATATCAAATATTCAATGATTCTATTTTCTATCAGCTTAACCTTTTAGATGGAGTCGTCATTTAACATGGTATTCGAATCTCATAGGCACGCAATTATTAAAAATAAACAAATCAATCTCATAGTCACACATTTATAAGAGAAAGATTTCACATGAGAGAGCATGTTAATATATTTAATATTAAATGATTCTCATATCTAACATCTTAAGCTTTTAAATCGAATAACCGTTACCATGATATCAAGTGATCCTTTAACATGGTTGAAAAAAGGGTTTCGCGTGAATGGAGACATGTTATATAGATATTAAATATTAAATAATTATTTTCTCTAACAGTTTAAATTTTTAGGTAAAGTTGTCGTTCAATAATATATATAGATACATAAATAAAAAAAGAAAAAAATAAATAAATACATAAATGCGTACATGACGTGGTAGATAAATCTAAGAGTCGAATATAATTGGATACATTTGATTGCTTGCGACGAATAATGGAGTGACTATTATGTGTAGTGGGAATATTCCCCTGCATTATTAGCATATTAAATTTCCACTCCAAATTATTTTTAATTATACTTAAATTATAATATTATTTTCTTTTTAGCTTAAAAAGAATATGAATCGGGACTGTTTTTGGGCTTGCAGAACTAAAAGGACTTGGGGGACAGTGGACATTGTCATGAAGTGGTACGGACAAAAGAATGCAGTTCTACGGTCTTCCTATAGTTTTACTTTTTGATGTGTTTTCAAATTGTGATATCTTAAAGGGAAAAAAAAAAAAATTAGTACACTAACTTGATTCCCGTTCAATTTTAGTACACTAACTTTGGTAATTATCATATTTTATACATTATGTTGTAATTTTGCTTCAATTAAGTTCAATTGAGGGTTTTTATTCCAATTTTCCGGTCAATTGACCGGAATTTGCTGACGTGGCCAATTTTTGCTGACGTGTCCGGCGAAATTAACCACGTCAGCACATGACGTGGTAGGCGGCTAACGTGGCGGGATGACTTGGATGTATTTTCTTTCATAAGGATGAATTTTAGTACACGAACTTTAGCATGATTTAATTTTAATCCAATAACTTTGAATGAGATTAAATTTAAGTACAGAATAATAATTATAATAATGATATAATATTTTTATTTTTTTCGTACGGAATGTAATATTATTACGATAATTTTAATTAATTTGATAATATAGTTGTTAATATTAATTAATTTGATATAGATTAATTGTTAGAAATTCGATAATATAGTTGTTAATCATAGTTTAAAAAATAGATGATCCAACTGAACTGATAAGTGTGAAAAGGAAAAGATCTCGGCCATAATAATATCAACTCTATTAATAATTATAAATAATTAACAAATATATTATCAAATTATTAATAATTATAAAATATATAATTATCTATTTTTTAAATTATGATTAACAACTATATTATCAAATTTTCAATAATTAATATATATATATATCAAATTAATTAATATTAACAACTATATTATTAAATTTATTATTCTCTAATTAATTAATTTCATAGCTATATTAACAATTATCAAATTATTATTAATTAATTATATCTAATTAAGTATTACTAATTATTATTTTAACTTTAACTAATAATTATAAAGAATTAACAAATTTAAAAAAAAATTGAGGGCTGGTCGTGAGTGCAGCTCGCAACTAGCGACCAGTCATAAATATATAAGTGTACCGTTTTCAACGATACACTTAATTTAATTTTTTTTATAATATAAATATAAATGGGCAGTGACAACCCCTAGACACAATGACAGGGGACTTAAATTTCACCTCATTCAAAGTTATTGGACTAAAATTAAACCATGCTAAAGTTAGTGTACTAAAATTCATCCTTATGGAAGAAAATACATCCAAGTCATCCCGCCACGTCAGTCGCCGGCCACGTCATGTGCTGACGTGGTTAATTTCGCCGGACACATAAGCAAAAATTGGCCACGTCAGCAAATTCCGATCAATTGGACTTAATTGAAGTAAAATTGCAACATAATGTATAAAATGTGATAATTACCAAAGTTAGTGTACTAAAATTGAACGAGAGCCAAGTTAGTGTACTAAAATTGAACGAGAGCCAAGTTAGTGTACTAAATTTTTTTCCCCCTATCTTAAAAGGGTTTAAAGCATTCTAACATATTGATATTATAAATGAGTAAAATATTTTTTTATAAAAAAGAAATAACAATTTACCTTTACATATTTTTTAAAAATTTAATACAGAATAATAAATTACTATTTCTTATTCATGGAAATGTAATTTGTTCATTTGCAACATCAAAAGAGGGGTTGCTTGCATTTTTTTCTATCTTAAAATGAACATATATATAATTAATTAGTGAGAATTATTTCATGAAGAAAGATGAAAATGCTCTCGGCATCGTATTTCACATGACTGATTGAAATAATTTCTGTTTTGTGGTGGGAAAATTAGGAGTGTTTGAAAACAAAATTACAAGTGAAGAAAAGGTGATGTTGGAGTGTACGAAAAAAACGATTTAATACTTACAATTTTACTTATAAATTATAAAAGTTGGTAGGGAATTACTTATATCTTTTAGTTTAAATCAACTTAATTTTAAGTAGTTCAAAAATATAAATTATAGAACAAAAACACTCTCTTCAATTTATTTTTAGCAATAAACTTATAAGCGTTTGCAAACATCTCTTACATCAAAGTTATCAATAGAAGGCTGACTTTAAGTTTATATCTTTGATGTTGCACAATTATTAGTTTATGAAATAATCGACTGAATTAGATTAAAATAACTTTATTCAATGGTCATTCGGGTATAATCACTGATATATTACAATTGATCCTCGTAATCTAGAACTTTCTCATTACAAGGAGAAATGCTTCTTAAAATGACATATTTGTTCCCAATTTGTCACTTGAATCCCAAATATATATAATGATGTGAGCTCCTATTTATACTAAGAATTTAAATAAGGGATGTGGTGACTCTTTACTATCTTGTCTCTCATCTCTTTGGAAGCAGATATAAATGGGAACTTCTTAAGGGGACAAAGTAGTCTTTTCCCATGCTCCTCTTCAATGCTCCTATCCCTTGAATGAAGCCTTTATCCCATGTATTAAGCATCGATCCCATGCATTAATCCTTGACTTACCAAAGATTGAGGTTTTATATTAAAAATAGCCTTTAATGACATGTTGACCAAATGATCCTTCCACATCAACTGCCCTCAAGTTCCAAATATTTAAGAAGAAAATAATTAGAACTTGGTAAATGCTATCTTTGCTGCTTTGGAGAGCCTCCTTCCACATTGTATATATATAAGAGTTGCTCGAATAGTTGGGACTTTTTTGCTTATTCTCCATCAAAATCCTCCCTCGTGGCACGTCCTCCTCATTTTCGTTCTTCGATCATCCATCGAATCTCTAACAGGAAAGGTACATTTCAATTTTTCTTGAAGGTGTTCATTGAATTTTATTTTTTGCTCTACTCGTTCTTCTTTTTTAGTCGTTTGCTTCTCATAATACCTATCGTAGTGTTAATGTTTGCTGATAATCGTGCGGATCGAATAGGGTCACCTTCTGGGTGTAGTGAAGTCTACCTGGACCAAGGGAGGGGCCGCGGTGGCCTTGGCCTAACTAGTAGACATGGCCTCGGCCAGCTGGTCAAGGCGGCCTTGCTTGCCTTGACCCTCGAGGTTGAGGCAATATGCCTCGACCTGTTGGTCGAGGTTCTTCCTCTTGTTCCCTTTCTCTTCCTTCGGGCGAGGGTTCGTCACATCGTCCTCCTACCAACTTTTTTTGTTCTTTTAATTTAATAGTTTTAGATGGAGACGACAACAGTCTTGCCTTAGAGGTCATTGAGGCTATGCGTAACCTTCCAAATTGTCATGCCAATTCTTTAGAGATTGTTTTGAGTCCGCTTCTTCTTCCCCTAAGGGTGTAATGGTTCCCCTTAGGGGCGAGTGTTCCTCGACCCTAGGTTTTGGTATAGGGTTATGGATGTTGATGTATGTGATATCTTGAGCTTTGACGAACTTTGTATTTTTGTAAGAGAACTATAATTCTTCTCCCCAGGTGGAGTTTCTCCTACCTTCTTCCGAGGATAAAGTTAAGTACCCCATTAGGGTTTTTTCACGGTCTATTCAGTATATTTTTCTTCGGGCTTTACTCTTCCTCCTCATTCCTTGTTAGTCGGAATTGTCAGTAGTGTTGGTGTTAGTGTAAGTCAGCTCACTCCTAATGCTTTTATGTCCTTTATGGGGATTCTTCACCGCTTTGGAAAACTAGACTTAACTCCCTCCATAGAAGCCTCCATACTCTTTTTTTGGTCAAGAAAGTTGTGAACGATTCCTTTTTCTTTTTCTACCCTCGCAATGGTTGTCAATTTTTAGAGGGTTGCACTTCTTCTTGAGGTTCATGGAAAGAACGATTTGTTTATGTCAGGGATTCTAGTTGGGTTCTTTGTGCTCCGTGGGTTGATTCTCCTCTTAATTTTCCCTCAAGCCATGACCTCAAGATGTCTTTATTGGGGCCGAGTTGTTTGAGTGAGTCTTCAATGTGACTAGTCTATTCTCTGATGGGATTCCCCTTTACTTATATTTTTTCGTTACTTCATCATAATCTTAACTTGTGGTTACTTATATGCTTTTTATTATTTGTAGGGGAGAAGTTATATTTGGAGGATGTTTCCGGTTTAAGGCTTCTCAAGAGAATGCATCTTCTCGAACTCCTCTGTTGCTCGCCCTCCACCTCCTAGTCCCAATGGTAAAGGGTTTGGTGAAAGGCAAGGCTCCAGCCCTAACGGGCAACGGATGCTTCAAGTGGTCGGTGCTCCCTAATGTTTGAATGGCATCGGTAAAGGGCAAAGACAACTCAGTCTCTTTCTTATAAGTCAGAGAACACGTAAAGCAGTTAGCATAAGTCCCATATTGCTTATGTATTGTTAGCAACTTTGCATAAAGCGCAGACATATACATGTTAATAATAACTCTTGAGTAGGAAGTAGCTTGTGTCTGGTAGTTAGCGTCACTAAGGTGACCCTTTCTATAAAGCTTCCACAACAAGTAGTCGAGCATAATAGAGGCAATCTTCTTACCTATGTTGTTGACTTCCAACTTACGAAAGTTCATAGTCAGTGCTATCTGGCTCGGTACTCTACTATATCTGAAGACACAACGCTTTGCCAGACTTGGTCATTGGCTTCAATGAACATTAAGGCAACGAGCAGAGTGATCATTGTAATTGTTTAGAGAGGACGCAATGCAGGTAGAAAAGTCCGTGCATAATCTTGTTCTTGATTGTCTACCACGCGGTTCCACGATTGCTTCGTGCGTTTAAAACCTTTAGAGCTATGCCTAAACATTTCAATTTTAGTACATAAACCTCATAATTATACATTTGTCAATTGACAGTATCTAGTCCTTGGTGTTGAGTGCTCTCTGGATAAACAAGAACTATCAACAAATGTGTCATAATTCCTTGATAGTGTAACTCCTCAGTGTTTGGAAGGCATCATAAAGGGCAAAGACATATCAATCTCTTGGAAACTATGACACTAATTTCTTCCTCCTCGACAACGATCAACCCTAGTGGTGGCGGAACGGCGACGATGGCTAGTGGGGCTGACGGGGATGATGCTATTCGTAAAAAACTCAACGTTTCAAAGTTCTTGAGTCTGGCAGAGCGGGTGTTGGGGGAGGGAGATAATGAAGCACTCAAAATGCTGGAATAATTTAATACACGTTGGACAAAGAAGTATGGCTCAGTTCCGTGGGTTCCTCCTCCATCTCTGTGGGGCAGTTGTAGAAGCGAATTCTTCTCCCATGCGTACGGAAGCCTGCGGAATTATGGTACCCTTTCCTAGGGTTAGGGTTTCTAGTGATCTCTGTAGGGTTTCTGACTCTCCTAGAGTCACGAAGTCTAGCGTGCACCCCAAGGTTTCTGAGTTGGTTAAAGTTAACCAGGTGAACACGCACGGGTTGCATGGTGTCCCAGCATTGGCACCGTCGGAGTTGTTTATCGCCACGTTTAAGCTGTGCACGCCAGATTGCCCTAATGATCCCATTGCGGTGGCTTTTGATAAATCGAGCCGGAAAATCCTATCCTATATACAACCTGAGTACATAATGGCGAAGTTATTGTTAAACCTACGCTGGAGATGGCAATGAGGAGAGCACGGCGATGGCAAGCTACGGCATTAGGTTATTTTCTAGGGAAGAAACCATATTTTTCTCAACTTGAGGCGTATGCGAGGTCGACATGGCCAGCAGTTCGGGAGGTTGTGGCATCTCAAAATGGCTTTTTTTTTTCTTCAATTTTAAATCCACGACCGCTATGGAAGAGGTGATTGAAGGAGGGTCGTGGTTGTTCCACGGACAACCAATTGTCTTCCAGCATTAGGAGCCAGGAATGATCCTTTCATGGCATACCCATACTACGGTGTCTGTGTGGATAAAATTTCGGAATCTACCGGTTGAATATTGGACGAAGGAGGGACTGAGTGTGGTGGCGAGCGGTATTGGTAGGCCACTATATCAGGATGTGATCACATGTAGTTGTTCCCGTATCGACTATGCGCAAGTGTGTGTCATGGTGGATTTTCAGGCCAAACTCCCCAAACACATGGTGCTCTTCTTGTCGTCAGTGGGGGTGGAGTGAAGGGATACATGCAAGGTTTCCATTGAATATGAGCGGCTACGTCAGAAGTGCACACACTGCCAATCATTTGGCCATGAGGTGGATTAGTGTCCAATGAAGTGAAAAGAAGCCGTGCTAGCCAAGCAGGTGAGGATTTATGTGCAGCGTCCATGCGAAAGGTAGCACACTGAGCGGGATGGAGGGCCACATGATCAGGCTAAGATTGCAACGACGAGTTCCCGGCGTGCCTCGTCTCCGAGTGAGGCAATTCGGATAAGGGAGGATAAGGGAAAGGAATTAGTAGTGTATAATGCGTTTGCGGCGCTTCAGAATGACTATGACGATGGCAGTTACACTAATCAGGGACCTAATGAATGTAACCCTCGACGTGGTTCTCCATGACATAAATCGCATCTTGGAATGTTAGGGGTCTCAATAAGAGAGACCATCAATATGTTGTATAGGATCTTATTTCGGAATTTTGACTTGAGGTAATCGGCTTATTGGAGATGAGGGTGGCGATGCGGAATTGCCATCGGGTGCAAACATTGATTAAGAGCACCTGGACATGGTTTGTGGATTATCAATCGGGACCGAGAAACCGTATTTTGCTAGGTTGGAATACTGATGTGGTACGGGTGGAGATATTGACCTCTTCCGACCAAATGCTTCATTATCTCATTCAGAATCGTGCCACGATGAAAGAATTTTTTGTCTCTATGGTGTACGGGGCTAATGATCTCTATGTTCGCAGAACACTATGGAACTTTCCGGCTGCACTGGCCCCTTCTTTGGAGGATCACCAGTGGATCATTATGGGCAATTTCAATGTCGTGCTGGACCAGAGTGAGGTTAGTGATAGGGCTCCGGTGCAAGCTGGGGTGATGTAGGAGTTCGGGGACTACTTGTCGGAGGCACGTCTTGTGACATCACCTATGGGAGGTTTCTCTTGGCACAATTGTAGTACCGGTAGCGGCAGTCGGTGACAGAGACTTGACCGCATGGTGGTTAATGAGAGTTGGCTAGCTGTGTGGCTGGATAGCTACTATGAGTGTGCTACACCAAGGGCGTCGGATCATAGCCCGTTGATTCTCCACATGTAGTTGGGAGTGTGTAGAGACAGGGCGCTCTTCCGGTTTGATAACTACTTGGCCAACGTTGCGGATTTTATTCTTACAGTAGTTGAATCATGGCAGCATAATTTTTATGGGATTTCTATGTACTCTGTCACTCAAAAACTGAAGCAACTGAAAGTTGTGTTTCGTGAAAAAAGGAGAAAGACGGGCGACCTGGCCACTAATGTACGAAAGGCACGATGCCTTGAGGATGTGCAGCTCTTGGCCCAGCAGTTTAACACTCCGTCCCTTCTGTTGGAGTTGGAAAGGTTTTGCAGGCTTATCTTCACAAGAGCTGTGCAACAAGAACAATCAATGCTTCACAATGGGCCAAGATGAATTGGTTGAAAGATGAGGACCAGTGCTCTCGTCTTTTCTTCCGCAAGATATCAGTGCGTCGTGCCGACTACAATCAGAGAGTGGGTCGGTGCTACAAGACCCTGAGCTTATTTCACAAGAGATTATACAATACTTTCAAGACCTACTTAAGGGTGTACGCAACAGACATACAGTGCACCTTGGCGCCCTTGCTGACCATATTTTGGGGAGACTGGCTGAATAGGAGACCGATTTTATAGTTAGAGCAGTCCCATGAGAGGGGATCAAGCTCGCGTTTTCTCCATGGCAGACAATAAAGCTCCGGACCCAGATTGATACTAGGCATGTGTTTTTCGAGAGGGATTGGTCGATCATAAGGGATGAGGTATGCGAGGCCATATCAAAGTTTTTTCAATCGGGCAAACTATTAAAGCAAGTTAATGCCACATTCATTACTCTTGTCCCAAAGGTTCACTTGCCGACTTTGGTCGAACACTTCTGACCCATATCGTGCTATAATGTTCTCTATAAATTAATCACTAAGGTGATGGCGGAAAGAATGAAAGATCATTTGGCAAAGTTGGTAAACCCCTGACAAAAATGCCTTCATCTCGGGGAGGAAAATTGGAGACAATATTATGCTTGCATAGGAGCTAATGTATGGATATAATAGAGCTAATTTCCGCCACGATGTGCAATTAAGGTGGATATTTGTAAGGCGTATGATTCCGTGAATTGGGATTTCTTGTTGTCAATAATGCAGACTTTCGGATTTCATGCTAAGTTTATCTCCTGGGTGGCGGAATGTATCACTACACCTTCTTTCTCTATTCTTATAAACGAGGAACCACAAGGCTTCTTCACGAGCACACAAGGGCTGCACCTAGGGGATCCTATATCTCCGTATCTTTTTCTGTTAGTTATGGAGGGGTTGCATGCGCTTCTTAGGGCGAAAATTTCCACGAATCAACGCTTAAAAACACCACTAGCACTGTCAAGAACTAAACCTATTTCAACTTAGCTTCGTAGACGATCTTCTATTATTTTGTAAAGGTAACCCTCAGTCAGTGGCTGTGTTTAGAGAAAGACTGGAGGAGTTTCATGAATTATCTGGGCTGGGGTGAATTTGAACAAAAGCTAGCTCTTTATTTCGAAGGCAGCTACTCCGTCTGTGGCCATTATTGAGGCCGCTGCTAGGATCACTAAATGTGCACTTCCTATACGATACCTTGGTATCCCTCTTCTATGATCCAGGCTGCGTGTGGAGGCTTGTCGACATCTGATTGAAAAGGTGGAGGCGAAGATTAGCTCATAGGGTGTTGCATCTCTCTCGTTCGGGGGGTGTGTTTAGCTTATTAAATCGGTCCTCATTACGATGTGTCAGTACTGGGCTTTGGTGTTTAATTTTCCGAAGAGTTTGACAAAGATGATTGAGTTGAAAATTTGAAAATTCTTGTGGCACGGGAATGGGGAGACAGGAGTGCAAAAGTGTCTTCGGAGCAGGTGACGAAAGATACGTCGCGAGGGGGACTTGGCATTTCGTCACTACCCCAACTGAATATCACCCTTATAGGGAGACTACTGTGGGAAGTAGCCACTCTGAATGATTCATCCATTTGGGTATAGTGGATATATACATTTCTGCGTAACTCATCGGTTTGGTCCAATACCAAACAAATAGGGTCCTGGGGCTGGTGAAAGCTATTGAAGTCCCATGACTTACTCCGTCCGGGATACAAGTTTACGGTTGGAGAGGGGGAGACTTTTCGCCTTTGGCTCGATCCGTGGCACCCACTGGGGGTATTGCTGAATCATTTCCCTAGAGGACCACGTTTGACGAGACTCCCTTCCATAACCTTGTTCTAGATGATAATGGTGCAAGGAGAGTGGAGATGGACATCCAATGTACGCCTAGATTTTGTTGCTACAATTATAAACCAGTTGCCGACTCCCAAAGGGGGCCAAGATCGCATTTCCTGGTTCCCTCATTCGGGGCATTACAGTACGAGAGAGGGACTTCAACTTCTGCAAGGACATGGTGAAGTGGTACCCTGGCACATCCTCCTCAAGGGCTCACTAAAAATCCCACGGAACACGTTTATCCTATGGCTTGCAGTTCAACACCAGCTGAGTACCATGGATAAGGAGTGGTTGAGTCACTTGGACCAATGTTGTGTACTTTGTGATCTACAGGTGAAGGAGACCCACTGCCATTTTTTTCTCCAATGCCCCTTCGCTGCTCAGTGTCTTCATGTCATATGCAATCAGATGAAATTTCATTAGCCTTACCACAATTGGGACTCTGCAATCCGTTGGGCTTCAGGGCGATGGAGGGGGGAGCATGTGGTGAATTTTGCATATATATCTCTTTTGGCCGCGATGATTTATTACATCTGGTGCGAACGAAATCGACGTCGATTCCAATCACAGAGGAGAGAACCACAGGTGCTTGCAAGCCTCATTTTGGAACAAGTAAGGGGTAAAATTCTTACTATGAAATATAGTGATTCCCTGCACACCCGGGGTATTGTATAGAATTTGGCATATTGCGTGGGGTGACTGAGGCATAGGATTTGGGAGTTGTAATTTGTAACCACATTTACTTTTTAATGAAATTTACCTTCACCAAAAAAAAAATAAAAATGGAACGATCGCTCGTTCCTAACACCGTTCCTACTAAAGTTTCTACTAAATAATAATTATTCCTAAGAATGTTCCTACATATTATCAAAGCATTCCTAATATTACTATTTCTATATATAAATGACGTCGTATAAAGTTCCATATGCAAAAACAGTTCTTATTTTGTTAACAAACCTTTCCTAATAAAGTTCCAAATAATTATTCATTTTTGAAGAGAATGAATAAAAAGTATTCCTAAGCCCGCTCCTAAATATTATCAAACCCTTCCTAATATTACTATTTCTATATGTAAACGACGTCGTATAAATTTCCGTTTGCAAAAACAGTTCCTATTTGTTAACAACCCATTCCTAATAAGGTTCCAAATAATTATTCATTTTTCAAAAAAATAAATAAAAATTAAGAAAAACCCATAGTGGACACGTTAATGAGTGAAGAAAAGTATACAATGTGTGGATTAAGACAATTGAAAACATAAAATATTTTTCATGAGATTGATACATATTCACAATATGAAATATATTTGTATATTCAAATTTTTTAGTATTATACATATGCAACTAACATATTATATTGTTGTACTGCATCTTCTAATCCGATCGTCAAAATTTTGATCAGACCGTTGGATATGATTAAATAGACAAAGAATACATTCTAAAAAGTTTTGAACTATTTTGGTACACGAATATCGAGATATCGTATCCACCGTATTAAGCGAGATTCAAAATTATGAAACCTTCTATCTGACCATGTGATGTTAAATAAAACAAGCTCACGGATGTTGAGATATTGTAATCGGAACATACACTAGACATTTTTGGAACTGTATTAGGAACGGTATGAGTTAAAGTTCAAATGTTTAAAATAATTTAGCCATTGGAAAAATTGGTGAATACAATTAAGAACGGTTACTTAAAAAGTAAAATTAGAAACGATTTAGTTTAAATTTACCATTTCAAGACTTAGGTTTTCCTCTTATTTTTCAAAAGGCACCATAATGAATATTTTGAAACTGGGTTTGGAATAGGCAAAAGTTGTTCCAATTTTTAAATTTTCCACCTATTTTTCAGAAGGCGTCATACTAAATTATGTTAGAACCGGGTTTTGAATGCTCAAATTGAAATAACTGTTCCAATGTTTGAAAATTATCACCTTCTTTTTTTCAGGAGGCGTCATATCTAATTTACATTGAAAAGGGTGTTGGAACGTCGAAATTCAAAAACATCATTCTTATTGCAAAATTTTCAAAAAATACCATTCAATTTGGAATGGTTTTTGTAATCATATTGTTTACATTCTTAACCACTCCAATATTATTTTATTTTTTGAAAATGTATAATTAATATAATGTATAAACTTAAAATTTTCATTACGAATTGGAATGATAACTAAAAACTAGACACTTAATTGTGGTATTTTTCAGTCTCATAATCCTCAAAGCTATCTTCTTCATCTTCATCATCAAATTCACCATTTGTCGAGCGGGATATATCTGTTCCCTGTTGATGTGCCACAGAATGATCAACGACTAATTATATACTATTTGGATCATGCAGGTCATATGTCTAATTGTCTGTAGCAACTTCTGGAGTAGGTATGACTTCATCTAGTTGAGCCACCTTTTCTTTGAGGCACCACTTGCTCGGCCAGGGTGGTTGAAAATAGACCGTTGGATTCTGTCGTCGGTACGCATCAGTTTGTTTCTACCGAGCCTGCTTCATTTGCAAAGAACGTGCTGTTCAAAAGTAGTGGGAAGTAAATAGTCCAATTTTTTGACAATGTATGCCTCGACAATTGACCCATCGACATGTGCTTTGTTCTTCACCTTCTTCTTCAAATGGTAGAGGATTCTATTCGTACGAATATTTATTAAAATATGGATGGCACTAGAACTATTAAAAAGAACTACATTTTCTCATGTACTTACCACTGAAATAGGTTCATCTACCTGTATTGCACGTGCCCTCCCATGTGCGCCTCATATGGTAAGTGAATAATTAGGTGCTCCAGTGAATCGAAGAAAGTTGGAGGAAATATTTCCTCGAGTTTGCACAAGATGACCGCGACACTACCTTCCAATTGTTGTAGCTTGTTGACATCTAGCGTGGTCAAGCATACAATCTAGAATAGAAGGCTCACCTCCATCAACGCACTGTAAATATGCTCAGGAAGCATCTCAGGGAAGACAATCAGGATTAATTTCTACATGAATATGTCACAATCATGGATCATAGATGCGTACCAATCAGGAAATCATAGACAACATATCCAATCACATATCCTCATCTTCTAGTTCTTTGTCAGGGTATATACGGGTTTGGGCATCTTATTCGGCCTCCTTTCATCCACCTCAAGCTCTTGCAGGTTACATATGATCTTCAGGTCCTCTCGTGCCTTCAGATTGTCCTTCGTTTTTCCCTTTATGTCCATCACGGTATTGAATATATAATCAAACACATTCTTCTCAATGTGCTTGGCATCAAGATTGTGTCGTATCAGATGCATGCTCCAGTACTCGAGCTCCCAAAAGATACTTTTCTTCATCTACTTGTGCTCGCAATCGTAGCTTGGTGGGAGTGTCAATGGTTCTTCAACTGCATGACTGAATTCTGCAACCCAATCGTGGATCTGCTCTCTTCGCCAGTCTCAGACATGCAACCTTCCTTGCTACTCAATTTTTAGTGAAGGCTTTCTTGTTCTTGCAGTACGGAAGGCCTGAGGGATAAACTATGTGTGACAGTCAAAGTAGCACTCCTTCGCACCGAATGGAATGTCTGTGTGTCATCCATATACACTGGACTCCCCATAACACCAACAGTACTCCATCCAAATTTCATCTCACAAGTGGGTAGGTCATTCACGATCCATATCAATGTGGTACGCATCATGAATGCCCAGTTCATGGCATTGTTGTGCCTCACTACACCCACATGCCACAAATTCTGCAACTCCTCGATCAATGACTCTAGGTACACATCGATCATACGCTTGGGATTGGAAAGGCTAGGAATCACCATAATCAGGAACATATACTCAGACTTCATGCACAAATTGTTAGAATAGGTGACCAGAAAGCCAATAGGTTTGGCATTTTGTAACTATTTGACAACCTGATGTAATGTAATATTATGTAATGAATAAAATGACTATTCATTACCATTGGTACCTTCTTTGTTGTGCTCATTTTCCATATGTTTAAATGTTGTTTTACATATATCACAACAAAGCTCACAGACCACGGTTAACAACTCATGCAGTTGGGCCATGCATTTGATGGGGGTTATGAAACCAACAAAGAAATAGTTAAGTCTATAATGTTCCAAGTCGAGGACCTCGAGACAGGGCATCGAGAGTCCTATAGAGACTTGCACCAAGAGTCGTATACATAGGATGAGTGTCGTGTTTCATCGGCGACAGGCGTGGGACGCCTATACTATCTTGGTGTGTTGGTCGACTGGGGTCGAGCCGCCTGAACTGACTCGCGGGGATCATTATATGGAAGCCTTGGAGGCTTGGTTGGTATGATTGGATTTTTTTCGGTTCCGATAGTACAGGAGTAGCCCTCAAACTTGAGGAACCATGGCTGTCACGTGCACACAATAGTTGTATCTTAGATCTAGCGAGAGGTGATCATTTTGTAAGATGATTATTATAAGCCTTGTCCAGTGCAGTCGGAATGTGTAGCGAGAATGGTGGGTTCCAAGAATATTATCCGTCCCCTGTCAGTATGTGACAGAGGTATCTCCTATGCACTCGGAGACATGTTCATGCTGCTTAAACCTATAGCCGCAGTGGTTGGTCGAACATGAAATGGTTTCCTGTGCATCATCGATGCAATGAGACATGCGCAGTCTCAAGTATTAAGCTTAGATGTCTAGTCAAGGTTGGGAACCAACGCCCAATTCCATACCCGAGACTAAGGCTGGGAGACGTTAGACGGAAGGACCGTACCCGTACGGAATCGATGCCTAAATGTTCACACCAACATTCACCTAGTCTCTAGTGTCATGGACCGTTGCTAGACGGTCACCCATGGTAACGGGCTCCTGTTGGACATCGACCCAAGTCTAGTTGATAGTGAACCTAAAGGGTCACACACAAATCACCGAGAATGTGGAGAAAATGAGTTGGAGTCAATTTCACAGGATAATAAGTAATTGGATTACTTAAAGGATTGTCCATTGGATGGACGGACCGATATTGTATCGGGCCCTCGTTTTAATCGGTAAATGGAATTTATCGATTAATGTAGAGAATCGAAAGTCGGATCTATAAATTCGATTAATAGATTAGGTGGAAATTATTTAAGTGGACCTTAAATTAAATGGGATTTAATTTTGGGTTCGTTGTAGTTGGAATACAATGAAACTCGATCCATTAAATATTGGCCAAAGAGGTGTGTTAAAACCACTTTTGGAATAAGAAGAAATTGGACTTCTTCCCTATATTGGTATGGCCAAAAATTACCACTCTTGGAGAGGTAAAAATCGGCCATACATGGCCTTGGTGAGGTTGACCTGTCCTTTTTTGGTAAGGGACAAATCAATTCCAATCAAGTCTCTCTTTTTTTGGTATGATTAAATCATACCTTATAAGATGGTAGGACTTGATTGATGAATTAGTTGGACTGATTGGGATGTATCTAGACATCCTTGGATGAACCTAGATACATTCCAATAATCATATTAATTTGTATATATATATGAATATATGCAATCATCAATGCAAAAAATATATATTTTCATCTTCTTCTAGGAAAAGAAGAAAAATACACTTCATTATTACCTCTCAATTTTTGGCCCCTCTACATACATACAATTTCCCTTTGTTTTTCATTTGATCTTGGATCATTTGAAGAATAAAGTTAGTTCAAGGAAAGACACTAATTCAATAGTGGTCTAGTTTCTTGAACCGTATCCTCTTAGATCCATTTTTCTCTATCAAGAAAAATATGATCTCTTCCGGTGTGGTGTGGACTACTCTAGAGAGTTCATACGTTTGAACTTAGTGGACATATCCGGAGAGGAACAACGCTTGTAGCCGTGCAAGGAAAAACAACTACAAAGGTAATCTCGGATTTTTACGCCATTGTACTTCTTTTCATATCTATGCTCTATGTGAAATATATGTTTTTAATATTATCACATCCTATATTGAACGCCCGGTTGAGCACCCAAGGGTACACCCCTTGGGATTTGGTGATTATTGTTTTAAATTTATTCAATTTTCGATTCTCACGCTTCCACTCGTGCTCCCGGGTGGATCCGTTTGTCCCTTCAAGTGGTATCAGACCCCAGTTCGATGTAAGGAGCATAGATTTATGTGCTTGGCATGTATAACTTGCTTTTACGGCTTTATGAGCATGTATGGATGTATAAATATATGAATGTACTTGTTCACTTGTTTAAATTTGATGGACATCATATGTGCAATTTTATAGATTGTCTTAAACTTTCAGGTTTATTTTCAGTTTATTTTATATGTGAATGTGCTAAAAATGAGAAAACGAAACAAAAATAAAAAATAAAAAAATTCGAACAGCAGCGGCAGCAATTGGTTGCCGCCCTTGCCGGCCGACCACTGGACTGCGTGCTGACAGGGGCTTTAGCACACTGTGCACATGCGCGATATGCTGCTGGTCGGGTCAGCGCTGCACAGGGGGGCATAGGCAGGCAGCCCGCACAGCCCGAGTTTATAATAACAAGCCGTCGGAGTCGGAGGCCCAAAATGTTACATCAAGGTGTAAAACAAAAAGAGTGACAAGGCCCATTGGAATGACAATGGCTTAATCACTTATGTAATAGTGTAAGACCATCCTAGACAGACCATAAACTCACTGCGGGCTCAGTAGGTTGCATAGGTTGAGCTTGTGCTCATCCTAACACGGATATGCTATGTTTTACTGCATGGGCGTTTTTATTTAATGCTTTATGAATATTGAATATTTATGCATGCTAAAACACTTAAAGTGATGAGGTCTCGGTCATACTCTCATTTGGCTGGACCAAATTAAATATTAGGCTCAGAATGGACTTGGATCAAAATGGTATTTTGATCTGTCCAAGCCTTTCATCCACAGCAATGTAGTGAGGAAGCTACCACTACCTAAATGTGGTCTCACAAGTCGTGGCACACTTAGACTAGGGGAAAGCTGCACCATTGTTGTGAACAAAGAGATTGCACTCGTTGTTTTCATGTCCCACGAGTCGTGGGGGACAACAGTTGAGGTATGATTTGGTTGATGGGTCGGGCCCAACACTGAGTAACATGGTTCACTTGGAGTCCTTGGAACCATGAGAATAGGTAAGACAATATATCTTGGGAATCTCATTGGATGAGAATGATATTGGATATCTCCCATGAGGTTTTCTTCATGTGAATCGTAAAAGCGGGGCATGGAGATCACGCTTATGAATCTCGAGCCCACTAGGAAATGGTTTCGTGAAGCTCCACTTGAGAGTGGTGGACATTCGTATAAATAATAGGAGGGTTAAAGACTAAAAGACCGTGTCTTCAACTTGAATAATAATATTACCATCTGCTAATTTCTGCTTTACATTTTATTAATGTAGATATGTCTAAGAATCCTTTAACCATGGTACTTGAGATCAATCAATTCAACGGAACGAACTATTTGGATTGGTTAAGAAACTTGAGGATTGTCCTCGGTTTCGAGAACCAAGGCTACGTCTTGGCGAGCCGCCGCCGAGCGACTTGCCGGAGGAGTCCACGCCAGAAGAACGTTTGACGTTCGAAAAATGGCATGAGGACAACCGGAAAGTATGCAGTATCATATTGGCTTTGATGTCTAACAACATCCAGAACCAATATGAGAGGTTGGACAACTTCTTCGCCATAATATTCCGCATGAATGAGGTTTATACGGTTCCGGATAGGCATATTAGATTATACCGCCATAAAAGCATTTTTTGGCACCAAGCTAGCTAAAGGATCGTCTATACAAAGTCATGGGGTCAAGATGCTATCCCTAGTGGAGAAGCTCGAGGACCTTAAAGCTGGGCTTAACAATGACACGTACATTGACGTGATCCTCCAGTCGCTTCCTTCGTCCTATGACCCATTTGTTGTAAACCACAACATAAACAGACTTGATAAGTCTATTCATGAGTTGATCAACATGCTGGTGCAATATGAGGTAACGACCCACAAGTCTGCGCCGGCGGTATTGATAGGAGAGGCTTCGACATTCAAGGCGAATGGCAAGAGGGCTAGACGCTGGAAGAAGAAGAAAGAAAAAGGGAAGACGTTTGCAGCCCATGCTCGCACTCCTGGTGCCCCTGTTACCCCAGTGGGAATAAGCAAAGGGAAAGTGAACGCCCGGGGTTCTGAGCGGTCCAAGGTAAATGATATCTGGATGCATTGTCAAGTAAAGGGGCATTGGAAGAGGGAGTGTCCACAACTCCTCTCCGATCCAGGTATGTTTGTAGTTGAAGTAAACATGATAACTAATTCTACTTCAAAGGTATTAGATACCGGGTGTGGTGCTCACATCTGCAATAATTTGCAGGCACTGCAAAGAAGCAGAAGGCTAACTAAGGATGAAATGATCCTAAGGCTAGGCGATGGCAAGGTCATTGCTGCGGAAGCCGTAGGATCAATGGAGTTAGCCATTAGTAGTCATGTTAGGATTGTACTGAACGACTATTTTTTATGTACCTAGCATAATAAAGAATATTGTATCAATACCCGTCCCGGATAAGGAGGGTTATTCTTTCACCATCAATAAAAGTGGTTTTTATATTATCAATGATGGTGTGTCTCATTTGCTTGGTACATTGGTAAACGGTTTGTACATACTTCAACAGCTTAATTGGATTATGACTGCAAAACACAAACGAAAACATGATAATCAAGATAATGCACAGATATGGCATGCGAGGTTAGGTCATATCTCTAAGGATAGGATAAGAAGGTTGGTGGACTCAAAGAGTCTAGAAATAGACGTTTTGGACAACCTACCAACCTGCGAGTCCTGTCTAAAGGGAAAGATGACCAAGAAACCCTTTGTTGGACAAAGCACGTTAGCCAACAGTTTGTTAGATTTGATCCATACGGACGTCTATGGGCCATTGAATACTCAAGCTAGATGTGGATACTCGTACTTCATAACCTTTACCGATGATCACTCACGATATGGTTATGTTTACCTGATGAGGTACAAGTTTGAAGCCTTTGGAAGGTTTAAGTAATACAGACTTGAAGTAAAGAACCAAACCAGTCGTAAGATCAAGGCCCTTCGGTCAGACCGAGGTGGAGAGTATTTAAGTGGCGAATTCACTGATTATCTAAAAGAGAATGGAATTCTCTCTCAGTCCTCCTGGAACACCACAGTTGAATGGTGTGTCTGAAAGGAGGAATCGGACCTTGTTGGACATGGTCCGATCTCTGATGAGTTTTTTACCGAACTCCCCTTGTCCTTCTACAGATATACTCTTGAGACGACGGCCAAAATTTTGAACTTGGCGTCATCAAACAAGATATCCCATACGCCATATGAGATATGGCATGGCAAGCCTGCCTCCTAGAAATACTTGAAAGTGTGGGGTTGCCCCGCATACGTCAAGAGATTAGTGGGAGATAAACTGGACTCCAGGTCTAGTTTATACAGGTTCGTTGGATATCTGAAGGAAATTGCAGGGTATTATTTCTATGATCCCTCCGGGCAAAAGGTATTTGTCTTGCGAAACGCAGTGTTCTTGGAAAAGAATTTTTCATCGGATAGTCGGCGTGATGAGGTACTCCTTGAGGAATCAAGTGAGGTGCCCCATGAGACAGCAGTGACATCTGAGTTAGTAGTTCCCACTGATAATGTTCCGGTCCTTCGTAGGTCGGCCAGAGTATCCCAACCACCTGATAGGTACGGATTTCTAAGCCTGACCGGTCAGTTGAATAATGATCCAAAGACGTATGGAGAAGTGATATTCGACATTGATTCGAATATGTAACTTGAGGCCATGAAATTTGAAATGGACTCGATGGGTGCAAACCAGGTTTGGACCCTGGTGGACCCACCCCAAAGGGGTAAAATCCGTTGGGTGTAAATGGGTCTACAAACGTAAGCTTGGAGCTGATGGGAGGTTGCAACCTTCAAAGCCAAGCTTGTAGCGAAAGGTTACACTCAATGACCCGGGGTCGATTTTGAGGAAACCTACTCGCCCGTAGCAATGGCTAAGTCCATTCGAATACTGGTTGTCATAACAATATGGTATGACTATGAAATATGGCAGATGGACGTGAAAACTGCCTTCTTCAACGGTTTCGTAGACGAAGAGATATATATTGATCAACCAGAAGGTTTCACATCTGTTGGAGAAAAGCAGAAGGTCTGTCGTCTCCAAAGGTCCATCTATGGCCTCAAACAAGCTTCCCGAAGCTGGAACATACGTTTTGATGAAGTCATACAGGGATATGATTTCATCAAGAACGAGTCCAATCTTTGTGTATATAAGAAGATCAGCGGGGACTCTGTTGCGTTCCTAGTGCTTTATGTGGATGACATCTTGCTCATTGGGAATGATGCTAAGATGTTGGGAACCACTAAAGCTTGGTTGTCAACACAATTTTCCATGAAGGATATGGGTGAGGCATCCTACATCCTTAGCATCAAGATCTACAGGGATAGATCTAGAAGGATGTTAGGGATGGCTCAGTCCTCGTACATTGAGAAGGTCTTGAAGCGATTCAAGATGGAAAACTCAAAACGAGGATTTCTTCCTATGGGGCATGGAATTAAGCTGTCCAAGAAGCCGTCTCCTAAGACTGATGAGGAGCTTAAACGGATGTTGGACATCCCTTGTGCTTCAGCCGTAAGCAGCATTCAGTACGTTGTCCAGTGCACTAGACCTGATGTGGCTTTCGCTTTGAGCGTGACAAGTCGATATCAAGCGTGTGCCGGGGAGGCACACTGGAGTGCGGTCAAGACTATCCTCAAGTACATAAAAAGAACTAAGGACATGTTCTTGATCTACGTGATGGAGAATTGATAAGGCTATAGGGACGCTAGCTTCCAGTCGGATGACGATGATGCCAAGTCTCAATCTGGTTTTGTGTTCAGACTAAATGGTGGCATGGTTACTTGGAAGAGTTCCAAGTAGGCTACCATGGCGAACTCCACCACATAGTCGGAATACATAGTAGCTTCGAAAGCTGCTAAAGTGGCCGTTAGGATGATGAGCTACATCCAAGGGTTGGATGTAGTAGCTAGCATGGCTAAGCCAGTAGTTATCCTTTGTGATAACAACGGGACGATAACACAAGCAAAGGAACTGAGATCTCATTGGCGATCCAAGCATATTTTCAGACGCTACCATCTGCTCAGAGAAATGGTTAGCAGAGGTGATGTTCGGATGGACCGAGTTAGCTCCACAGAAAACATAGCAGATCCACTTACTAAGCCCGTGTCACAAGTATCCCATACTCAAATCTGGATAAGATGGGTTTGAGGTCAATGGGTGATTGGCTTTAGGTCAAGTGGGAGATTGTTACAATAGGTGACCAAAAAAGCCAATAGGTTTAGCATTTTGTAACCTATTTGACAACTTGATGTAATGTAATATTATGTAATGAATAAAATGAGTATTCATTACCATTGGTACCTTCTTTGTTTTGCTCATTTTTCATATGTTTAAATGTTGTTTTACATCTATCACAACAAAGCCCACAGACCACGGTTAACAACTCATGCAGTTGGACCACGCATTGGATGGTGGTTTATGAAACCAACTGATAATGAGTTTGGTCTGAAACATTCCAAGTCGACAACCTCGGGACAGGGCATCGAAAGTCCTATAGAGATTTGCACCAAGAGTCGTATTCATTGGATGAGCATCGTGTTTCATCGGCGACAGGCGTGGGACGCCTATACGATCTTGGTGGGTTGGTCAACTGGGGTTGAGCCGCCTGAACTGACTCGCGAGGATCATTATATGGAAGCCTTGGATGCTTGTTCGGTATGATTGGATTTTCCCGGTTCCGATAGTACGGGAGTAGTCCTCAGACTTGAGGAACCACGGCAGTCAAGTGCACACAATGGTTGAATCTTGGACCTAGCGAAAGGTAGTCATTCTGTAAGATGATCATTATAAGCCTTGTCCAGTGCAGTCGGAATGTGTAGCAAGGACGGTGGGTTCCAAGAAGAGGATCCGTCCCCGGTCAGTATGTGACAGAGGTATCTCCTATGCACTCGGAGATACGTTCATGCTGCTTAAACCTATGGCCGCAGTGGTTAGTCGAACAGGAAATAATTTCTTGTGTCAATGCAATAAGACATGCATAGTCTCGAGTATTAAGTATAGATGCCTAGTCGAGGATGGGAACCAACGCCCAATTCCATACCCTAGACTAAGACCGGGAGATAGTAGATAGAAGGACCGTACCCATATGAAATCAGCGCCTAAATGTTCATGCCAACATTCACATAGTCTCTAGTGCCATGGACAGTTGCTAGACGGCCACTCATGGTAACGGGCTCCTGTTGGACACGGGCCAAAGTCTAGCTGAGGGTGAACCTAAAGGGTCACACACAAATCACTGAGAAGGTGGAGAATAGACTTGGAGTCAATTTCAGAGGATGATAAGTAATTGGATTACTTAAGGGATTGTCCATTGGATGGATGGCCCGATATTGTATCGGGCCTTTGTTTTAATCGGTAAATGGGAATTATCGGTTAATGTAAAGAATCGAAAATTGGATCTTTTAATTGGATTAAAAGATTAAATGGGACTTATTTAAGTGGACCTTGAATTAAATGGGATTCAATTTTGGGTTCGTTGTAATTAGATTACAATGAAACCCGGTCCATTAAATTTTGACCCAAGAGGTGTGTTAATTCCACTTTTGGAATAAGAAGAAGTTGGACTTCTTTCCTACATTGGTATGGCCGAAAATTACCACTCTTGGAGAGTGAAATCGGCCATACATGGCCTTGGTGAGGTTGACTTGTCCCTTTTTGGTAAGGGACAAATCAATTCCAATCAAGCCTCTCTCATTTGGTATGATTAAATCATACCTTATGAGATAGGAGGCTTGATTGATGAATTTGTGGGATTGATCGGGATGTAGACATTCTTGGATGAACCTAGACACATTCCAATAATCATATTAATTTTGTATATATATGAGTATATACAATCATCAACCAAAAAAAAAAAAAAATACATTTTCATCTTTTTCTAGGAAAAAGAAGAAAAACACATTTCATTATTCTCTCTCAATTTTCGGCCCTCTCTACATATATAAAATTTCCCTTTGTTCTTCATTTGATCTTGGATCATCTTGAAGAACAAAGTTAGTTCAAGAAAAGACACTAATTCAATAGTGGTCTGGCTTCTTGAACCGTCTCCTCTTAGATCCGTTTTTCTCTAGCAAGAAAGATGTGATCTCTTCCGGTGTGGTGTGGACTACTCTAGAAAGTTCATATGTTGAACTTAGTGGACATATCCGGAGAGGAACAACTCTTGTAGCCGTGCAAGGAAAAAAATACAAAGGTAATCTCG
This sequence comes from Sesamum alatum, assembly GCA_034509735.1. Classification (NCBI taxonomy): domain Eukaryota; kingdom Viridiplantae; phylum Streptophyta; class Magnoliopsida; order Lamiales; family Pedaliaceae; genus Sesamum; species Sesamum alatum. Next base: position 4,098,235 of record JACGWO010000012.1, on the reverse strand, counting down.
GATTTTACGTCATTGTACTTCTTTTCATATCTATGCTCTACGTGAAATATATGTTTTTAATATTATCACATGCTACATCGAACGTCCGGTTGAGCATCCAAGGGTACACACCCTTGGGATTAGGTGATTATTGTTTTTAATTTATGCAATTTTCGATTCACAGGCTTTCGCGCGCGCTCCGGAGCGAATCCGTTTGTCCCTTCACATTTCTAATGGGAGATTGTACGGTGTAAGTATAACAGGCCAATATGAGTAAGTATGACCACGTAGTTCGTGTGGTGCGAACCCATCCGTACATAACCTTTGTTTAACAATACGAGGCTCTACTGCAAAATTGAGATACACCCAGTTGAAATGCCTACATGCCTCTGCACCGGATAGATGGCGCATGTATCCTTCATCTATCTGATGGTTGGCATGCCACGCCATGTGCTCGGCAGTCGCTTCCGAAGTATACAACCTCTGCAACCGAGGGGTAAGCAACAAGTACCTAAAAATGGTATACGGGGTCTTCTTAAGGCTAGGATTTCGCTCCCTATTTGGCTGGTACCTAGCTTCTGTACAAAACTTGCAGTAATCCATATCAATGTCGTCCTTCCAATACAACATGCAACCAATCTTATACACATCAATCTTCTTAACAGGTAAACTCAAGTCTCTTATCAACTTCTTCGTATTATAGTAATTGAGGGCCAGGGTGTGATCGCGGTGCAAATATATTATTAGCCTACTAGGACACCTAATCATGAGGTTCGCTCGAAAAAAATTGCTCTCAGCTTGATATTCACTAAACCAACAACCGTCACCAACTGAGATTGGGTGCAGTTGTTCCACAACAACTGGTTGGCAACATGCACTTCATAAAAAAAATAATCTGACAACCCAGATACATAATCATAGGGCCCCTAGTCGTAATATGAACTAAGTCTGGTTCAGTAGGACAGGACCTCGTACCATCATCAAAACATACCCTCCTGGTTATACGAAGACCAAAAAGTTAGCTCGATGACATCGAAAATCATCTTCTGCCCTCAATCCATCTGTGCCACATTACCCCAGTGCGTACTACCCTCCTCCTGAGCAGATGGAGTTTGCAACTCCAGCACAGGGGGCGCGGTGACAGCATCAAAGTACTCCTACACCCTCTTCTCGCCATGGAAAGTCCAATTATAATATTCCAGCATAAACCATTTGATATACAAGTCGAAATTTACCTGGTCCGGTGTTTTAAAAATTTTATTTTTACACTTCCGACACGGACACTTAATTTTCTCCCTGTCCATATATGCACGTTGAGACTTGACCCGTTCTAGAAATACAGTAACACCATCCTCAAACTCCGGCATAAGACCCGTCCTTTTCGCTCTTTTCATACATTCACCTCCTCAACTGTCTTAACATGATGAGTCCTACACATACATATACATATATATTATTTCAAACATGCATTTTAATTTACAAAAGTAGATCAAATATAACCTATTAATAATAAGTACTGCATGCATTTTAATTGACCAAAAAGGTTCAAGTTGGTTGTTACCTGATCAAAGTAGCTTCAAAGATCAACGAAAATTAGAGAGAGATTGATGAAATTTATTATCAATTTGTATAAGTGAAATGAAAGCAAAATATATATATATATATATATACATAAGAAATTTTGGAACTGGCCTTGCAATCGTACTTGGAACTTCAAAAATAACCATTAAAATATAGTTGTTGCACCACATTTAGGAACGGGGTTTGGCACAGGGTTTGGAGCGCAAAATAGCCGTTAAAATTTAACGCGTTGTAATGTATTTGGAATGGGTCTTGTAATACAACATTTTCTATCTATTAGAATCGTGGCAAATTGGTTATTGCAACGGTACTTGGAACGAAAACTACATCCCACAAATACCATACTTAGGAATGGGTATTGTAATACAAGCATTCTAAGGGCTAAAACCGTCTCAAATTGTACCTCATTTCTTTGAAACGAAATTTGGAACAGTACTCATTTACCAAAGGATGGTTGTTCCAATTATTAAAAAAGTGTTCCAAATTGTGTTACAATATTTAATGTTCCGCTTTTGGCACGGGAATAGGAACAGAACTTGTAACGCAATTATTTGAGTGATTGTAGTAACGGATATGCCGTTCCAAAATTAAAGGATGGGATATAAGAGGATTGTCGCATCAACAGCGAATTCTGTGTGACTGTTCCTACTAGGGAACGATCATGAAATCCGCTCCGAATTGTTCTTTTTTTTTTATATAGTAAGAGTTGTGGTAAAAACATTCGCCATAAATTTTAGCTATGATAAATGCTTTAATCACCCTCGCAAAAACCACAGGTAACAATCATTGTGTGGTTGTGGTCAATAACTATTTATTATAATTATTAAGTATTAATCATGATAATTAGCTATGATTAAATATTATATTTCTTGTAATGATATATTGAATCAGACTTTAAATTTAATTATATTGAATAATATAATAAATTTGCAAGACATTTGATGTGATTTAATTGGGCATGCAAGATCTTATTTGGCAGGTTAGATATTTATGTACTGCTAGCATGATTTGGCAAGTCGTACAACATTTTTATTTGACAAGACTGATAACGACAAAATGTTTAGATCCTAATCCAAAATTAAAGTATGACTAATTACGCACTAATTTGGGTTTTTCATGATGTAGTAGCAAATATATGATACAAGTGTTGGAAAAATCTTTGTGATATTTTTTTGGCTCAAAGCCTTTATCTATATCTAGCGAGCATGAAATATCTGATATGAAAAGATTAAAATTGAGATCTCATAAATAAATTTAAAATTATGGATTCGAACGTATAAGTATTTATCTCACTTTATATGAATTTATTATATTTTATTTTACAATTATCTGTTATATCTATTTGTTGATTGGATTGATGTATTAATCAATTGTTTGATTTATTGAAATATATATTGATATGATCATGTAATTATTGTTTTCTAAAAAAAAAAAAATCATAGCGTGGTGAGTGGAATTACTTAATAGACACTAGAAAAAAAAAATCACTATCGGTTACATTTTTAATTAATATGGCTAAAAATCATAGGGGATAACTATTATTAGTTACGGTTAAATAAAAACTTAGTTTTTTTACCATGAAAAACTTATTTGCCTTTAGCCGTGGCAAAACATTCGCCATGACTTTTAGCCATGGCAAATGTTTTAGTCACCTTCGCAAAAACCATGGTCGACAACCGTTGCGAGGTCGTGGTCAATGACTATTTGCCACGACTATTTAATATTAATTATGATAATTAATCATGGTTAAAGATTATATTTATTGTAGTGAGATAACAATTAAACGTGGGCTAAAAATACCTTTATTACATCACACTCTCATCTTATGTTGCACTAATTTGTTTTTGGGGCTGTAATGGAATTTATTGTTTGAATATGGAAAGTCAAAACTAGAAGAGGCCACTCGAGCAAGTATGTAATTTTGGTCCTTACTTTCATTTGTGGCAAGTTGTTATATAATATTATTCAGGATATATACAATATACTTATGTTAAATATTAAATGTCCACAAATTAAAAGATTAGTAAATAAATGTCCCTTATTGCAATACTAATTAGCCCGTGACCAAAGGACAATCCAATCCGAATAAATATTTGATAGTTGAGAAAATGAGCAAACGTTATTAGGCTTGTTGGGAGATTTCCAATTAAAACCTTTCGATACTTAAATTAGTCAGGTGCGAGATTGAGGGATACAGAGGAAGAATATTCTCTCACTAAATAAAGTATCTTAACCCCATATGGTTCTGGAGTATTTATAGGGCCGGAGATTTGTACCTCTACGGATCCACATATCGTCTCCCAGTTTTCCAAGTACTGAGTGCACTAAAAGAAAATTCACTATTGGCTACAAATATTTTGGCTACAAACTAAAATCATGGTAAAAACTATCATTAACCATGGTTAAACAAAAATCGTTGCAAAAATCTAGATTCACTACAATAAAATAGAAGATTAGCGACAAAAAAAATCAAGTGACAATTTTAATATTGTCACTAATTATATATATTTAGTGACAAAAATGTTTATTTTGTCACAGTAATGAATTTTATGATTTTAATAATTACTATTATTTTGTAAAAATTGTTATTAGTGATAAAAAGATGTGCACAAAGTTGCATAAATACAATTAGTGACTCATGTATAGTGACAACCTGGTGACAATAAATAATTATTATCACTATATTGTGTTGTCACTAAGTTGTCACTATAGATGTGTCACAAATTGTATTTAGTGATAATTTTATACATAATTTTTGTCACTAATGATTATATAGTGACAAGATGAAAAATATTGTCTCTTCATACATATTTTTAGTGACAACTTTTAAATTATCATTTGATATTTTGTCACTAATATTATATTTTCTTGTTGTGATTATCCACCACGAAAACTCTTTTTGCCATGGTTATGAGCCATAGCACAATGTTTTTGCCATGGCCACTGATTTAGCCACACTCGCAAATACCACGATCAATAACCGTTGTATGACCATGGTGAATAACTATTCACTATGGCTATTTATTTTAACCATGGCAATTAATCATGGTTAAATGTTAAAACTTTTTTTAGTGGTGAGCCCGAGTCGCCAGATTGGATCGGTTAAAAAGTGACGGATCTCAATTTTATTTAACAATTTAAAATCCTATACAGGGTATTTTTGTCCTTTAAACACCTTTCTTATTAGACCCCCATAAGAACAAATCGATAAAGAAAATTACGAAATTTGGATTTGGATTTGGATTTGAAATTGAGATCCAGTGATGTAAAGCAAGAGAAGATCCTGGATTCAAGTAATTTCACTGAATTATAAAAAAGAAGCTTAATTTATATAATAATGCTTGTTTTAGGAATATGATTCTCACGTGGAAAGGTGTGAAAAAGATACTTAGATTTAAGTGTAAATCAATCTCTCTCTTTTAACTTCAACTTTGAACTAATTAATCTCGTTATTAGTCCAATTCGAACATACAATTACTTTTAAACAAATACTATATATATATATATATATATATATATATATTAGTGATAGTAATTAATAATTTTAAAGTTTTCCTTAAAAATATATCTTATGTGAGAAAATTTTTGATTTTATTACAATTACTGAAACATTTATAGTATGACAACTTAGTGACAAAATAATACGATGACAATTATATTTGTTGTCATGAGTATGTTTTTTTAATATAGTGACAACTTTTTTGCCACTAATTATACATACCGACAATATTTAATAATTACATATTGTCACTATTAAAATTATGAAAATTATGTGTGCCGCCAATATATATAATTAGCGATAATTTTATTATTATCACTAATTTTTTATGATTAATATTTTCTTTGTGTGTAATATTAGTAGAATTTTCAAGAAAAAAATACATCATATATATGGATAACATGTATCCAACGGCTGCACAACAACTATCAGTAACTAGGGGCATCTAAAACTTTTCAATTAATTTAAAAATAATTAATTTATATATTACTCGCCATGGTATTTCAGATCTAGCCCAGTATATGATGGAATATTAATTAATAGGAGTCATCACTTTTCACATACTATATAAAGGAATCATCCCACTTGCAACCTCACACGCCAAGAGTCCAACTCCATTAGCTTTTAATTATTACAACTAATTGTCATCACCTCTTTTTCACTCAAATTCCTTTGATAAAATCAAATGGAACCATTTTGGCTAATTGTTGTCTTGATCCCATGTTTCACATTAGTATCCTTACACCAAATTGCATGCTCTCTCAATCTTTTGCTACTCTTTCTCTCTCTCTTCATAAACCTATGCTTAATACCAGGTGGTTTTGCATGGAAGAACTCTCCCCAAAACCCTAGAAACCCCTTGAAAGGCCCTAGATTTTCTTGGCCATTTCTAGGGTTTTTACCCCAAATGGGACCTCTTGCTCATAGGAAACTAGCCTCCACGGCGTCTTCATTGGGGGCCACGCGTCTCATGGCCATTAGCCTCGGCTCTACGCGCGTGGTCATCAGTAGCCACCCTGAGACAGCTAAAGAAATTCTCTGCGGAACAGCATTTTCTGACCGACCCATGAGAGAATCGACACGTTTACTCATGTTTGATCGCGCCATTGGGTTTGCCCCATCTGGGAATTACTGGCGCCACCTCCGTAGAATAGCTTCGACTCACATGTTCTCGCCTAAGCGAGTTTCTGGGCTTGAGGGTTTCAGGCAGTCCGTGGCGAACAACATGATAGAGGAAGTACGTAGGGCGATGGACGAGAGAGGGTTTGTGGAGTTGAGAGGGATCTTGCAAAAGGGTTCTTTGGATAATGTGTTGGAGAGTGTGTTTGGGGGTAGTGATTTAGGTTTTGGGGTTGAATTAGGTTTGATGGTCAATGAAGGGTATGAGTTGATAGGAGAGTTCAATTGGAGTGATTACTTTCCATTAGGGTTTTTGGACTTTGGTGGGGTGAAGAGAAAGTGTCATAAGTTAGCAACTAGGGTTAAGGATCTTGTGAGTAAGATTATAGAAGAAAGAAGAAAGATTGGGGATTTTAAGGTTAGGAATGATTTCCTTAGTGTTTTGCTTTCCTTGCCTGAAGAAGAGCAACTTAGTGATGCAGACATGGTGGCTGTCCTATGGGTATGAACTCTATCTTTAATTTCACTTATTACCTCCTCTTCTTTCACATTCTTTTAGGAATTTATATTCATTTTTTCACTCCATGCATCATTATATATTCCCTCTATTTGATAAGCTATATATACATATATATATTTGAACCTTATTAAATTACAAATTTTGTGTTTTATTTTTCAATTGCTTTTCTTTTCACATGCTCACTCGACATACTGTTTTATAATATTTTGAGTTTTAAAGCTTTTTAACGCAGTAATGCTAATAAGATTAACTTAAGCAGAGATGTTGAGACCCCAGAAATTCAAGATTATTGTGAACTTTTATAAAATTTGTGATAAATATTGATAATATATATATATATATGTGGATGGTCGTTGATCAATAATTGGTAATTGATTATTAATTGATTGATATTTAGTATGTAAGTGTAATGAATTATTTATGTCCCCACTCTTAAGGAAAAGGAAAATCTTGATGAAGTAAGAAAGCACTTAGAACGAAAGTATTAAGAAAGAATTAATATGGATCAATTAAAGGGAAATTACTTGTCCACTTCATGGCAAATATTCTAAATATATATATATATATATATATATATATATTGATAATTGACTATAGGAGGTCAAAGGATAAAGTTGACATGATTTGCACAACCTTTGACTATATATAGATCTTGGTACAATCATGACTATGATGTTACTTTTTTTGCACTTTTCTATAGTTGTATGCATGCGTGTATAGCTATCTTTTCGCAATTTGATCTTTTTACATTAGTTATTACATGTTATTGATGGAATCCAAAGATACAAGTAAAGAAACATCCCATGTATGCCTATGCTTCAACTGTATAGTCAAACCACGTAGGTCATGAATAAAAGTCAATCAAAGTAAAAAAAAAAAAAAAAAAAAAAAAAAAAAAAAAGGGTACAACATGGAACATGGGACTAGATCATGTGTAGTCACCTTTTTTGTTTTGTATTCGTTCCTATGCATGATCACTACAAGCTCCATGAAGGAACAACCAAGTAATAAAGTTGCCCTCCATGAGAAATCTAGGGTTTTTGATATTTTATCAAGCCATTCAAAGACACATTTAAGTGATTAAATTACAAGCATTTATTAATAGAAGAAAATAACCATACTTTATTATGGTAGTGTTTTTTAGTCACAGACGTGAGTTAGAGTACTGATTGTAATTAATTCGATACAGGAGATGGTATTCAGAGGAGTTGACAACGTTGTTGTTCTTCTTGAATGGATTATGGCTCGAATGGTTCTACACCAAGAAATTCAAGCAAAGGTGCAACGTGAAATCGACACAAATATTGGTGATCAAGACAGACACATTCAAGATTCAAACATAATGAACCTACCCTACCTTCAGTCCATCGTAAAAGAAGCCTTAAGACTACATCCTCCGGGCCCATTGCTCTCATGGGCCCGTCTGGCAGTCCATGACGTCCACTTAGACAAATGCTTTATCCCAGCTGGCACGACAGCAATGGTAAACATGTGGGCCATAGCCCATGATCCGTCTATATGGACCGACCCATGGGCCTTCAACCCCGAAAGGTTCATGGAACGAGACTTTTCTATTATGGGCTCGGATTTGAGGCTTGCTCCTTTCGGGTCAGGCCGTCGGGCCTGCCCTGGGAAGGCCCTCGGGTTGGCCACGGTTCACCTATGGCTTGCTAGAATTCTCCAAGAGTTCAAATGGATTCCATCCCAACCGGTTGATCTTGGAGAAAACTTGAAGCTTTCTCTTGAAATGAAGAAACCATTACTATGTTATGCAATTGCTAGATAGATAAATATTGATAGTATGAAGTTTGGTATTAATTTGAATGATGAAGGTTTTCTAGAGCACAACCTTGAGGTATTGTACAAGCTTAAAAATTGTATAATTAAGTGTGATCTCAAGTTTGTACAACCTAATCAAGTTTAGCATATGTTTGGATTAATTAATGTGTTTTGAATTTTGATTAGTTATTCGTGTTGGTTTGGTAATTGTTTTGCGTTTTACTGTTGCATCTCATGAATATAGAGCAGAGACAGAGTTGATCCAATCCAATATTTATGGAATAAAATATCGATTTAAAGTTAAATAAATTAGTTATTATGTGGGTCCTAAATTAAACTTCATATCAAATTTGGCTATATAAAATTTTGAGATGAATTGATTCAAAATAAAGTACGAAATTATTCCTCTATTTTAATTAGTTAATTAGATCAAGACATGTTTACTATGGCCTATTAGGAAAATGATCCATCAAAATGTCCATGGTGTTTAAGCCCGACAGAAGTGAGCTTTAAGCCAATAAAGATAGCAAATATCAATGATTTGGTTCAACATACAATAAAACAAATCCAAAAATTTCGGCCACGACAAAGTGTTACAATCATGAAGGTTCAACATCTTCCTCGACATTAAGCCCTCAAGACCTTGATACTAAATTTCAAGATAGTCGTAATTTTCTCTCACATGTCCAGAAGAGATTAAACATCCAATTCAAGAACAAACTTTTAATCCTTTAATCGCAGTTTGGAGTCCCAAAAATTCTTTCCAAAGATTGTAACTTTTTTACTTTAAATTAAGAAAATTAGTTTATTCATATTTTTCTAGTTGTATAATAATTATTTTTCAGACTCAAAATTTATATGAATAGTCAGATATTTGATTTGATTGTTGTGTAAAAAAAAAAAAACAAACAAAACAAAAGAACAAAAACTAGATTGACTAATAATTGCCATAAAGACCAGCATAAGACAACCAAAAAGTAAATTTGTTTCCACTCAATGGGACAAATCTTGAAAGAAAACAAATCTATAAATATCACAGGCCACCCTTTGATACATCTATCCACAATAGTCACAAGGGGCTTGTAAAAGTATTATATGGCAATAGAGAAATGATTAATATTTCAAAATAAAAATATTATCAAGAGGATATATGAAAATGTATCAAACAACAAAGAATACAATGTCTCAAGGGCTTCTAAGTATAGGTGGTATTTTGGAAATTTTATATTTTTTCAAAAGTATTTACTTTAAAAAAAAAAAAAAGTTAATAAGTGATTAAGATGTATGGGAGTGTTTGGAAGTAATAATAAAGTATGAAGAAGTTGACGTGGGGGGTTTTGGGTAAAAAAAAATGGTATATTATTGGCTTCTTTATGAAATTACCCAATTATTCTAGTGGATGACTAGATTTCAGTCGTTACTGAGATGGGCTATTTCAAAATATACGAAAAATTGTTATGGCAAAAAAGTCATAAAGAAGTTCACCTAATTTACAAAAATGCATTTAAGCTGCAATAAGCACTATCTCATCAACGTACAGTTTTTTTAGTTTATTTTAACTTAAATTAAAAGAACATAAGCAGAAATTATATTTCTAAACACCTTTTTTTAGCTTAACTTAAGCTATAATTTAGAAAGTAATTAATTTAATTTTTTTGTAAATAACCCGTAACCATGAAATGGAAATTCCTATCACCAACTTTTTATAAATTAAACATAGATAGGATTGTTATAAATAATAAAAGAACAAATCTTGTGTTAACTAATTAAGATATACTTATTATGTAATTGATAAATATTTGTAACATGATTGGATTACATTTTATAACCCTCCTATACATAGGCTATTCAAAATGTGTGCATAGATATTACCGATATGCTCATGAAAATTAGACATAGTATACAATTTAAGACGCGCATGTGCATTTTACTAGTATTTTTTGTTCACCGTTAATTTAATATTACGACTTTTATAAATTAACTAATTAAATAAATATTACGTAATTTCTAAATTAATAAAAATAAAAATAGTGAAATTGATATAGGACACACACATATATATATATATTATATTAAGGGAGAGCACCTTTTTAGTATTTCTCCCATTTTTAGTTTCTTTTTGTTTTATATTTTTTTTCATCTAATTACTTCTTACTCCGATCCCCGTTATCTTTAGATAGTTGTTTCTTTTTTTATATATATTTTTATTCATCTTTTTTATTATTTTTTTATAAATTTAATATTAACTTATTATATTGTATATAATTTATTAAATAATAAATATTTTATAAATATTTTATTTAAAATAATATTTATAGAAGTTGCACACACATAAAGTGTGCCAAAATTAATAGTATATATTATTTCTCAAAAGTAAAAAAATAACTTTGTTTTAAGATAGTGCATCAAGCATCTAATTTCCTTGCCTACCAATAACATTCAAACACTACGCCCAAATTTTCGGCTTTTTCAGATATAAGTATCACTTATAGGAATTGAGTTCGAATTTTATCACTTTATGGATTTTTATTTATTATATTAGTAACTATTTAATTATTTGTTTTGATTATGTTATTAATTATTAGTATTAGGTACTGATAATTGATAAAGAAAAAAAAAACGGGAAGACGAATGTAAGTTAGAAATTTTATTTGTGGGTAAGACATACTTCAGCAGGTCAAAAAAAATTATACATGTACAAGTACTTAATTTAATTATTCAAAAAAAGATAGGTACACTTTAATTACAACTTCAGAATATTAGTGTCCCATTTAATTTTGTTTCCATTTTAATTTTCAATTTCCCATATTTTCAATGGAATGAAAATGTTTTATTAATTTTTGTGTGAAAAAAAAATAAAAATATATTTGAATTGTATGTTTTCAAACCTAAGTTTATAAGTGTCAAAAATGAGAATTTATTTATATTTGATTTGTTATATAGGTATTTTATAGATGTCGTATTTTGAATGCATAGTATAATATCATTTTTATTTCTTAAAACGTCAACTTCACATGACAGCATGTCATGACATGTCCTCTTGTAGTAAGCAATGATGAGATCTAGAAGGGTGGATTTTTTTTAATTGAAAGCGATAAATTTTATTAATCGAAAGTAAAGTGATTACATTCAGTTATGTTGGCTATCAATATCGAACAGAGACAATTACAAACAATCAAATCAATAATATCACATAAATTAGAACCTAGCTATTACAGCAACAAATCATACCTACTACACAATAGAAATAACATCAATCCACATAGGGATTCGAACCTATGACCTTTAGGGTTATGGAGCTTCAACTTCGTCAACTAAGCTAGGCCTCCTCGACTAGAAGGGTGGTTTGAGAAGTGTGTTTTCAGTGGACTATGTTGCAAATTTACATTAAAATGGGGCATTTTTAATGGAATTGGGCTAAATAAACAAACTTCCAAAATCTAAAATAGTGTAAAACTGGAAATTGACTTTTGGAAATAAAATCAAACGCTTGCATAAGTATCTTGTATATGTCAATGAGGCCTAGTTTAGTTGGCGAAGTTGAGGCGCCATATCAATTGTTATTCTACTTTAATAGTAGTTATTTTGCCCACACAATCTTACATCCCAGCCCATCCCCTCCAGCCCACGAATCCCACTCTGGCCCCGACCCCGCCCCTTTCACCTACCTTGGCCCAAGCATCACCCTCCAGCCCACTCAGCCCATTTGACCCAGCCCCTTTGCTCCGACCCTCCCCGTCCTCATCCCGGCCCACGATCACCCCACGTTCGTACCGGTGCCCCATTTTTGTCCCCACGTTCCCGCTTCACCCCCGCCCCTCCCGCCGTTGTCCCCCCGTCGGCGTCAGACCCCCGGATCCCAGCCCTTCCTTTCCTTGTTCCTTCGAACTACCTACATCAAAGATATGCACTCCACGCTTCCCTCCACCCACCCACCCTTACCGGCCAACGCCCTTGCCCCATTCGCCGCCCAGCCTTCCTCAAGTCCCCCCGCCCATCCCCTGCACGGCACTTACTATCCTCGTCTCCCTCAGCCATGCCCCATACGGTAGTTCCGTCCCGTAACTTAGGATCTTTTCAATTTTAGCCCCATTGGTTATGGAATTCCTATTTTTGATCTCACAACTTTCAAAAAGTAGCATTTTTTACCCTATGCTTAGATATTTAACAGAAAATGCCACGAGGATGTTAAGTACATGGGACCAAAAATGTTACTTTTTGAACGTCATGATATCAAAAGTGAGAATCCCGCAATCAATTGAACCAAAAGTGTAAGGGTCCTAACAACTACGTGTTAAGTATGTGGCATTTTCTATTAAAAGTAATGGGAATGTATCATAAGATCGAAAGAGCTACTTTTTAAAAGTTACTGGACCACAAGTGAGAACCTCATAACCAATGGAACAAAAAATAGAAAAGCCTAAATTACGAAACAAAAAATATTATTTTCTCACACAAAACATATAAACTCACCCAAACAACCTCTCTAGCTACTTTACATAGTCCTTTTCCAATATGTAAAAGCGCATTTATTCAACATTGTAGTGAACCAAAAACGTGTAGACATTTGAGCTAAAGTTTTGGCTTTTGGAGTACAGATATCTCCTTCTCCATTCGTCCCGTACCAAAGCGTCATAGCCAAAGCTAGTCCAGATTCTACACTTTTAATTACAACTTTTAATTATTACCAAAAATTCTCCACACATATCCATTATTATCTAATTAATTTTGGGGACCCTTATGCAGCTTTCTTACGAAAATTTTTTATCCGAATCAGGTTTGGTCGAACCAAACCAATCATAGAGCAAGTGTGGTATACTTACTATGTGATTGGTCATTTTCCCTGAACTGTACACCAATCACACCGCAAGTGTATTGCACTTGTCATACGATTGGTTCAGGTTTGGGTCCGAGTTAGAATTTTTCTTTTCTTACATATTGTTTGTGTCTGATAAGAAGAGCATTTAAAGGACAAAAATACATCTATCGGCTTCTGAATATTTAAACATGATTGAGATTCGTGCATTTTTTACTTTGGTAGGGTCATATTCGAGTCAATCCAACCTAGTGATCAGCCACCATCGATCATTTAACTCCTTGAAGCCGGATATTAAGACACGTTGATCCGTACACGTACGTATATTTGATCTTATAAATACTCCAAAGCTAGTCGCGTTTGGTTTCGAGAGCACATCGGATGGTCTTAACTGAACCTCTGAAACATTTGCTCATTTTTTAGGTCCTAATATTTAATCGGATTGGACTGATCTCAAGGTCATCGTGATCTTAAATTCGGATCACATATATAAACTTGTAATAAGTATGATAGATATATAAACATATGATGGTATTTGAATCTATATCGTCATATTTATTTATAAAATTTCAATCTTAATCCTTAAGTGAAGATTTCATCGATCGTATGCAACTTTTCAAACTAGATATTGTACTAACATTAATGATCATCATCATCATCAAGAAGTTCAATTATTGAGTCAATCCATATCTTATACACAAAATTGAAGTCATTGGAACCCTACGTGCTTCTCTTTAATTTGTGTCTTTTGCTAATTTGCTTTTATTTATTTATTTATTTATTTATTTATTTTGGATAGACAAGACAACATTAGCATCACAATGGCATCAAAAGTTATTTTCTTGGTTGTGGGGTTTGAAAATGACCAAAATAGCCTTGATTTGATAATTTATTCAACAGTGAGTCTGATCCTATCGGCTGTTAAAATTTTTAAATTACTCTAATACAATAATTTGTATTTTATAAAAGTAAAATTTTAAAACAATTTAGTCGACCCAATTTTACAAAATTAATTATTTCAAGAAGTGAAAAATAATTTTTTTATAACAATCGTACTTATGTTTATGAAAAATTATATATGAATGATAACGAATCATCGATATATCATCATATGTTAAATGAGATAATAATTTTTCACTAATTACAGCATTGGGTCCCAAAAGGTCATAATTAAGTAAAATTATTTATAGGAATTTTTACTTTTTTTTTCACTTGACTTTTAATTTAAATGGCTTTATCTTTTCTTGGACAAATCTATATGCATGCTTTGATGTCAATGTCCTGCTCTAAATTGGACATTCTTTTTTTACTTTATACATTGGTTGAAGTGGATTAGCTTTAATTAAAATAATTGAATGATTGGACGAAAATGACATTGATAAATAATATATGGTTAAAATAATTATCCATCAAATACAAAATTAGGTGATTGAAAATTATTTCCGAAAATAATATATATATATATATATATATACATGTGAACTGGACTAGGCCTGTTGTGGTATGAATCTTTTACATGGGTTGTTTGCTTGAGCCCATAGGCTTGTAGGCTTGTAGGGCTCGGTCCAATACTAATTAATTGCTCATTAAATTTTGGGCTTAGGTCTAATTGATTCAACTAATTAAATTTCAAACTGAATATTAATTCAATTATATTCTGACATAACCACTTAACTAGTCCTGTTAATTAAGCCAAATTCCAAAATCAATTAATCTCTTGGGGTTTTTATCAAATAGAGTCTCAATTAAATAATTCAGTTATTTAAATAACTACTTAAATTTTTTTAAATTAATCGTTGTGTTTCATAATTAATTCATTAATTTATTCACCAATTTTATTATGGATTGTGTGTGACCCTTTAGGTTCATTTTCAATTGAGTTTGGGCTAGTATCAAATATACTATTTAGTTAGCAACTCAGTTGTATTAGATTAATTAAATCATACTTAATTAACCACTCTTGATTAACCCTTTAACAAAAGAGTACTCATTACCATGGGTGGGTCGTCTAGCAACGATCAATGACACTAGAGAAGAGGTGAAAATCATGTGAATCTGTCAGTTGTGCATACCATGCAGATATGATCCTTCCATCAAGTCATCTGCCAATCAAAGTCTACAGCATGGAATTTACAATCGATTCCCATCCTGCACTTCTATATCCATTTACTGCTCTAATTGTGTATTTGGTCGAAAATTGTGGTCATGGATTGTTGGAAAGTACAAAACCTAAAGAACACAGAAGATCACCATCATGTCATTTTGGGGACCGATCCTTTCTTGAAATGCTCAAACCTCCATGCATGTACCGACTGCATTGAAATAGGTTTTTTTGGAACCATGTATACACGTGGCCATGTTAATCAAGATCAAGATACAACCATCTCATGCATAAGGCTAGTGTGGCTTCTCAAATCAAAGGACTTATTAGAGCATTATCACAACCTAGGAGTGTTATTTATACTACAATATGATAATTCCTGCGAGTGAGTTCAGTGAACTTTACAATTCATTGTTAGGCACCCACTAACATGCATAAATATTTTATGCATGTTGTCAATGAAACACAATGCTCATTGAATGAATGGATCGTGTAATGCAAGTCTTTTTAAAACCCTTCAATGCCCTTTCTTGAAGGTTATCGATTTGGAATATTTTAGACCAACCACCAAAAGTTAGTTTCATAGTTGTCATCAAATGCACAATTTAACTTCATTGGTTTGTTTAGTCTAAGAACTTTATCCATAACATGTAAACTAATTAATGATTACAACGCATTACAAGTTATGGCCAAAAAATAAATTCTCATTAAATTAACATTATATTAAAAAAGATTGTGCTTTACAATAAATCCCATGAGCCAACTCATTAACTCCACGGAAACCTATTCCACATTTAGTTCTTTCAATATTATAAACTTTTAGGATTCTTTAAAACATCTTGCAAAATAATCTTTAGCTTATAAATAGAATTGTGTGCCTAATAAGTAATAAGCATTTTGTACAAGCTTTTAAGCTACTAATATAAAATTTTAAGAATTAATAAGTTTTTTACAGATAATAAGTAATTAAGAATTCCAAAATATCTTTAATTTGATTGTATAGATCATATTTGGAAAAATGTCTTTGAGTGACATGATCATATTGCATGATATATCAATTAATAAGTAATTAACAAGTAATAGTAAACTATTGTAGATGGCATGATATGTTGCTAATTTGTAACAACAATTAGTCTAAAATATGGATGTCAATACATGGTAAATCCATAGATTAGATAGAGTAGAAATGAAGAGAAGTGTTCTTGTCCCACATAGAAATAAGATGGAAAAAAATTTGAGGCTCGATGTGTATGTAAGGTTGATGTGGGGATAAGTGTTTCACACTCATTCTTGTCACATTGGAAGTTTATGTATTAACTAAGGGTAGATCTCATTTTTGGTACCATATATTAGGCCCGGTTCAATTTTGGTCCCATTTGTTATAAAAATCTCAATGTCAGGACAATATATTTTGATTTGTCTTAATTTTGTTCCCGACGTCAAAATTTGACGGAAAACGTTAACGTCCATTAATTACTACACGTGCTACTCACATGTGTGTATCGCATGCATATTTGGATACATATATTGATAGAAAAGGTGGAAATAAAAAATTAGGGCTCTTCATGTTCACCCAAATTCCATTTTTGCTCCTTCTTCTTCAGCCAAATCGGTTCTGTTTCTGAAAACATAGATTCATCTTTAAGAACCTCATGGACGAATGGCAATCCAGGAAGAAGATTTTTTATGGTTGTGATAATATTGCGAGAGGATGCGATTTTTTTGTGTGAGAAGACTCACCAATGTGCACAAAGGCGAAGAAATTATAGCTGGGCTTCTTCGCACGTTAAACAAAATGGAAGAAGAGATGTCCGAAATGAGGAACAAGGTGATTATCTTTCATCAAATGGAAGAGGATGTAGCTGAAATGAAGAAGAAATGCTTAAAGGCATTTTTAGTCCTGTAACTATATATCATTCTCATTTTAGTCCAGTAACTTTCTAGGGTTTTAAAATGGTCCAGTAATTTTTTAATTTGTTCAATTTTGATCCATTTTTTGTCGAATTTTATCTAAACTTGCCGGAAAACGTCATTGAAATCTGACGTGGCAATTTAAATTGGGAAAAATGATTTTATTGGCTAATTATACATGATGTCGCATTTAGTGGCCACATCATCTGGATGACATGGATTTGGGGAGGGAAATTACATACATATATTTTATAATTTGAAAAGGAATATATAATATATATTTATTATATACACAATTATATATATACATAATATATATATTATATATAAAAATGTGTATGGGCGGCGACGGGTGGCAACGGCTACATTGCCCAGACTATTCTGGGCGACGGCGAAAGGGGGCGACACGACGGGTCGCCCAGAAAATGGGCGAATCGCCGTCGCCCTATTCTGTGCTTGTTATAATTGACATTCACCCCATACACAAGTGTTTTGTTTCTTCTTTATCTCAGCTACAGGAACTTAAAAGTTTCAAACAAGCAAACCAAGCACAAGAATAGAGATTGGCCATGAAGAACGAACTGGATGCATTACTAAGATATGACACTTGGGACATAGCCCTATTACCAAAGGATAAACATCCCATGGGATGCAAATGGGTGTTCAAATTGAAACTTAAAGCAGATGGAACAATTGAGAAACATCAATCAATTAGCAGGCATTGACTTTGTGGACGGTTTTTCCCCGGTAGCAAAGGCGGTCACAGTCAGAACCTTACTTGCAGTAGTAGCCATCAAGGGTTTCGAACTCCATAACATAGATGTCAACAATGCCTTCTTACATGGGACTCTGGAAGATGAGATCTATATGCAGCCTCCGGAAGGATATCAGGTGCCAAATGGACATATATGCAAGTTGAAAAAGGCACTCTATTGCTTGAAATAAGCCTCACGACAGTGGAATGCAGAATTCACATCTAAAATTGTACAGTTTGGTTTTCAACAATCTAAACATGACCACTGTTTATTTACCAAGCAAACTTCCTCAGGTTACCTTGAGGCAACTTTTATTAGGAACTTTCAAGTGTCATTAACAAATGTACAACCTCTTGTAGAAATATTATTCAATCATCCACAAAATAATCACACACAACACAGATAATCCCAAAAATGTTACATCAGAAAGTGGAAACACATGTTGGGAGAGGAAGAAAAATGAAAACCTGAAGATTTCAACATAATAGAATAGATTCAAGAAGTAGATGCGCTTGCAGCGGTGCGGCAGTGCAACGTGGTGCGGCTCTTGATGGAAAGATGTAGTTTGAGAGAGGGGAAAGAGGGGCTAGGGTTTTGGGGAGATAAATGGCTAAGTTCTTATTATATATTAGTACTTTAGGAATACTTTGGGAAGGTAAAGTAGTCCCAAATATAATAATACCATCCCAAACACTGTTCCAAATATTAAATTGAGATATGATTGTTTTTAATAATAATGACTTCTACAAGTGCTTCTTTGACATTCTCAATTTTATATTGAAATATTAATGTTTTCTAATTAATTATACAAAGATAAAACAATAATAATTATTCTGAATTATCTTCTTGGTCGTCACCTTGCTCATCTGTTTCATAATCCAGCTTTCTTCGTCCTTATCATCTTCGTCCTCGTCATACGGTCGGGACATGTTATTCTCAGCCTTGATGTTAACCAACTGGCAACTGCCGACAATTGAGATTGTTGGATTTCTGTGGCCCATGACCCATGAATTGGTAAGCGTAACTCAGTGGCCCAGTTCCACAACCTATAAGGCCCATTGAACCATCACCATTTAAATGGTCCAAATCCAAGTCCACCACCCAACCTGGCCCATAACCCAGATTTGACCCTTGTCCCACACACTTAGTTGTTTTGCCCTAAATTCATATTCCCTCATTTGTGTTTCCTCTCAGCCGCAGCCTTCACCAAAGTTCTCTCCTCTAATCTCCTTCAATACATGACTCCTTGGCTTCTCTTCCATCTTCCTCTTTTCCGATGGTACCGGAAACATGAACCACCGCTTCTTCCGCCTCTTATATCTCTCCTATGTTTCGTATAAAAGGGCTTCCATCCCTTCTTATATGGAACACGATCGAGAGCAAAAAAGCCATCTCCTTCTTCTCTAAAAACCAAAAAAAAATCTCTTTGTGACCTTTGTGGTGTCTTGAGTCCTTTGGGGAAAAACCTTAGTGGTTGTGGTGTGGAGTTTGGACCCTTTGTGGGCAACTTTTATGGTGGTGTTCTTTGGAGCAACCGGTTGTGGGAGACGGCCTATTGGTGGCCGTGAGTCCTCTCCTCGGATCTCAGCTCCCTGAGCCGTAGACAGTGTTAGGGATTTTTCCCCTCCCCCTGGTGTATTCCCTTATCCAATTATTTGTATATCCTTTTGTGTATATTGGACTGTAATAGTAATTAGGGTTTCCGTTTTTGTGATCATCACTGGAGGGATTAAAATCCCAACAGTGGTATCAGAGCCTTCGGGCTCTCACTGGCCATTGAAGGTTTGGTAAGAGCTTCCTTGATTCTCTGAAAAAATTTTGTGTTTTTCTGTCTCGTGCTTCTCTCTTGCTGCTGCGTAAAAATTTTTTAGGGTTACTGCAAGTTTTCTGGCTATTTTTCTCTCTCTGTAACTGCTGCTTGGTGCTAATTTGCTGAGAGTATTAACTATTGCTTAGTACATATACTTTTCTGTTTTGATTTAAGCACATTTTGTTACTACATATTGTTTGGCTCAAAAGTACTATTATTCTGCTGAGTAGTGTTCTTTGATTAAGTGGTTAGTGCAATTATCTTATAATCTGTTTGGTACAATTTTCTTGAAAAACTACTGCTTAGTGCTATGTTTAGTGAAAACAATTTTTGTTTCCGCTGATTTTTTTTTATAATTATTAGCTTAGTGCTCTTATATTGCTTAGTGCATTTCTCCTTTTAGTGCATTTTATTTCTTAATGTTATTTTTTTGCTTGGTACATATAAACCGCTTAGTGCATCTTTTCACTTAGTGTGAAATTTATCCTTGTTAAAAATTTTGCTTAGTGCATTTTTCGGCGTAATTTTGCTAAGTGCAAAATTTGTTAATATACATTTGTGTTCTTAGTGGAATTGATTTAAGTGCTTAGTGCTATTGTTATTGCTTAGTGTATTTCTATTGCTTTGTGCAAATCTCGCGATCAAATATTTCTGCTCTGTGCAAAAATATTACTGTGTGCAATATATTTTGCTGTGTAATTCTGATATATTATTGCTTAGTGCAAATTTCTGAAATTGCATATTGCTTAGTGTTGCTCTGCTTAGTGCAAATATTGATAATCTACTTTGTGCTACTACTCTGCAAAGATTCGGTCTACCTCTGATATAAGCAGTTATTTTTGTTGATATTGCTGATTATCGTCTTTGTGCATACTGTTACTAGACCTCGACCAAGTCCTTTTCTATTCTTTCACCTGGTCGGGCCCTTGAGGCTTTCGGGTATCTGGTTGAAGGTAGAGAAGGTCCCTCGTACTGTCGTTTGTTTATACCTGCACTTGTTGTCATTATATCTCTGTGATGGAGGTATACAACTTGCATCCTTTTGATGGAAAATTGGATTTTTCGATATGGTAACAAAAGATGAAAGGTATTTTGATTCAACAAAAAGTCTTTAAGGCCATTGATGGCAAATATGCTGAAACTATTTCTAAAGTAAAAAGAACTGAAAATGATGAGTATGCTTACTCTTCTATCATTTTAAATCTGTCTGATAATGTTATAAGAAAAGTAGGGAAGCAAGATAGTGCTAAAGCCTTATGGGATAAGCTAGAGGAGTTATATACAGAAAACTCCCTACCCAGTAAATTGTTCTTGCTTGAAAAATTCTTTCGTTATAAACTGGACTTGTCTAAGAACATAGAGGAGAATCTGGGTGAGTTTACTAAGTTAATTCAGGATATAAAGTTAACGGGTGATAAGAACATTGATGACTATACCCCAATTGTCTTGTTGAATGTTATACCTGAAGATTATAGTGATGTTAAAGCTGCCATTAAGTATGGTAGGGACCAAATTAATTTAGAAATTTTGTTAATGGGTTAAAGAGTAAGGGATGGACATTAAGGCTAACAAACCTAGTCAAAACCAACTTGAAGTGAACTTTGTGAAGGAAAAAACTAGGAATTTAGGCTACAAACATAGGAATCACAAGTCTAAATCAAAAGATGATGAGGATGAAGATGATAAAGTGAAAGAAAGAAAGTGTTACAATTATGGGATTAAAGGGCATTACATCAAAGATTGCAGAAAACCGAAAATGATAATAGAAACAAGAATAACAGTGAAGAAGCAAATGCTGTAATTGAAGATAGCCATGGAGACGTTTACTAATTTCTCAGTCCTAAGAGTGTTCTGTTTTTGTGTCGTTTCTCTTCTTTACTAACCCAAAAATTTTGCAAGTGTGTTTTCTGTTTTGCAGGTACCTCTCAGTGTCCCAGGAGTATCATGGCGATAATGACTGCCGAGATCCGACCTTAGTACTGGTTCCCTTCATGGATCCTGGTCCAAGGTAGAGATGTTGGATTTGTGTGGCCCATGACCTATGAATTGGTAGGCCCAACTCACTGGCTCAGTTCCACATTCTGGAAGGCCCATTGAACCATCATCATTTAAATGGTCTAAATCCAAGTCCACCACCCAACCTGGCCCATAACCCGGATTTGACCCTTGTCCCTCACACTTAGTTGTTTTGCCCTAAATTCATATTCCCTCATTTGTGTTTCCTCTCGCCGCAACCTTCACCAAAAGTTATCTCTCCTCTAATCTCCTTCAATACATGGCTCCTTGGCTTCTCTTCCATCTTCCTCTTTTCCGATGGTATCGAAAACGTGAACCACCGCCTCTTCTGCCTCTTATATCCTATGTTTCGTATAAAAGGGCTTCCATCCCTTCTTATATGGAACACGACCGAGAGTAAAAAAGCCATCTCCTTCTTCTCTAAAAATCGAAAAAAATCTCTTTGTAACCTTTGTGGTGTTTTGAGTCCTTTGTGGAAAAACCTTAGTAGTTGTGGTGTGGAGTTTAGACCCTTTGTGGGCAACCTTTGTGGTGGTGTTCTTTGGAGCAACCGATTGTGGGAGCCGGCCTATTGGTGGCCGTGAGTCCCCTCCTCAGATCTTGGCTCCCTGAGCCGTAGACAACGTTAGGGATTTTCCCCCTTCCCCTGGTGTATTCCCTTATCCAATTATTTGTATATCCTTTTGTGTATATTGGACTGTAATAATAATTAGGGTTTTCGTTTTTGTGATCATCACTGGAGGGATTAAAATTCCAACAGGGATTCATCACAACCATCGTACAATGGTTGATCGGCTGCGCACACTACATCGAAAAATCAGTCCGATAATTT
This sequence comes from Sesamum alatum, assembly GCA_034509735.1. NCBI lineage: Eukaryota > Viridiplantae > Streptophyta > Magnoliopsida > Lamiales > Pedaliaceae > Sesamum > Sesamum alatum. Next base: position 4,075,517 of record JACGWO010000012.1, on the reverse strand, counting down.
TGACACATCATAGCCATACAAACTAGGGTCGGCCTCACACCATCGGAAGGAAAAGAATTGCAGGTTCCCACAGGTTCAGGCTCAGGAGGCGTCGAGAAAAAGTGTAGCCCAGCAGCATCATAAACCATCCTCTAGTCCCAATTCATCTGCTCATAATCACTCCAATGCGTCGCCATTTCAGGTGCAACAAGAGTCTCCACAAAAACTGGTGTAGGCGGATCATCATAGTACTGTAACACTTGAGCCTCACCATGAGCAGTCCAATTGTAGTATCCCTCCATAAATCCTTTCACACACAAGTCGTACATAACCTTGTCCGTCGTTTTGAACACACGATTTCTGCACTTATGACACGAGCACTTAATTTTCTCGCAATTTATATATGTTTGCTGATCCTTAGCCCAATTTATGAATTTCCTAATACCATCCTCAAACTCCTGCCAAGCTACTAAATTTCCCAACAGGTACTTCTCATACATCCACCTCCTCGTTTTTCTTAACTTATTTACCTAACTATATAAAAAGACTATAGATCAATTGCAAACACCTCAAAAATTATTCATAATATATTAAGAACAAGAACAACATCACAGTTTAAATGGTTACATTATTTAGTACCTGGATAATGAAGCACCTCCCCCACCTCAATTTTCAGAAAGGAATGATCGACAGCAAAATAAATATTTTTAGAGTTTGATAAGTTTCACAAATAAGAAGGATGCACAACTATTTATACACATTTTTGGGGCAGATTTGGGACGGAAAAGATATGTTATAATATAGCCGTTAAGATTTAGGACGACATTTGGGACGAAATCAAATAGTCCTTATAAATTAGCTGTTAAATTGTTGGGTTGAAAGTTGGGACGGATATTTGGGACTACATTTCGTTGCAAAAAATGATTATCACCCTACCATTCCAATTAAATTTCCAGTCGTCCCGAATGTCGTGCCAAAGTTGGGAGGAACCACATGTTGTTCCAAACATCGTCACAAAGTATTTCCTACCAAAATATTGGGATGACATTTGGGACGGTTTGGGACGGTTACTCTTTTTAATCCTATGTTGGGACAGAATTTGGGACGAACATTTTATTTTGGGACGGTACTCATTGGCATAAGACCTTCAATTCCAAATTCATCCTAAATCATCCTAAAATGATGCCAAAGTGGGACGACTATTGGTACAAATGTTGGCCGTCCTAATAACGCATTTTTTTATTTTATTTTTTTGTAGTGTATGAACTCCCCTCAATCTTTTTCAAAGCCTTCCATTTAGCCCTGTATGCTTGATTTCTGGACACATGAATTCTCATATCTTTAATAACATCTTGTATGAAACCCTTTACTGCCCTTCTTGGATCTATTCTGAAAAAATCTTCATAATTTCCCCCAAGTCATGTAGACTTGCGGTTTCTGACATGATAACTCGCCCCACACTTATGAACAGAATGATATCCCTAATTTGAAATGTCTATTGATTTCCTAATGCCAAAGCATGATTCCTGAATTCATGCCCCTCTTCTGCACACTTAGCATATATCCTCCTTTTATCATTTTGCAATTTTTATGTTTCTCCTTGTTCTCACAGCATATGACCGCACAGCAGTCTTAAACTCATCTTTTGAACTAAACAACATTCCAAGTTGAAACTGCGGATTGTAAGTATCAACAGAACTGAAACTAGGATACTTAGGCCCATTTTCATCATAAGATACTTTATCACTATCAAACTCATTTGAATCAGAAAAGCCACTAGAGTTACCAAATAAGCCCTCTTGCTCTCTTCTTCATCCCCTTCCCTTGCAGTAAGATCATCCACATGTCTATTAAATAACTCATCATCCTCATCTAACACATTGTTTTCACCCTCTTCATCCTCCCTCCCCCAAGTCATAATCACTATTTAAGAGGTTTTCACTGTCCCTACTATCACCATTGTTTTCATTCAACTCTGATGCAACCTCCTCATTAATGTCAACCTCTCCACCAATTTCACATTCTAAGTATCCATGAACCTCCCTATCTATCTCATGTTCAAGGCATAACTGCTGCCTACTTGAAAGAACAACAAAACAAGCACCCAACCTATAGTACTTTTTCAGCCCATTGTACCCTATTTGCTCAGACAATTTTCTAAGATAAGTGATATTAATTCAGTTCAAGTCTACGTGGTCAAACACACTAACACATCCCCCAATATATATAGGTGGTATATTACAAATTTCGCCCCCATGGTGTATTTTCAATGTCACACGGGATTTAGTGGATCTGGACAGCAAAGAAAATAAGAAAAAAAAGTAAGTAAACAACCACAATGCTACCCACCTACGAAACATACAAAAAAGAAAAAAGCAACAACCATGGTGGACCATGGGAATCTCTGTAAAAGAACACAACGCAGAAACCAAACAAAGGGAGGGACCACAAGCATGTATAATGCATACAACAAAATCGACAACATGTCTAAAAACTAAAAAGAAAGAATTCACATCATATATTTTCAAATATCAACAAAAATCATCAGCTTTTTCGAAATTAAAAAAAAAAAAAAAAAAAAGAGAAAAAATTTACGGTGATCGGGTAGGGGGAATCATTGAAGTTTAGGTCTCGAAGGCCCATTCTTCTCGCAACAATCTGATGCTCTTTTAGTTCTTCGATTGGGGATTCGACCAAAAAATGAAGGGTTTCACTCGGATTTTTGCAGAGGAAGGGGAGGGGGAAGAAATTAGGGTTCTAACGTTCTGATTTTCCCCCCAAATGCACATGGGATACGCACATGTGAGCAGCACTTGTAGTAATGTAACGGTCGTTAACGTCTTCCGTCAAATTCTGACGTTAGGACCAAAATTGAGAGAAATCATAACATATTGTCCTGAAATTGAGACTTTTGTAACAATGGGAGCAAAATTGAACAGGGCCTAATATATGGGACAAAAAATGAAATTTACCCTATTAACTAAACTCCTTATATTAAGTTTAAGGTTTAAAGGATGTTTAAAATATTATTGGAGATTAGAATTAACATGGGTTGTCCCACATGCGCACCGCCGCTGCCCAGCCTAGCCTAGCTCTGACCGCGGGCATTAGGGTAAACAAATATTGCTATATAAATAGGCTAAATTGCATATTTGGTCCCATAAAGAAAGGGTGGTGCCATTTTTTGGTCCCATGATTTACGTAATTTTATTTTTGGCCCCAAAACTATTAAAAGTTTGCAAAGTTAGTTCCAAAAGTCTTTTCCCGTTAAGTTTTAACTGCAAGTGGTAGAAATCCGTTAACCCCAAATTACTAAATTGCTTTTTTGGTCCCACAAAAAATGAGAATTTGCTTTTTTTTGGTCCCGCAATTTACGAAAAAAAGAATTGGTACCAAAATTATTAAAAAAAATTGTAAAGTTAGTCCAAAACTTCAGTTTTGTCAATTTTTGTCATTAATCAATAAATTAATGCACGAATTTATTAAATCAACAATCAATCCTTTATTCAATCAATATTAAAAGATGCTAATAATTATTTCTCTATATTTATTATAAAATAATTGTTAATATAAATCATTATTTATATTTATATTTATATTTATGTTACATATAAACAAATAACAATGTATGAGCCATAACTATAAAAACAAAAAGACCTGATATGACAATGAACGATATTTTTTGTCTCCTAATATACAACACAATACATACAATACCTTTTTTTACACTATTTAAAATTAACTCCAAAAAACAAACCCAAACATACACCCTATTTCTAACACACACTTATTTATCTTTGTTTTTCTCTCTCTATCTCCACAAAAGAAAGCAAAACACTGCAAAAATAAAACCAAACACAATGTTGAGTACTCAAGAAACCTTCTTTCTGAACTTTCTCTCTCGATATTGCTCTCCCAAAATCCGTGCTTTTGTGCTCCAGTTTCTAACAAGGCGACTGGGTATTGTTCGATGTGTTCTTCGTACAGTGCAGTAATGTAAGAACGGAACAGTCTAATTTTGGAGAAGTTGCATAGTACCCGGTGTACGTGATACGGGACCTGTAATTTTTTCAAGGCAAACAGAAACAACACTGTAATTTGGTTGGTTACTTGTTTTAGACTGAGAGTTGTTATGATATAACTCTCTTGTAAGTTTTTGATTTATAAGTCTGTTGTAACAACATATCTAACTGATTTACTATTTGTCCCAACGTGTTTGTTTTGAAAATTTGGTTTCCAAAATTGTTGTTAAAATCTCCTCATATTTTTAAAGCTGTACTACAATTACTGAACTTTTCCAATAAAATATCTGTAACCAAATTTTTTTTTTTTTTATTTATTTTGGGAAGGTATATATGTAATCAATTATCGACTACAATCAAACTAAGTAAAGTACACTGAATCTTGCTGGGCTCGACCGAAATGTCTTATAAATTCTGAATAGGATGTTTAAAAATAATTCTTGTAACACTTTATTGGTATCAAAAGTCCAAATGGTGAATTATTGAATTTTTATATGGAACTTCTCCAAATATATGGAAGATGAAATTCGGATATATACCAACGAGGATTTTGGCCTAATGGTAAAGTTCATACCTCAAAACTCTTATACGGTGTTGGTCTATTTATACAGCAGTTTGTAATTTATTGTATTTGTTAATAAATTATTAATCTACTTAATAGAACTAAATATCATAAAGTATCGTACGACATAATTAATTGTTTTTAACAAGAAAAAGGATAAAGGAATTTGAGGTGTATTCACTTTGAATCTAATCAAGTACTAATTCGTGATATGTATTTTTTAAGTGGTAATTATGTATATAATTACATCAACATCTCGATAAATTGAAAAATATATCAATTCAATCAATAGCTCAATATGACTAAGAACAATAAATAAATTACAAAAACTCATATAAATTGAGACAAAAACTCAGGAGTTTGGTAGGATTCGAACCCACAACGTTGAATTTGTTTATGTTACGTCAGTCTTAACCATTGGGTCAAAAAATCATTGGTATTAATTTGTGATCTTGACCAATTAAAATTGATTTCCTTTTTCTGTTACTTAAGGTTAGGGCACATGAAAGCCTAGGCCTTGTTTGAACTTTCAAAGGTCAATTTTTTTTAATTCTTTACCATTTCAAATGTGAAATTATATTTAGTTGGGGATTTCTTCGTGAAATGTTATTATAAATTTCAGAAAATCATTCTATCACGTCTTTATATATATATATATATATATATATATTATATAATGTATCATATTTTTCGTAAAAAAAAATATCATAGAACATCATAATCGAAACACAATGCTATTCATCAATATCTTTTCGTATAAAAAATTATCACAAAAATATCCTAAATCAAATACATTTGGGATAATTACACTCTCCTCTCCCGAGATTTGGTGTGTTACACGTAGATCTCCTGTGGTTTAGAAAATTATACCTAATACCTTTATTTTTATTTTCATCCAACAAATAGATTCTTCAATTAATAAAATCGACAAAATTTGCTAATATCAGCAGAAAAATTGAATGAAAATCCATTTTTGCCCTTGGTTGACTTATTGCAAGTCAAATAAATATATTTTTGATCAAACTACTCTTATATATTTCACACACTTATGCATGTGAGTTTGTTCTTATAATTAAATTAAATCATAAGAGTAAATAGTGAATATATTTAAAGTATTATTCTATTAAATAATTTTTAGTTAATAAATAAATTAAATCAATCAAAATAAATTTAGCTCTTAACAGACATATACACTATTTTTTATTTTGAACATATTTATACACTATAAAACTATATATATGTACACACTATATTATGTAATTTAACTAAATATTTAGAAGACATATATTCTGATAACTCAATCGTAAAAATATATCACTATGATAACATAAATATAGTATTTAGATCCCTTGTGATATTTTAATAATAGCAAAAAATATTTCCTGCAATTTTGTCTTCTTAGTCTAAAGCACTTGTTCAATTCTACACATATAGGGCGTCAATTTCGTCTTTTTAGTCTTTCAAATTTTCATGTTCTTTTTTAGTTATTTTTAGCCACATATTATGTGTAGAAAGATAAATTAATTACTTTTGTTACAGGGTTTTGACATTTTTTATAATCAGAGATATTAAATATAATTTTTTAAATCACATAAAATTTACGTGTAATTACAGCAAATCCCAAAGAGGGAAGTGTAATTATCCCAACACATTTTCATCTTACACGTCTTTTCATCCTATCTCCAAATACATTATTCAAACATATTTTCCCTTACCATACAAGCCCAATACCAAAAACAAAAACTCACTTGAAAATACTTTAAAATCCCAAAACTAATAACGAAAGCAAAACAAAACCAAACAATGCCTTAATCTCCCGGGGCGGGGCGTGGACAAAGGAGCCCAAACTCAATAACCCGGCCCAACATTTGAGTGATGATCTAACCCGACCCGAGTCCATCAGCCTCGGCGCCCTTTTTCACATTGGATACTCATATTTATTCAAAATTTAAATTGAGTGGGTAGAGAGAGAGAGAGAGAGAGAGAGAGAGACAAATAAATGCATTTGTACAATTCTTTCCCCTATCTATATTTTAATTAATGGTTGTGTGAATGCGTACAAATACCAATTGCACCTTAAGTTTCAATATTTTCAAAGATTCCCCCAACGAGGTCTCTCTCTCCATAAATCCACCACCAAATTGTCCAATTTCTTGCCTAATGGGTCCTTCAACTTTGTCAAAATTACACTTCTACTTCATATATGTTGACAAATCTTCTTAAAACTCGAGTTTACGTATTTGGATGGTGTCTGGCGGAATTTATTTAAAATATCTTATAAGATGTTAGATTTTATTTTAAATATAAGATTTTAAAGTGGTTGAATAAAATAGAATTGTGGAGTTTATCAGATAATAGTAACGACAATGCTTGATGTTATTAATCTATACTAATACAAAAAAGAAAGACATTTTTTAACTCATAAATGATGGTTTGTGGCACCGCTACACTATTTTCTTAATGTTGATAATACCCTTAAATTGGTAAATTTTTCTTTCTTTCTTTTTTTAAATGTAAACATGTGTTGGTTTATATATTTTATTTCTTATTTATAATATATTTTAAAGCGTGAAAGATTATTGATTGTGTGCACGCATGAACGTCGTGCTACGACGGCTAGTATGATTAAAATTCAAGAAGTTTGTCAAAAAAATTGAAAATAAATTGGAAACTGCTTACTTTTTCTAAAATAATTTATAAGCACCTTATTTTTAATCTTGGAAGCCTATTTGTTAATCGACATTTTATAAGCTCTCAAATATTTTATAAGATGTTTTTTAAAAATTTATAAACTCAGCTAAACACCCTCTTAGCAGCCAACAAGATTTTTACCTCAATGGTAAGGATGGAGGCCCCAAAATCTTTAGATTCTGGTCCTATGTAGATTTGTGTAACTCAATTTACACAGTATTAGACTCTTGTAGTTTATTGTCATCATATTACTCCATTTCTTATAAAATTATTGATAGGGTCTTGATTTTTGACGTATTATATCATGCAATTGATCCTTTTTATTAAAAAAAGAAGGGAAATATTTGTATAGTTAATAGAAATAGGGAAATATACCAAATATTGTTGCATAAAATGGTGAATTTATAGTGTAATTGACTTACATTTTTTTTTTTAAAAGTATGTTAATAGTTCTAAATCATCCGACATATTATTATTACAACATTCAGTACATAACTCGAAATCACAACCTCTTGATTTCTATCTACTAAATGATATTTTTAGTGTCTTTAATCATAATTAATAATGGATATTTCAAGTGAATTGTTATTAATACATCAATTGTCTTCTGAATGTGGAGTCTTTGTAGCTATGAGGTTTAATTTAGTTGGCGAAATTGAGGTCTTATGATCAAGAGATCATGGATTCGGGTCCCATCAATGTATGGGTGTTGATTTACTTTAGTAGTAGTTGTTGATATACTGTAACAGTTGTTATTGGTTACTTATAATATACTTGACATCAGTAATTGACGTATATTATTTTTTATGATTGAAATTTATGATGTAATTATAACTAATTTTAATAAAATAAAATAAAAATATAGAACCTTCTGAAATAAAAAAGGAAAAAGACAGAAGAAGTCTTGTTCTAGTAAATAAAACTTAAGTCCCACAACTTTTACTTGTCTTATGTAAATTTATTTCTCAATGTGTTGTAACTATTGATTATTGTGAACTGTATCATTGTTGAAAGCTATATGATATTGTTTTTAATATGTGATTAGACATGAGATAAAAATGTAATAATAATAGTTGATATGATGTGTAAAATGTGTTAGATAAAAAAACAAATGTGATAATTATAAGTGACGTGATGAGTTTTTCTTAAAAGTAGTGAAACGTATTTAAGATAAAAAAAAAAAAATCACTAAGAAAATTATTTCACAACCAAACACTACATTAACTTGATCGGATGGAGCGAGATAAGATATATCCACCAACAAACACGGTAAGAAATTTGTGTTTTTATTTTTAATTTTCAGTGGAATATGTATTTTTAATTTTTGTAGGTTTTCATTTGAAATGATAATATGTGAATTATATAATGAGATTGTGTTTTATATTAAATTGTTGTGTCCAATCATTGTATTTCTAATAAGAATACGTAGAAACTAACATATTTTCACTTGAATTACTGTTTAAAAAATTATAAACAAACAAGCCCTTAATTCCCGAGTGCATGAAATCAGGGTTATTTTCATTTTAGTCCTTGTATTTTTAATTTTTAAAATCATCTAACTTTTTTTGTTATTTTTTAATTTCGTCCATTTGGTGGAATTTTGGCCAATTTTCCCTCCAATTGAAGGGTGTTCTTGTACTTTCCTTTATATTAAAAAAAATAAATTTATGGGTTGTAAATATTATGACATGGTATGTATTATGGTATTATCTTATACTAATACATGCACACTCAAATGTGTGTTCATAATTATTTTTAAACTTAAAAAACTAATTAATTATTATTTTAAAAAATATATATTAATTAGATAAATAAAAATTGCTAGAAGAATATATAAAAGTTATGAAGAGTTATTGAAAAAATAAGAGAAAAAAAAGAATGTGGAAATTGATAAAATAGATAGAATGGGAAGTTGAGTAGAGAGAGTGAGAGTAAAATAGAGATTAACAAAATAAATAAAATAATAATAAAAAATTGGCATACCAAAACAATAATTAAAAAAAAACACCAAAAAGGGTGATTTTCAATTATGTAAAGGTATAGATATTTTTGGGACTGATCGACATATCTAAATATATTGGCATAGAGTATATTATGATATATCGTATATATTTTTTATCATTGCTCCATTGTTGTTGTTGTTGGTTGAATTTGAAAAAGACATAATCAATATATAAACAATAATTGGTTGGAAATAATATGTGGTTGATGATTGATTTGTATGTGAAATAGTTAAAAAAAAAAAAAATAGGTTAATTGCTATTGGATACTTGCAAACTTCTTGTTGCATTTTCCTTGCTTTGGTCAAATTTAATTTGTACATTTCATTTCTAATTGTACAATATATTATAAGAGAATATGTTTGGCAAAAAGCCAGATTTCAACGGTCAATAGTGGTTTTCAAATGGTCAAATTCGAATGGTCATACTTTCATTACCATCATAAGGGACTAAATAGAAATTAAGTTTGAAAATGGAGGAATACTTTTGCAATTGTGCATATTTTAGCAAAACTTTTGGGAGCATTTTTGATAAAGACCATTTTTTGACCAAAAAATTGGTCAAAATTCCACTATAGGGATGAAACTAAAAAATAATAAAAAGAATTGGACTATTTTGAAAATTAATTAGAAATATAGGGACCAAAATGAAAATAACTCGTGAAATCATTGCAATTTTCACCGAAATTGAGGGACCTTTTTGCTAAAAACTGGACAATTTGAGTTTCCAGCTTACGTGTATCTAACCAGGTGGCGAGTACGAAAATGGTAGACACGCGCAAGTATGCGTGATCTCAAAAATCACCTTGATTCAAAAGACAGAAAACGTGAATTAAGGAAAGAGATAAATTTCATGCGGGATACAAAATATTCATTTTTCAACTCTTTTTCTTCGGACTGAAAGAAATTAGAAAAAAGAAAATTCCGATCGCTTTTCGTTTCCCTCTATTTTTCCCCATTTTCCAATCTTTGGAGGGAAACAGAAAAATTTGATCTCCTCTCGAAAATTCTCTGCTGTTAACAGTCGAAATCAACCTTACAAGATTCCTCACTTTCACTTTACTGAATTTGCTTCAGCTGCTCGTTTCTGAATCTTCCGAACTTCGAATTCCAGGTGCGAGTTCTTTGCTTGGAGTTTTGGGGTTTTTGAATTGTTGAGTTCGTGCGGCGCTTAAAAGTAGTGTATTTTTCCGTTTTTCTGCTTTGTTTTGTGGTTGGTTTCTAGGGTTTTTAGCTCAAGTTGGGGCTAACTGCATGGTGCATTTGTTTTGGTTTATTTGTCTGGAAAGCAATAATTTTGTATATGTAGCAGTAATCGGATTAGTAGATAGAGATTTTGATGAACTGAGTTTTGAACTCTAATGTTTTTAGTGTTATTGCTTAATTACGATATAGATTCTGTAGCTTGCCATGGAATTTTGGTGCACTATTTAACCACGCTGTAAAAGAGAAAAAATATGGATTCAGTAAATGTCCTCGGTATTGGGTCTATGTTTGAATGAGTGGTTTTATTAAATCGTGAAATTTAAAACCCAGGTAGTTTTTTTTATTTTTTTCTTGGATGAATTATATCTAGGTAATCCGGTGAGTGACTATCATTCTTGATTTTAGTAATGCTGATTACTGATCTTAACAAAATTAATATGCCTGGCGCTAATTTTTTTTATAAGCAATTGATCTTTCAAAAGATAGTTTTCTTGTATTTGTAATCTGTAAAATAAAACTTATAATAGCTGGTAGTTATTTCTTAGAAATGATTTATTGGAAGAATTTTTTATTCATGGGCTTCTACAAGAGTTCAATGAACTATACAAACTATTTTGCTGAAGGGTAGAGGACAACATCTCCAGGTGGGGATAATCTCCCTTAATGAGCAATGCAGACCAAGAAAAAATCAACTGGAAGGAATTCTCGAGAGCTAGCCAGTCCAAGGGTTTCAAGACAGCAGAAGAAACTGGTTGAAAATGTGCAAGTTGAAGGGAAGAAAGTTACGGAGCTAATAACATCTTCTGCACGGAAGAAAAAAGTTGGTAAGTAGGTTCTCGGACTCATTTTCTGATGTACGGCCTTGAAATAGGCTTCCTTGCTTTTACCGTAAGCTGATGAAAGTACATCTTTATATGGAGGTGTTTTGGATGCTCTCGAGGGACTTTGTTCCTCTTAAATCTAATGGATGTAATGAAAGGTTTCAAATCCATTGATTTATTTTATGAGCCAAACAAGTTAGATAGATGGATTTCAACAATGGATTTTAAATTCACAAAACTGAAATCCATCAATCTAAATGCATCGGCCTTAAGGATTTTGCTTTGCATCTGCTTATAAATTGTGACTGGTGCAATGTCATCAATATGGCTGATATTTTGCTGGAAATTTTCGCTAGCATACCGTTATCCTAGACCATGGACATTTTCAAATGATTGTCTTGGTGCTTCTTTTGTTCTAAGGATCATGTTTTTCCTTTCCCCCCCTCAAGAAAGGCCTATATGCTGATGCCTCTTGATGCACCTTAGTTTGTTTGGGTTTGTGAATGGATTAATATATTTGGACCGCCGGTTGCAACTTTCAGTCGGCACTCTTTCAAAGACAATTGAGGAGCCAGTTGGTGGAACAAATTTGGATACCAAATTCAGATTGGTGGATGATGATTCCAATGCGTGTTTGGGCTACCATGCTGAGCATGAATTTAGTAATTCTTTTATTATAAAGGTATTCACGGACTTCCCTCAGAAAAATTTCTTGTTGTCCACTCATCCACCTTGCTTGTTATTATGTCCTTGAACGATTCATGGGCACCTGTCCTTCTATCGTCGAAAGTCATTTTGGAGTATGATGTTTTTATCAATGAAAATTACCGGTAATGAGTTTTGGATTGGCTTACATTTTTTTCTTTTGTTTATTTGTCATGTTTTAGGATAATGACAATGGGGCTGCTAATTGTGTGTCGGACACCATATTTTCTCCGTCCTTTCACATTGCAAGAACTGTTGGAGGAGACATTTCAACTGAAGGTCGTTTATTTGATAAATACTTTCACTGATTTTTCTGTTTGCATTTCTATCTTTGCAAGTCTATTCCCTCTAGTATCTCATGTACTCTAAATCTATGCCATAGCTTACCTTATTCTTTTCAGCAGACTTCTGTAAATTCTTTCAGCATGACAACCAGCAAATTCAGGACTGCGGGAAAGAGAACATCCAGATTGATTGCCCTGGTATTAGCAAAACAAGTGCCAATATGTTTATCTTGTAGATAGAACGTTTTTTTCCATTATTGATTTTGTGGATTCTGATCTTGTGGGAATTAGTAGGTGGTCGTGTTCTTTCTCCTGAAGTTTCAGCTATATATCTCTCCATGAAAAATTCAAATCTGGAATGCATTGATGAGAACAATCAGGATCACATGTCAGTAGATGTCTGTCAGGAGGATGAAGATGTTGAAGAATATGATGATTTTGACCCGTACTATTTCATAAAGAACCTACCAGAATTGTCAGCTGTGGTACCGGCATTTCGGCCTGTCCTGTTGCCTAAACAAACAAGAAGCTGCCCGTCAACCACACTTGTGCTGGACTTGGACGGTGAACATATTTACATTGTTGTATATCTTTAAACAGCAATAGTATTTTGAATGGATGAGTTTATATCTTTTCGTCCTTGCCGATATTCTTTAGTGTAGACCATGCCAATATTTTAGCATCTCTTTTGTCTTTATAGTAGTGGAATGCTTTCAAATGAGTTATTGTGTTTGGCAGAGACCTTGGTGCACTCTACACTTGAACCGTGTGATGATGCGGATTTCACATTCTCCGTTAATTTTAACCTAAAAGACCACACGGTATACGTGCGATGTCGTCCTCATCTTACAGATTTCTTGGAGAGAGTATCCAGACTCTTTGAGATTATCATATTTACTGCTAGTCAGAGCATTTATGCCGAGCAACTGCTTAATGTCCTGGACCCAAGGAGGAAAATCTTTCGCCATCGAGTTTACCGTGACTCCTGTGTGTTTGTAGATGGAAATTACCTCAAAGATCTATCAGTTCTTGGCCGTGATTTGGCACATGTCATTATAATCGACAATTCTCCTCAGGTAAAATTGACACAAAACAATTAGTTCCCTTTTCATTTTTGCTATCTCACCTATTGAAATTGTTCCAATTCACCTTTTTGTTTTGTTGAATCTGAATACGCAAGTTATTCTTATCCTTGTTCTTTATATACTCAAGGTTTCTACTACTGAAGTTTTTCTTGATTTTCTCAATGGCATTATGAAAACCTGAAAACCTTCTTAGCCTCCTTCGTTATACTCTCTGGAATAGAATCTTACGTGCCTCGCTCACTCTAATTTGTGATAGTATCGAGTGAACTTGATGTCTTTGGCTTACTACAATACCCTCATGGTTTTCCAGGCATTTGGTTTCCAAGTGGACAATGGAATACCTATCGAGAGCTGGTTCGACGACCGCTCCGATGCAGAATTGTTATTGCTACTTCCTTTCTTGGAAAGTTTAGTTGGAGTCCAAGATGTAAGGCCCTTCATTGCCAAGAAATACAATCTCCGGGAGAAAATTGAAGCAGCAGTTTCCCCCTTAGAATATAATGCGGACACATTTTGAAAGGTGAAACATTTGAGTGCGTTTAGACTCTATTTTCCTGCATTACCATTCTCTTATGAGGTCTGTTTTTTTTAAAGTTTGGAAGTGAAGACTGCGAGATAAATTTAGTTTTACTCTTCGACATACCTCTGACTGTACATGTGGACCGAGATTAGCTTAGCGTCTTGGAATTTAAACATTTCGTCAGAGCAAATAATTTAAAGTTGATGCAACTTTCTACTCAAGTTTATTTAAATGAAGCGTTTGGCTACACTACCAGTACCAGTTTTTGTTCTCTTCTTTTCTGGTGAATTCTGTGTTTGTGGTTATTTTGATTTGGTGGTACGTGTCTTTGATGTTATGCGCTTGTGTATGTTGGTCTTGTCAAAGCAATCTTCTTGATTATCGATATTTATGATGTAATTAAGATTTTATTTATGGTATAATTAAGTTTTAAGTTAATGCCGTTGATAATAACATTTAAGGTTAATTTACATTTAGATTTCTTTTGAAAATAGAAAATAACACTTTTCTTTGTAAAAGTTTTAAAATTATATTTACACATTCTCTGAGAATTAGCTGTTTACAACTAACCCTTTCTCGTAAGATTTGGATGAAAAATACTGAGGTTAGCAAAAAAATTATTTAAACTTTCAATTTATGATTAATTCGATATTTTCCTAGTACTATTTTTTTATACTTATAAAGGGTAAATATATGCAAAGTCAAATTATTGTAATTGTAATAAAATATTATTTTTTAATTATAGTGATTGGATAAAATATAGCCGTTTATAAATAAAAGTATTAGTTAGTTTTTTGTACTCTTTTTACTTTATATATGAGGTGAGATTAGATCATTGTTGTATACTATTGTTGCATCTATTTTTTGAAAATGAATAGTTGAACGAGATATTTTTAAGAAATAGATGCAACAATGTCTCACCTCGTATAAAGAATTATGAAGTGAAAAAAGCAATAAAAAATGACTAGTTTTTATATTAATCAATTATTATTTTATGTCTGATGGCTATATTTCAGAAAATAATATTTTATTATAGTTATACTTTTTTGAATTTATATATATTATATTTACCCTCTCAAAAGTATAAAAATGTTTTTAAGGGTTCGTTTGGTTCGATTGAAAGGAAAGAAAAGTGAAAGGGGAAAGGGAAGTGAAAATTGGGAGGGGGGGGGGGGGGTGTTGAAGAAAAATAATTTTTTTTCAAATTGTTTGGTATGATTGAAAGGGAGTAAATTTCAAATACTTTCATATATTTGGTACGAGAAAATAGATTGAAAAGAAAATATTAATTTTTACAATTTTACTGATTGACCCCTTTTTTTTGTATTAGAAAGATAAACAAGTTAATATTATACTAAAATAATTTGAGTATATTAAAGATTAAGAAACCTTATATTAAAATTATTCTTTGATCAAGAATAATAATATTCTTTATTAATAAAAAATACTCATCAAACAAGAACAAGAAAAAAATTCATAAAAATGAGTATTATTTATTTATCCTAAATTATTCAATTTAAATAAAATAAAAATTACTATTCATTGCACTCAAATAAAGAAATTGAATTCAAATATATAATATTTTATCAAATATTATGTACTGATATTATTAGCGAGAATGGGAAAAGAATTGGAGGGAAATTATATATATATATATATATATATATGGTTAATAGAATAAATAAAAAGAAAAAAAATATTTTTTTTGTCATTTTGGCCTTATACTTTCACTTTTTTGTCCAATTTTAAGTGAAAACAAAATTAGAGATCGGTTTCACATATCTAATTTTATTTTCCATGTATCTCCTTAACTCAACACCAAACTTATTTTTAGGGTTTAATGCAATTTACCTCTCTGTAATATTGCAAATGAGAAATTACCCCCTATAAACAATAATTAGTAATTTATCTCCCCGTTTTATCTAAAATGGAGCAATTTACCTCCCTCGATAGGGAGGTAAAGTGCTCCATTTTAAAAAATACGGGGAGGTAAATTGATTCATTTCAAAAAACAAAGGAAAGTAAATTGCTATTTTATTTTTCATATGAGAGTAGTTTGTTCATTTGCAATATCACATGGGGGTCGAGGGAGGTAAATTGCTCCATTTAAAAAACACGGGGAGGTAAATTGATTCATTTCAAAAAACACAAGAAAGTAAATTGCTATTTTATTTTTCATTGAGGGTAATTTGTTCATTTGCAATATCACATAGGGATTGCTTACATTTTTCTCTTTATTTTTATATACTCTTTTTTACTTCACTTCTCTTACACATCTATTTTTTTATCCCGACCAAACAAACTCTAAAAAAATATTAAATAAAGAGTAAAATTAAAGGTGGCAACAACGTGGGTTGGGGTGGACATGGGACTCGCTCCGCCCCATTACAAAATCTGGGACGGGTCTGATCAGATTAGACCTAATTTTGTAAATATTTATTTTTAAATACTTGATCGATAGAGAAAAGGAAGATAGAATAAAGAAGATATACAGAGCGGCAGCCGCGGTCGAGAGAAAGAGAAAGAGAGATTGCGAGAGTTGGGGGTGCACTTGCCTGCTTGGGAATGGGAACTAGGATTCTTTCAATTTTTTTTTTTCTTTTTTTGTTCAAATTAGATTTAATTGAGATGGTCTGAGCTAGAATTTTTTGATTCTAGGAAGGAAGGGTTGGGAATTAGGCATCAGGAAAATTATTAAATTAATAACCACATATCAAATAAAATAATAAATTAATTCTTAATTGAGTTGGATTTCGGGGTGGGTACCTGAGACTAATCCTAGACCCGCTATTTGCCCTAGCCTCCATTTTTTGGACCTGACCCACCTCATTTGGGGCGGGTTGAATCGGGGTTGTTTGGATTCGGGTTTAGTTACCACCCTTCAATAAAAATGACTTTATGTATTTTTTTAAAAATATCAGTATTTTTGCTTAAACCTTAATAGAAGGAGGTCAGGTTATAAACAAAGAATTTGTGAAAAGACTGTAAGTATAATTTTAAAATTATTTTAAGAATGTAATTTCACATTTTTTAAGAGAGTCTAATTTTAATTAACTCTCATATTTATAAATAACTAATTGATTTAAAAAATAAATAAAAAAAGCAAGTACGTTTGAATTAGATCTATGCAATTTTGATTGAAAGTATACTATATTATAATTACACTTAGACACCCTTTCAAAATGGAAAATTATATTATGGTGTTAATCTTACTCTCTCTCTCTATATATATTACATTTATCTCTTTATAAGTACAAAAACATATATGAAAATGTTACTGTCTAAATCCTAACGGATGTAAATAAAATTTTTTTGGAGGTGGTCTAAGTGTAACTTTGAAATATTTTTGAAATAAATATAATTTTATATTTTTGGAAGAAGTTTCAATGCAATTAACCCCTGATAAAATATTGATAAGGCCTCGGCTCATAGTATAAGTGGCTTTGGTTTGGACTCATGGACCAGTACGTGAATCGCAGTCCGGATCAAGAAAATACCCTTTAATTGTGATAAAATTACGGAGACTACCACCGGTCTGCACGTTCCGCATGCTCAGTTAACCTCAGTTATAACCATTTTAACACTCGTAATTTTCACATTTAACCATGATTAATGAGCACGAAGGAACATATAAATATCCCGCCTCTGACGCTCTTTGCCTCCCGCCAGTTCATTCTGCTTACGAGTTCCAATTTACCACAACAAGCTTTCCGAAGTACTGATTCAAATTTTCGTTTCTCTCTGCTTTGGCAAAGCGATGGTGAGCTAAGAAAAATCTCACAGCAAACATTCTTCATTCGTTTTAAATATTTTGTTTCGAATATCATTAGGATGAAATATTTGTTGATGTTGCTCCATTTTCAGGTGGTTGCACAGAAGGTGAAGGAATCCGAGATCACAGAGCAGGACTCTCTTCTGCTCGTAAATCACTCAATCATTACCGCTTACTATATTTTCAATAATTTCGTTTCATTTAATCGAATTTGATGTTTTGCGTCTGATGTAATGTCGAGTCTGAGAAGGAAGCTAAATTGTTTGATTGTTTGTGTTTCTATTCATTGGTGATCGAATTCGGTTGTTTGAGCTCAGTTTATTTCTATAAACAGTCATCACAATTTACAGATAATCACACTGATGTTTTTTGTAAAAATGGATGAACATAAACGCACTGGTAGATTTGTACCTTCATGTTGCTTTTTGTTATGCATTCACATTATCTGCTGTTCCTTGAGTTAAATGAGCTTTTGATTTATTTCGTTTTAATTCTATTTGACTGAATCATGAAATTCAATCTGTTTTCATTGGTATACAAACCATATACAAATTTATTTTTATGATGTTTTATTAAAATTCTCCCCACTGGTTACTCAGTTGGTGAATTCATGAAATCTCTGTCAGCTTGCATTGCGGAGGAATAATTTCCTTTTCCAAAATAAGTAAGCCTGCAGTTGTGACTGCATCACTGTTTGTTCTGTGAGAGAATTTTTAGTTAGCAGCATGGTATTTCAGATATAGGCACATCACAGACTGTATTTAGTCAGATATGAAACCTTTTTCAGTAAACAATACAGTGTAATTTTAGTTCTATGTTGAGATAACCTCTGAAAAGAACATTGAATTCTATTTCGCTTACTTTTGTCAGAGACTAAAAAAATATTTGGAGCTACTCCTGTAGTCATGATTGACAATTTTGAGATGTTTGCTCTTCAAAAAATACAACGTACTAAAGTTACTTCTATATTCACTATTTAGATGTTTTAGAAGTGTTTATTAATTGACTTAAAGACTTGTTCATGGGGAAGTTGATTCACTTGTAAGTGGATTACACCACACTGAACCCAGTGAACTAGGATTGTAATTCCACATTGTGATCTGGAAATTTGAGCATCACTTGTAATTTTCACATTGTGTCTGGAAGTTTGAGCTTCACTTGTAATTTTCACATTGTATCTATGGAAGTTAAATGGCAATTTATTTTTCCTATTTAGTTTCTTTTTGAAATACACATGTTTGACAAGATTCTGAAATTACTTTTCAATTGGATCAGACAAGGAATCTGTTGCGCATTGCTATATTCAACATTAGTTACATTAGGGGTCTTTTCCCGGAGAAGTATTTCAATGACAAGTCTGTTCCAGCTTTGGGTAAGTTGGCACCCGCCATTCACTATTTCTATTAAGCTACAATTGTTGAGTTAAAATAATTAATCTTCATATTGTGACAGATATGAAGATAAAAAAGCTAATGCCTATGGATGCTGAATCACGTCGACTCATTGATTGGATGGAGAAAGGTATACCCATATAGCGTTCTGAATTTAAAGCATATATTCTCTCTCTTCCCCTACCTACCCAGCTTAATATCTCATTCATTTCTGTGTTTTCCTTTTCCTGTAGGTGTGTATGATGCTTTACAGAAAAAATATCTGAAACAGCTCTTGTTCTGTGTTTGTGAGGCAGTGGATGGTCCAATGATTGAGGAATATGCGTGTAAGTGTTTACAAAACTGCCTTTTCCAGAAAAAAATTATTGATTTAGAAGAAAATTTCATATCACTTTAATGCTGAAAAAATGCTTAAGTGTTGCATAAATATTTTAACACTGGATATAAGTGGTTTACTTTTAGCAATTTGCTAAACATTTGTTTTATATTTCACAAGTCATCTTATATCATTGTTAATTGAAGCAGATATTGATGAAGTGCCTTTTCTTGCAGTTTCATTCAGTTACTCTAGTTCTGACAGTCAAGAGGTGTCAATGAACATCAACCGTAGTGGGAAAAAGAAGGGGGGGACGTTCAAGTACAACTCGAAAACAGAGATAACTCCTAGCCAGATGAGGTAGTTGAGCCAATGTAACTTCACCTACTGATCTGCAGGCTAATGTTGGTATGTCTTTTTTATTGTTTTTTTAACAAACGATACGTAAAATGTTTGTTTACAGGAGTTCAGCATGTAAAATGGTTCGCACACTAATTCAACTAATGAGAACTCTGGATAAGATGCCAGAAGAGGTGTAATTCTGGAGGCTGAGCACTTAATACGGATTTATTTAGTTCATTTTACTACTCCTACTTTCCTTTTTAATTAGCTAATCCAGTTTATTCCATTCTTCCAGCGCACTGTGCTGATGAAGCTCCTGTATTATGATGATGTCACGGTACGCTTTTGCTTTAGTGGGTTTCTATGTATGCTTTATTATTTGAACTTGTCAATAACTGATTTTGTAACTCGATTAAAGTTAAAGAGAAATCAATAAGCTGAAGAAGTTTGGCTTCCTTGTTACCTTCAATAGTAGGGAGTTTGAGTTTTCACCTTGTATTAGTCAAATATGCATTTTAGATTTTTGACAATCTTACTTCCTGATATTGTAGCCAATGGATTATGAGCCCCCCTTTTTCAGAGGCTGCACAGAAGAGGAAGCTCATAATCCATGGAATAGAAATCCCTTGAAGATGGAAGTTGGCAAAGTCAATAGCAAACATTTAGTACTCGCTCTGAAGGTATGACATCTCAACATTACAGGAAATTTACATCATTTTGCAGGCCTTACTTCTTTTACTTAACTATTAAACTCAACAGGTTAAGAGCGTGCTTGATCCTTGTGAAGATGAAAACAATGACAATCAAGATGACGAGGCGAGCTTGGGAGCTGATTCTCTCGAAAAAGATGAATACAGTGAATCTGACAGTGAGGTAAAGCATTAACTGGATTCGCTCGTCCAATTTCAGTAGTTTCCGATTCTTGAAAATACAACTTTCTTGTATGACCACCTTGATTTGACATATCAAAAACTTGTTTTTGTATCTCTTACTGCAGATCAGCAATTCAGATGATGATCAATATATTGTAGCACCCGCACGTATATTCTCGTCTCTTAGTATAATCTTTGTAGCTGTCATTCAATTTGTTTTGCTGTACAATCACACTTCTAGCATTTCATGTGACAGAGAAACAGCCATTTCAAGAAGATAATGGAGCAATTGATGAAGGTGCCACATCCAGCTGGATTTCTATCTTGAGAAAGTTAAGAAGGAATTCTAAATTGTGTCTTGTCTTTTCCTGTACAGATGATACCCAGGATCCTGCAGAAGATGAACTGCAGCTGGAACGGATAAAGGATTGGATCAGCTCATACCACCTTGACACAGTTGAGCTCACTGATGTCCTCTCAATTTTCCCTGACATCTCAGTGGTAAGTATTCTTTGAATGTTTCAATGTGTTCTTGAGAAGGGAAAAATGGATATTCTACCAACAATTCCCCTGGTGCAGCATCCAAGTTTTGCATTCTGACCTACATGATTCCATTTCTGCAGGTCTTGATTGAAGGTACATCTGAAGAATTCTTATGTCTCAAGCTAATAGAAACAAGCTCGCAAATTCTGTAGCTTTTAGCTGTTGTTTAATATTCCTATGGTCCAGAAATTATGGATAAGCTCGTGAATGAAGGTCTAATATCAAAAGCTGAAGGAGAGTGTTATGTCATTAATAAGAAAAAGGTTCTTTTTCCTTTCCTTTCCATTCTTTTTCCCCTAATGTTCTGATTAATATCCCAAAACTGCTGATGCGTGTTGTCTCCTTGTGAACTGCATCTGATTTGTTAGAAATTTGACTACGAGTTTGATGCTGTGAAAGAAGAAGCCGATGGGCAAATGGTAGCACTTGGAAAAGCTGGAACTATGAGTGTAGATCACATGTACATGAAGGTGAATCATATTTCTACCATGTTTTTAGGCATGAGGTCAGTTAGCTGAGCTATTATCTACAATGATTGGTTCCTGCAGCGTGTCGCTCATATTTAGTCTTCTTTATATCATGTAAATCCTTATTTCTAATTCACAATTTACTCCGTCTTGAGCACCTGCAAGTTACATAAACAGATAAATTTATAATTCTTTAATTAATTTCATTCCAGATATTCAGAATCGAAATTTACTCGAGTAACCTTCACGGTTATCTGACCGAACACTTAAAAGTTACATATCCACACTTGGCTGCCTGAATATTTAGCACTTAGAAATTAGAATGTCTATGAAGCCAGTTACTGATGGAGGCTGAATCTTGTCTAACTATACATCACTCAAGACAGTTCATCTATCATATTATAATTGCACATGTGATAAAAATTTATTGCATTTAAATACTAATTGTGGCGTTTGATCTCAGGCTTTATATCATACTCTTCCAATGAACTACATAACTGTAGCAAAGCTACATAATAAACTTGAAGGTGAGGCCACCCAGACTGTGGTAAGGAAGCTTATTGACAAAATGACCCAAGATGGCTTTGTTGAGGCCAGTGGCAACCGTAGACTCGGTAAATGATATGTCATGACTAAGTAATTTCTGACCAAATTAAAGATTCCATGATTGACAACATTGTTGTATTCTTACAGGGAAGCGTGTTATCCACTCTGATTTTACTAAGCAAAAGTTGGTGGAAGTCAAGAAGCTCTTAAACACAGACGCCATGGTAACAATTAGGATTCTACATATTTATTGTGTAAAAGCTATGATTTTCTTTATGGATAGCAGTGCTTATGATTCAAGTTCATTAGGACTTGGATGTGAAGGAATTAGTTAACAAGTCTAACCATCCAGAATCTGAGATTATTGCTGGTACTCAATCCTACGTTCTTACCTAAATTATAAATCATGTCCTTGTAATGATCTCCATCATTCTAATCTAACAAAGACGGTATTTTGTATATTAGGTAACAAGAACAAGGACTTGTCCACGTGCGGTGGCCTCCACTCAATTGGATCAGATATCACACGGACAAGAGGCCGATCTGATGCATATGTGAACGACTCTACCAGGACTGAACAGGCTATTGCCAAGAAAAGGGAACATGGTGGCAATACTCCAACTAGCAGGCCTGAGGTATGATCAATCATGAATCTGCGATAATTCCTGTTGTTCAAATTCATTCGTAACCAAGCAATATATCTGCAGCCAGCAGCTTCAAGAGAAAGTTTTGTGCCTGGGGTTGATGACGGCAGAGCTAATGGAAATACCAACAACGATGGTGATGCGATGGACATAGTTATGGAAAGCAGGCCAACCCAGGACAAATGTTTGAGGAAAACAAGCACGGTATGCTATGCTCCTAAAGAGTTTTCTAAACATTTAAAGCTTTTTTTCTTTCAAAGATCAGCTACAATACATTCTATTATATTGTTTTTTAACCAGGCAGTTTTGGTAATCACAGGTCAAAGAGCCCATCCTGCAATACTCAAAGCGCCAGAAATCTCAACCCATCTGAAAATTTGTCAATGTTTGGTCCTTACTGAATGGTTTTCTTCCTACTTCTTCCTTCCCTTAATTGTTTTAATCAGTTTTACATCCTTAGACATAAAAAAGGATCCATAGCAATTATGACTCTTTAGCCTTGTCTTTGCCAGTAATTGCACTTGAAATTGGCAACATACATGCCCTTGACATGGTACGTGAATATATAAAAAAGTTGAGTAAATCAGGTGCTATCACTATCACTGATCCAAGAATAATGGCATCCGTCAATTTAGTATTGGGCTTGCGTCACTCAACGTAAAACGTGGATGAATTACTAATTTGCGTGACTTTCCCAAACAAAGTCTGTCGGTGCAACTTCCTTAACCTCTTCTCCCGTTTTTTCTTGGTTATCGAAAATATTTCTTTTTAATAAGGAAGATAAAATATAATTAAGATATATGTATACAAAACTTAAATATCAAGTTAAAATAATATTCCGGTATATTATACTTCGATACACCGAAAATAGAAGTTAGGAATAATTACACTCCCTTTCTTAAGGTTTGATATAATTACACGTGGATCTCCTGTGGTTTGAAAAATTATATCTAATACTTTTATTTTTATTTTCATCCAACAAATAGATCCTTCAATTAATAAAATTAACAAAATTTGCTAACATCAGCAGAAAAATTGAATGAAAATCTACACATATAGGGTGCCAATTTGTCTTTTTAGTCTTTCAAATTTTCATGTTCTTTTTTAATTTTTTTTAGCCACATATTATAAGTAGAAAGGTAAATTGATTTCTTCTGTTAGGGGGTTTTGACATCTTTTATAATTAGGGGTATTAAGTGTAATTTTTCAAACCACAAAGGGTCTACGTATAGTTACACCAAATCTGAGGGAGGGGAGTGTAATTATCCCTAAAAATTAAAATTGAACGGATTAGCAAATTTTCTTTTTTTGAGTTGGAAGCGATGAATTTTATTAATTGAAATAAAGTGATTACAAGCAGTTCTGTCAATATCAATATTAGACAGAGACAAATACAACAATCATATCAACACTATCACAAACTAACATCTTGCTATTACAGCAACAATAAACCTACTATATAGTAGAAACAATATCACAAATAAACCTATTATGCAGTAGAAACAAATCATCCCACGCAGGGGATTCGAACCCATGACCTTTAGGACATACAACCTCAGTTTGGATTAGCAAATTTTCAAAGAGATAAAAATCGAATACTATCCAATTTCAGTATGTTCAAAATTTCGAGTTTGATTTGAATCGATTGGTTTTACCGAATCGTGATTAAAATGTACTTTTATTTTTAAAAAATAAGGGTGAGTTAGGCCTGGTGGTTGATACTTTTAAAACCACTTTCAATTATAATAAAAAGAGTGTTTGTCAATCTAAATGTAAAACTATCACTTCCTGAAAAATGGACTTTTGAAGATGTGATTACTTTAAAGGTGTCCTTAGAACATCTTATTTTTAAACAAAAGTTCTTAAAAGCGTTTAGATGAAATAAAATTTTAATTTATAAAATATTAGAATTGATAAATTTTAATTAATTTGAAGGCGTTTGTAAAGTTTTTTTGCTAATTTTTTTTTCTTTAAAGAATTGGTGCTCCTTCTTTTTCTATAACTGCTTATAAACTCTTAAAAATTTATATTTGAAGTTTATAAGCTCTTTTTTAGAAAAATTATCAAATATTTTATATCATCTTATAATAAATTTCCAAGATATTTTAAAAAAAAAATTATATGCTCAACCAAACATCTCCTTATTCTAAAAAATCATTTAACGAAACCACCTACCAAATTCGGGGACCACGAAAGATGCAACTTCATTTGATATAAAAGACTAAGATTATGTTTGGACGAGCTTATAAGTTTCTCACAACATTTTATAAGATATTGAAAAATGTAAGTTAAATTCTTCAAAGAAGAAGCTCACAAAATTTAAAAATAAAATATTACGAGCTCATAAACTCATTTAGGAAAAAAAAAAAGGGTTAAATGCAATTTGCCCCCCCCTGTATTAACCAAAAAGAGCAATTATCCCCCTGAGAACAAATAACTAGCAATTTATCTCCTGTGTTATTCAAAAATGCAGCAAACAATCCCCTCATAGGGATTTTTTTCTCCATTTTTTAAAATATAGGGAATAAATTGCTATTTATTTTTTCATATGAATTTTTTTGCACATTTTACATATCACAAGGGGGTAATTGCATTTTTCCCGAAAAAAAGAAATAATGCGTGAGTAACATTTTAAAATCATTCCCGACTTATCTTTGGGATTTTGACAAACCCTTTCAATTTTGATCATATCCATATTCATTTTGTTTTGGCTAACAGTTTAAAATCTCGATAATCCTAGTCTTTCCAAAAACTTCAAAACTTTATTACATTATATAAACTTTAAAAATATTTAATAAAATATATTAATTTATAGGGTAAAATTCAACGAGCTTCTCTAACGTTTGACATAATTATAAATACTCCACTCGTTGGTTAGAAAATTACCACTAACCCCTGATTTTAACAGTTGTCCAACAACTAGCTCAATCAGTTAGTCTCCGTTATGAGCAAAACAACACTTTTGGTCCTATAGGACTGGGGGGTCAACACTTTTGGTCCCGTGTTTCTTGAAATGATCAATTTAGTCACAAAATTGAGAATTTTTTACACATTTGGTCCCATTAGACGATTTTCGTAAAAAATGCTAACGGGCAAATGTCTCGCCGTTAGTGGGGGCACTTTGGACGGAAATCAACAGCATGTGCTGCTCACGTGATTGATGGTAGTTGAGTTCAACTGGAGAGAAACGAAAGGGCATAATCCCCCATTTTCGAATCCCTAATCCCTAATTATCAAAAGTCCAAATCTCTCTCTAAAATTTCATATTTTTTGTAATATTTTTGAAATCACTACAACACAAGAAAATTCAGAACATATTGGAGTGAAAGGAGTTGGATCTAACAGTGTTGAGGTGGTTAGATGACTTAATCGAGTGCCCAAACCCTTCATACGGTAAGGTTCTGTTTTAGATGCATTTTTTGGGGGGTATAAGCATGTTTTAAAGCATTATTTTAGTACAGTGCTTTGTGTAAGGGATTGGCATATAATATTCTGTCTTTTGTTTGTATTTTTCTGTAGTTCGTGAATATGTTGTGTAAAGGGGCCCCTAATGTTTTTAAACACGACCCGGACCAGCCGGTTCGACCGGTCCGATCGGGAATCGGACCTGTGTCCGGTCCGGATAAGGGTAGAAGAACCAGGGAGGTCTAACCCGGGGTAGACCGGTCAAAACCCGAAAAACTCGGTAAAAACTAGCCAAAAAACCAGAACCATCAACTCGGTTTTGGTTTAAAAAAAAAACAAACAAAAATGGGTGCCTCTTCACCAGTGACGGCGGCGGTAGCGACGTCTTCACCAGCGGCACAACAAAATAATTTTTTTCTATCCCTCTCTCTCTTGTGCTCTCTCTCACATTCTCTCGATATCATTTTTAATGGTGGTTTAAAATGAGGAAAAAGTAGAGTCAAAAAAGAAGAGCGAGAACTGCATTTATGGGAACTTGAACCTAGCCTATTTTCTTAATTTGATTCCTTTATTGTTGTCATTTCTTTAATTTGATTCTTTTATTGTTGTTATTTACTTAATTTGATTCCTTTATTGTTGTTATTTACTTAACTTGATTCTTTTATTGTTGTTATTTACTTAATTTGATTTCTTTGTGGGTATTATTAATTTTATTAATTATTATGAATTGTTAAATTCGTCAGTTTTTAATTTTAATTTTGCATTAGTTTTTTATAGTTAAATTTTCAACAAAGTTGGGTGTTATTCTTTAATAGAGTTGAATCTTAAATTTATCAATTTTATAAATTATGAAAAATAAATTCTAAGATTTTATATATTATTGTTATTAACTGTTTTCAGTTTATAAATTATTGTTTACTTTGCGTGTTTTTTTATTAAAAATTATTGTTGTTAATTGAATGGAATTAATTTGAAATTTTTAAAAGTTTCTTATTTGAATATTTTTATCCTTTTAAATTAATCAATTAATATATAATGTATTGATATGTTATATATATGTATATAGTATGGTCCGGGCTATCCGATTTTTTCAATCTGGTCCAACCGGTTGGACCAATGATCCAGTGACCCTATAACTTATCCGGTTCGATCTCCGGTCCGAGTTTTAAAACATGGGGGGGGGGGGGGGGGGGACTTTATTGGGTTTTGTGGGGGTTGGGGTGTTTTTTTTTTTTTTTTTTTTTTGTATTTAAGTGACATGTTTATGTGTGTTTAATATGTGGTCCCATTCTCTGAACCCGATTCCTATGCTTTTATTGTTTTGTATTTTTTATATTGTTTGTTTGCTTCTGGGGTGCTGCAATTGATTATTCTTTTTTATTTCCAGAAAAGTTTGACAAATTGGTCACTGTGAAGATTCATCATATGGGTGAAATTTTGCATTCTCCCCAGGCTAAATATGTTGGGGGGTAGTGTGGCTATCTGAGATTTTTTTAACAATGCTATGAAGATGGGGTTTCAGTCTGGGTGCAGGCTAATTGTGGGGGTAGATGGATGTTATTTAAAAGGACCACATGGTGACATCTTCTTAACTGTAGTAGGTGTCGACCATAATAACAACTTATATCCTTTAGCATATGCAGTGGTTGGGGGGGGGGGGGGGGAACAAGGCAAAACTCAGAGTGGTTTTTGTGGCTTCTAAAAGCTGATTTAAATGTGGTGAGGGATGACTGTATGCCTTTCTATCAGATAAACAGAAAGGTCTCATTCTTGCATTTGAAATAGTCTTCCCAGGTTCAGATAACAGGTTCTGTGTAAGACATTTACATGAAAACCTCAAGACTGCAGGATATAGGGGACATGCCTTTAAAATAGCACTATGCAATGCTGCCAAAGCCACTACTGAGCTAGAGTTTGAGTATAGAACACAGGAAAATTGCATAGTTAGACATTGCTGCTTATGAATGGCTAAGGGACAAACCTCCAAGTCAATGGAGTATATAACTTTAATACATTTCCTAAGTGTGATCTATTGTTGAACAATATATGTGAAACCTTCAATTGCAATATTCTTGATGCTAGAGAGAAGCCTATTTTGACCATGCTTGAGTGGATAAGGCAATATTTACTAAGTAGGTTGCAAAAAAACAAAGATAAGGCAAAAAAAGGAAAAAAAAAAAAAAAAGGAGAGGAAAGCTTTGTCCCAAGATAAAAAGAAACTTGTTGAAAGGAACATAGACAGAGCATCAGACTGCATACCGATAAAGTCTGATGAGTTTCACCATGAAATAGCATGTGTTGATGGCAACAGATTCATTGTAGACCTCCAAAGACATATGGGAATTAATTGGGATACCATGCAACCATGCCATGAGTGCCATCTCCTGTCAGTGTCTTGATCCTGAAGACCTTGTCCACCCAAACTATAGTACTGAGACATATCTCCGAGTTTATGAGCATGCAATTTTTCCAATTAATGGTCCATAATTATGGAGTAAGACAGGGTACATTCCTCCCTGTCCACCAAACCTGGGAAGGAAAGTAGGCAAGTCAGCAAAAGCAAGGAGAAGGGAAGTGGATGAACCTACAAAGAAATGTCAAAAGGGAAGAAAACCATGACCAAATTGAAAAGGCAACCATACCATGTAAAATACAAATTCTGTGGAGAAACTGGTCATAACAAGAAGGGATGCCAAGTTAGAAAAGCAACATAGGATTTGATTGTAGATCTAAATATTGAGGAGGAAGTTGAGTTGCAGCTGCAAGAAGAACCAGGGATATCAGTTGGCCCAGTTCCCACAACACAGAAGTTTCACAACCTGCAATGAAGATGACAGTAAGTGTTAATTGCTTTGTATGTTAATTAGATTGTTAAGTTAGTATCTAACTTCACTGTTATTGAATGCAGGCAAGGAAGAGGACATTGGCTACTCTAACAGGCTCTACAGTCAGTATACTCAAATTTCTTATTGTTTGTTTTCTGGACAAATTGCTAACATAATCTTTGTCTTCATTGAACAGAGAAGCAAGAAACCTACAATTCCAAAGGGTATACTTGGGGTAACCCCTGGTGGAAAGGGGGTAACCCCAACATTTTCCACATTCAGGCCCCCAACCTCTAAGTCAGTAACCATAAGGGCACCTCCTCCATGCCTGCCCAACCGTCTCAGATGTTGTCCTAAATGAGTCATGACACCAGCCAACCTACTGGAGCATGAACAGAGTGCCAGTATTGACCAAGGGGGTGGGGGAGAAAGAAGTTTGTTACCATGAGAAATTCGAATGCAACAATGGCCTCAATTTAAGCAAAAACAGAAAGGAAAGAAGCCAGTAAATACACAACAATGAATTGCTAACATTTTTTTGTGGTTTTTGCAGCCAATTGTGTTTTGTATAAACTGTATTGCCAAGCTGTTATTTTGTCTATCAATGAATGCATTTTGCTTCAATTGTTGATGGGTACACTGCAATTGGTTGAAAGCTTTTGTAATTTACCAAGTTTAATGAATGTTTTGCCAATTTAAGTGATTTAGTTTGATGATTTATTTTCTAGTCATATATTTCCAGTCATTACTCATTTGTTAGGTGTTTCTGGTTAATGTGATAAAAAAACACTGAAGAATACATCCGTAAATAGAATTTCTTCATTAATAGAAACATTACACTACAAAATATATCAGAAATTAGAAATTGGCTAAAAAGATTTAGTACCTCTGAAACTCCAATAATAATTAACTTACAAATTAGTACAAAACCAAGAACAACAATGGCTGCTTTGAGAACTTTATTTTTCTTCTTCAGATTAGCATTTTCTTGCCCAATCCTGTTCAATCGACGTTGAAGCGCGGAAATTATTACCTTTGCCCTGGAACATATGGATTATCTTCCCAAGAAAAAAAATTACATCCTCGGTTCCTATCGGCTCAAGTATGAAATCTTCTTCCAGGATTCTCGTTGGTCCATGAAGTATGCAGCCTTACAACTTTGCCACAGAAACAATTTACTGAACCTATTTATGACATTCTGCTTCACCAAAGTACGCGACCTTCTTCTGCAATTTTCTCTAATCTGTAGAATATTACAAGTATTAATTCTTGCTTTTTGAGAATGAGAATGGGAGAATGAAGCAAGGAAAAGAAGAAAATAAAAAGGGTAGAAAATGGCGCCATTTTTTTTTCCCTTCAAGTACCTCTCCTAACTGTCCTATTGCCAGACGTTAGCCCAAAGTGCCCCCACTAACGGCTAGACGTTTGCCGTTAGCATTTTCGACGAAAATCGTCTAATGGGACCAAATGTGTCAAAAATTCCCAATTTTGGGACTAAATTGGTCATTTTAAGAAGCGCGGGACCAAAAGTGTCGACCCCCCAGTCCTATGGGACCAAAAGTGTAATTTTGCCCCCGTTATGTTTTCATCCATTTTCTTGGTGAATTGGTTAATACGTCCTTGTGGACTATGATATAATTTTACTTATATTTTCAAAGTTTTCTTAAATTTTTTATGAACTAAGTGAATAATTTTTTTTATATAATTTTTAAAATTGTTTCATCCACCTCGTTCATTTTTTTTTTTATAATTTTCCAATTTATTTCTAGAAAAATAAAACAAAATACAGTAAGGGTAAATTTGACAATTCTAAGTCTCTATTTAATGATTACATAATTTCATAAAAAATTAGGAGAGTACTGATAATTTTCCAAACAATAAATGACAAACTATTCGGGGAGGGGACATAAATAGTATAACCCAGAGAAATCCCATACTCCTCCTATAGACGGACGGCATCAGAAGCCCAAAAAAAGGAAGCCCTCTCCAGCGGGATCGGACTCGCCTCCCTCTCCTCCTCTTCCACCATCTCTTCCGCCTCCGACGGCTCATCTCTCTCCCCTCCGGGGGAGGATCCTTCCTCATCATCTCCCTTGACCAAACTTTCTCCTTATCAAACAACTGTTGAGGAGCCCGAGAAAGGTTCTTCAGGCTCCACCTCCTGCGGCCTCGAAAGGCTGAGGGACCAAGGCCCATGCCCATAGAGGAAGCTTCGGAGGGATCGTCACCTCCAACTCGTATCCCCATAAATCGTATGGACTCATCAGAAGGGGTAGAAGAAGATATTTTTTATAGAAAAATGCTAAAGAAAATGCGAGAGTAAGGAAGCTCAACTTACAGATTTGGTGGAAAGATGTATATAGTTGCAGTTTCCTCTTGCAAAGATATGGGAAGGCAGAAGAATGGAGGGAGATAGGGTAATAATGCGATCGAGGAAAGAGAATGTGGGAAGGATGCAATTACCTAGGGGACGTGCAAATAACCACCTCTCATTGGGCGGTTACCAAGTAGCAAATTAACCAACGTGGGCAGTTAGAGTAACTGTCCTCCACGCAGGGCACGTGGCCACCACGTGCATAGCCTCTGCGACGACCTACACCCTAGCTTGCCATAAAGGCAACCTCCAGTCATCATGACAGGCCTGAAGCAAGGCGCTCGTAGCCTTAGACGGTTGTCACGCTTCTCTTAGCAAGAAAGCAAGCTCGCCTAGGATCGAGTGAGAATGAAGGAAGGCCAAACCCCCTCGCTTCCTCAAGAGGCTCCTACACTGAGTGGGAATGGTAGTGAACCCTCCCCCTCAAAGTGGGTGGGGGAGGACTGATTGATATGTACTAAAATGGTTGGCCCAAAGGCCTAAGGAGGTTCCTAGGAGCCCAAGGAGAGATATCAGAGCCCCATGCAAAAGTCCATACATTCTTGGAAGAGGCCCAAAAGGGGCATCGACCCAGCCCCAAGGAAGGACCAGTGAGGCCTCTCCCAGCGAAGGAGAGGCCCAGCCCATGCAAAGGATGAAGCCCAATTAGGGAGGCCCAAGGCAGAAGCCTGAGCTTATCAAGAAGTCCAGGTAAGGGTAGCCCTAGCCTTATCTTTATCCACGCAAGACCTCTCCAACTGCCCTCCTACTTCCAAGGAGTCTAGATGCTGCAGAAGTCTAAGGAGGCCAGTACTCAGTCCTCCTAGGGTCCAGGTCAACGAAGAATCCTTCCCAGCCATGACTCTTCCTCTATAAAAAATCGGCCTACTTGGCTGGCACAAGTAACATTCTTCTTAGCACTCTAATACACGAATTTATGCTCTCAACTTGCACCAAATTCATTATGCTCATTATTCACAAAATCTCACCGTTTCATTACTTTGTTTGAATTTGTTTTCCTACAACTGCTTACTGACTTGAGCGTTGGAGTGCTAACACTTTTTTTACAGGTCCCCTTTTCCTAGCTTGCAGAAAATCAAGGTCCACTCCACTCAAGTCCAAGAACGAGCTCTTTACCTCACATCACTTACTTTTTCTATAAGTGCTTATAAACTCTTACAAATTTATATGTGGAGTTTATAAGCTCTTTTTTTTTGAAAAAATTATTAAATACTTTGTATCGTCTTATAATAAGTTTCCAAGATATTTTTAAAGAATCGATATGCTTAACCAAACATCTCCTTATTCTAAAAAATTCATTTAACGTTAGCCACCTACCAAATTTGGGACCACCAAAGATGCAACTTCATTTGATATAAAAGACTATGATTATGTTTGGGCGAGGTTATAAGCTCTTCACAACATTCTATAAAATATTTGAGAATTTATAAGATGTTGAAAAATGTAAGTTAAATTCTTCAAAGGAGAAGCTTATAAGATTTAAAAATAAAATGTTACGAGCTCATAAACTCATTTAGGAAGAAGTATGTTACGAGTTCCCAACTTATCTTTGGCATTTTGGCAAACTCCTTCAATTTTGATCATATTCATTACCATTTTTTTTTCTGCAACAGTTTAAAATCTCGATAATGTAAGTCTTTCCAAATACTTCAAAACTTTATTACATTTTATAAACTTCAAAAACATTTAATAAAATATATTAATTTATAGGGTAAATTTCAACGAGCTTCACTAAGATTTGACATAATTACAAATACTCCACTCATTGGTTAGAAAATCACCACTAACCCTTGATTTTAACGGTCGTCCACAACTAGCTCAATCAATTAGTCTCTGTTATGTTTTCATCCATTTTTATGGTGAACTGACCAAAATGTCCTTGTGGACTATGATATAATTTTACTTATTTTTCAAAGTTTTCTTAAATTTTTCATTAACTAAGTGGATAATTTTTTTTTTTATAATTTTTAAAAATTGTTTCATCCATCTCGAAAAAAATACAGTAAGGGCAAATTCAACAATTCTAAGTCTCCATTAATAATTACATAATTCTATCAAAGATCAGGAGGTACTGATAATTTTCCAAACAAATAAATACGTATTTGTAATTATGCTAAATTTCAATTTTTTTTTTGAAATATAGCGATAAACTATTATTTTATTTCAAATAAATCAATTACAATAATTCATATTAAATATCTTATATAATAATACACCAACAACTATAAGAAGAATGCACTTACTATTAAGTAGAATAACATTCTACGCTGTCGGAATTCGAACCCATAATTTTAAAAATCATGGAACTTCGACTTCGCCGATTGAGTTAGACCTTATCGATTGGAGAGCTAATTTATTCAAATATATGAAATAATTAAATGAGGTTGGCCAAACACGGCCCAAGTTCCAACCATCCGTTGGCAGAGGTGGACTGCTCACCTTTCTCCTTGAGATTCTAAAGGATGCCCCACCACACACGAGACACGTGACTTCACGCCATACCGTCACCCCCTTATACCCTCTCCATCGCTCGTAACGCCTGCACTAACATTGACACAGACCGAAAATCTGAAGAAAGGAATCGCGCAAGGGATTCGGAACGGAAGAAATGGCTTCATCTGAGGTGATCTGATCGTTTCTTCTATTTACCTTTTGCGATTTAGGTTTGTCCGGTTTTGATCTTTGATTTTTGATTTTTGATGTTCTGTTCTTGTTAATTTGCTTGTTGGTGGTTGGATTAGGTTGAGGTGGAGAGGAATGACGTGCAACTGAAGCACCTAGGTTTTGTGAGGATTCTGACGATTAACGCCGTTGTTTTGGTGTCGAATCTGTACCATAACGCTAAGCAAAATTCCGGGTCGCTCAAATCGGCCGTCGATACGGTGGAAAACGCCGTTACGACTGTTGTTGGCCCCGTTTACGAGAGGCTCAAGGGCGTTCCTGTTGATCTACTTGTTTTCCTTGACAAGAAAGTAAGTATTTTTCAACTTTTTCTCCGTAAATATTTTTGGTCGGGAATCTTGACTATTATATGGGATTTTGGTTTTTTGAAAGCTTAATTTGTGTAAAATTAATCGTTTCTTGGATGTGGGTTACTCATTTCTCGTTGATTAATGGCCTCGATTATCAGAATATTTGTTAATTTTCTTATTGATGATCGCCTTATTTGACTGTTAAATTGGGAACGATCTGTATGTTATTTCACATGCTTTCAGTCTTTTCTTTCTTTCTACTCAACTCCTTTCTGGAAGTTTGCAGAAAAAAGTAGAGAATTTATCTTTCAAAACATTAATTACTATAATTAGGAGTTGTGTATTTGTAAAAAGCTTCATTTTCCATCAAGCTAAGTTTCTCACTTCAACGGAACACCTTTCTATAAGAGGTGGTTGGTAGCTTGGATTTGAGTTTCTGCTCTTATGTACGTACACCTTTCTGTCAATTATTTCCTTTTCTCACACTTGAACCCTTTCTCAGTATTGATTTCTGGTCCTTCTTTCATCATTTTAATGATGCCCGGAAAGGGAATGCTTGTTCCTGTTTATTTGATCGTTTATAGGGTCTTATCTGATATAGATCTTTTGCTTTATCTTATTAGGTAGATGAGGCCACCCACAAATTTGACGAGCGTGCTCCACCCGCTGCCAAGAAGGTTGCGTTCAAGGTGCAATTACTTGCCAAGAAGGCATCGGAGGCAGTGGAAGACTTGGCGGAGGAAGCCAAGGTTGCTGGTCCGGTTGCCGCACTAACCCGTGCTGGTACAATTTCCAAGCAATTTGCTGTGACTCAATTGGCTTTGGTATGGTACAAAGTTAATGAGTATCCTGCTTTGCATGGAGTGTCTGAGATGGCTATTCCAACGGCCGCGCACTGGTCAGAGAAGTACAATCACTTGGTTAATAACATGGCGGCAAAAGGTTATAGTTTCTTCAACTATGTCCCGTTGGTTCCTATTGAAGACTTGGCCAAGTCGTATAAGCAGGTAGAGGCGGCTGCTGGTAAGAAGACGGATGGAGCCAGTTCAAGCGACTCGGACAAGGAATAGGTGTCTGTGCAGCGTGCCGGTAAATGTTAGGCGTGTATTGATGCTTTTGATTTGGTTGAGAAAGGCTACTCGAAGGTTAAGTGGGGGTTGAAGGCTGAGCATGTGCCTGTGTAATAGATAATCTATGTGATGTATGGTGTGCGCTTCTGTACATTATGCGACTGTTTAAGTGATCAAAGAATGTAGCATTTTTGATCATCTTTGGAATGCAATATTATGTGAAATGCTTGGTGATATATTAATACTCATGTTTCTGCAAACAGTGGCAGTTCCATGTGGATGAATTGCTTCAAGTTAGATGTATTCGTCTGTATATTCTTTCTTGTAAACCATTGAATTGAATTTTATGTTGTAAATCGTATTACATCTCTTACTCCATTCCACATAATTTTTTTTTAAATAAAATACACGATTTCATCTTTGTACACATGGGAGTAGAAAATGAAACATAATTTACAATAGAAAATCCAACCAGGTAAACCCCACGTGTATAGTTATTGGACCTTGTAGCTTCTTACGCTTGTTGATGTGCTGAGTGAAAGTTGATGAGTTTACATGCAGTCTAAGTTGTAAGTGATATTCCACTGCCTTAAAAGTGAGAAATTAGGAGTTGATGGGATTTAGGAGCATTTTCATTGTTGAGCAAACTGACAATAAGGTAAATTGAGCGGACTTGCACACTATAACCCTTGCCATAGGCTAGAAAATGTAGTCAGAGAAAGTATTCAAGAATTTCAAACAAAACAACAAAAGGAGGAGGGTGTTGGAACCCAACTTCAAGGCTATAATTTCTGCATTGATGCTTATTACAGAAAAGAGAAAAAAAGAAAAAAAAAAGACAGCATTCATAGATCTTATGGCACATCACAAGGACTCTTCCGACGCAACTTGGAGTTTAAATAAAAGCTGCTTTTCCCTGCGGACCAACATATGAAAAAAAGTTACATATTTTATTTAAGTAAATTCCAAGATCAGTATTCTTGGAGAAGAAAACTTCAATTCATTTTCTTGAATAGAGATCGTAAAAGAGAAATGTATGCTGTACATATATACTCAAATCAGTATCCCATATCTACAATGTGGATATTCCAAAGTTAAAATTTTTCCGGGTACAGATACAAAAATTGTGGAACATACATCTACCACTTTTTCCGAAAATTCCCATAACCAGAGGTCTGATATTTACGAAGGTTCATGTGATTACAAACTGTCTCAGTCGGGCTAACACTGATGCATCAATCCTAATCCATAATTACAGAATTTTTTTACCAAAGCATCCAACTGCCCTACCAGTCCACCAAACCTTCCCACATCATGAGTGAGAATGTAATCGAGAATTGGCCAAAACAATGTTAGGCGCGAAGCAACGGGAGTGAGTTTATTCATGCGTCATTATTGTGGTCCAAATTTAGACTTCAGGTGTAATAGAAGAAGTGCAGGTGTTATGCAGATGATGATACGGTGATTCTGTAAAGATGGTGTATGCAGTACTAGAAGCAGAATGCGTGGGGCAGGAGGGTGGATGGTGATTCTCAGACTGCAGATGTAATTTAAAAAAGTGAGGACAGGGAGTAGGGATTGTGGTGGATGGGCATAACCCCCCAAGACAGTGCCACAGGGGCCACATTGTGGATATGTAAGTGCCCACACGCTCAAGTTAGGAGCATGCAGGAAATGACACAAGTGAGAGCATTCTAGCAGTATGACATTGAAACTTAGGCATGTGAGAAACCTTTCAGCAGAAAAGTTATACTAATATATATAGAAAGCAATCCTATGCAACTGAAATTTTTCATACAGCTATGTGAAACCAGGAAACAGAGGTCCTAAAGAACTCACAATAAATTAATCTACAAATTTGTCCAAATATCAGCAGAAACACCATCAGTTTCAAATGTTCGTTTACATACAATATTCATTGCCTCAGACTTCATCACATGACACAGTATCCTTCACCAAATAAGTATACATATTTGTCTTGAACTAATGATTCACAAACGAACATAACTGATGGATGCATATGCAGTTACTCTAATAAGTCCTTGTAGTTAAGAGTTGATCAATTAGAAGTTTGATATATAATAATATTTGGAAGACAAATTATCAGGGTTAAAGTATCTCTTATGTCCAACTAAGAGTGAAGAACTTCATACAACAAAACACATACACAATTGAAAGTTCCCAAATATTATTTCAATAGATGAAGTTTCAGAATAATAAGACAATATTTTCCCAGTCCTCTAGGAAAAAAAACATAAGTGGACACAGTGGGAAAATTATTTTCATAATGTAAAAAAAGAAAATATTACAAAAATAGCATCATTTGAATTTTTTTTGAAACATAGGCGTTAGATACCGACTTCCATAGTAGTCAGTGGAGCACGGCGCACAATGGCGCCAAGGGCTCCTGGAGCCATGGCGCATGGCATGGCGCGTGCCTTGTGAAAGTACGGTGCTAGCATACAAAAATGATCTATATATTAATATAATTAGTCTGTTTCAATGAAACAATGTAAAAGAAGTTAAACCTAAAGATTAAATAGCATACTCAACTTTAAAAAACTTTATATAATTAAATACAACTAATGTTAAAGCCTTAAAAGAGAAAAAAGATGTCCAAAATCTCAAATAGTTTATCAAAAAACAAATAAACCTAATTTTAATTCACAATTCACAATTCACAATTCACAAAGAAGAGCAGCAGCGGCGGCTCACAAACATGGTGGAAAATAGGAAAAGACGTAGGCATGCAGTAGCAGTTAAACAGTTGAAGGGCTTTTATTTTAATTTTTAGGGAGTCCGCCTGATGTTGGACTCCCTAATTTTATTTTATTTCTAAATTTTCGTGGGCCCAGGCCTAAAAAGGCCCGGGCTCACAAAGGCGCACCTGGCGCGCGCCCGGGCAACAGCCAAATGGCGCCCAGGCGCGCGCCATTGCAGCGCCAGGAGAACGGCCCGCGCCATCTGCCGGGAATTGCGAGAGGGCTGCGCATTTAGCGCCTCTCGCCATGACGCGCGCTATACCGCGCCATTGACTACACTGTCGGCTTCAGACAAAAAAAATTATTTTGTATGAAGCCAGTATCTGAGATACCAGCTTCAATTAATGTCTGGGTAACCACACAGTTCCCCAGACAAAGTGTGCAAGAACCGCTGCACAACGGTTCTTGCACACCAAATATTTTTCAATTAATTTATTTTTAATTGTTGATTAATAATTAATTTATTATTATTAATATTGTGTGCAAAAAATACAGTGTAGTATATAGTTAAAAAAATTAATTTTTAGTATTCCTGTATTTTTTTATTTAATTTATAATTATAAATATATCAGTGGTTATTTAATTTATAATTATAAATATATCAGTGGTTATTTAATTTGTAATTAAAATAATTTTATCATTTATTAACAAATTTAATATGTTTATCAATGTTGTGTATAAAAAATTGAGAACAATTATATTGTGTGACTTTATCGAGGTAACGGCACCAATCATTTTTTTAACCACACGGTTCCCCAGACATTAATTTAAGATACCGGCTTCAGATAATTTTTTTTTTGTCTGAAGTCGGTATCTCTTCGCCTACTTTTTAAAAAAAATTCAAATGATGCTATTTTCGTAATTTTTTTTTGTTTTTTTTTTACATTATTATAATTTTCCCCTCATACAGCACCAACTGTATAAATCCTTAGGGAAGTTGAACAATAAAGTTTACTTCACTGATGTAGGGAATGTACAGCTCTATTAATGGACAGATTCAGCAACCTCATTATTCAAGAATCTGTACGGATGTTAGCTGGGATACTAGCCAACTTCGAACCTCAGAAATCATATGATCTCTCCATAGTGCTAAAATGAGAATTTTTAGAACTCCCATATCAATTATATTTAGGTGGTTTCAACTTTATTACAAACATAACCTGTTGAAGAATCAAGTAGGGACAAAAGTACCTGTGTTTTCATTTTCTACCTTAGAATTTCCATACCAACA
Organism: Sesamum alatum; assembly: GCA_034509735.1. Lineage (NCBI taxonomy): Eukaryota > Viridiplantae > Streptophyta > Magnoliopsida > Lamiales > Pedaliaceae > Sesamum > Sesamum alatum. The sequence continues at coordinate 4,036,111 of JACGWO010000012.1, read as the reverse complement.
TATGGTCTCACAGCATATTACATGAACACAAGACCCTAAAGCACATTTAACTCCTGAAACTTACAAATAAATGCACATGAACACACATAACTTCACGCAAGCATGCACCCAACTTAGTTTCACATATTATGGGGAAAAAGAAAGTTAACATAACATGTAAGATACTGACCAATTATTTGGAGGACGAGGAGGAAGCACCAGTGTGCTCCTGGAGGAGGTCATCATATGGGTCCCGGCGTCCCTGAACTTGGCTGATCTGGGAATCCCAGAATATCTGTGCATTGTGGCGCTCAAAGGTCCAGAAACCATAAGGACGCAGAGGCAAGCTCCACATTTCCTTAGTCTTCTGGCACTTGTCTTTCAAATCATACAAATGCTCCCTGAATTTCCTGTCCCTCTCCTTCGGATCCTCCATCAACCGCAGTATCAAATTCTCCGCAAACTCCATTATAAACCCCATCTCTCTGCTTTACCCAAGAAAACAAAACAAAACAAAACAAAATAAGATATTAGTGACGAAAACACTAAAGAGAACACCTTTCAGTGTGAAGTTTCAAGAAAAAACACAACAGAACTGATAATTTCTATGTTATACCAACCACATACAAGGAATGTTCAAATTAATACTTATATCTCCGAACGGAGATGCAACAGAACTGCATTTTCAGTGATACCCTTTTCCATGTGGTTTTCCTCCACCGAGTAATAGATCCAAACAGCGCGAGAGAAAATCATAATTCAGGGAAACCTAGAAAAATTTCTACCAATCTACTTCTCGAGTAAAACAATACGATAAACAGCTCATCTAAAATTTCATTGACAACCCCGTCGTATTATAAACTCAATCACAAGTGCTGATTCATACGATGAACTGCAAACCCTAGAATCTCGCACTGCGGAAACAGATGAAATTGCGATATACAAATGACATCAAAGCTCGAACAGACCGCGAATACAAAAAATCGGCTACGAGAAATTGCAATTACCTGATTCTTGCTGACTGAGGCTCGATCTGGAACCGAAACAATGAGCAACACGAATGAATTACTGCAATGAATTCGAAAATAATGTGCAAAGGGTGTTGCTGTTAGTGGGCTCTCGCACTAAAGCCCTTTCATCTTTCTGTTGGATTAGGCCCAACTTTCCCATCTAGACATTATCCTTTGGCTTCTTCCCTTCTTTTATTGAGAACTAGTAATTTGTGTCGGAACCTACGTGAGTGCGTAATTTTTAATATTATTAGCTATTATGGCATACAATACCCGCACGAATAAAATTAGATTGATATAATATAATTTTTAAAAATAAAAAATAATATATGATTAAAAGTAGATTTAGTGATTAACATTAGTAAAAATCAATGACAAATATGATAGTATATTGACGGTTAAAAAATAAAGTAGACCATTTGAAATAAATAGAGATGGCAATGGCATAGGGTTGGATCTGGACTGGACACGCCCCGACTGGGGCGGATTTTGAAGTCTTAAGCGGGTCTCGGGAATTATTTTTTTTATTTTTTTGTATATTTTTATATACATGTATATACAAAATATATTTATACATATATAAAAATATGTATAATTCAGTTGCACTTACGTATAATATATAAATTTATTTTTTTATAAATTAAAATAATAATATAAATAGTTTATAAACATTTTAATGTTTATATAAGTTACACATTTTAAAAATTATTAGTATATCAATGCCTACAACATGTATATAAATCTTGACAAAAATTAATTTTTAATAATATTATTTTCTCATATTCATAAATTATGATAATATTATTTTAAAACATATATTTTTTAATTTTTTAAAAATATTAACAGGGTCCAAACCGAGGGGTCCTGAGTCTGGGACCAAAATTTTCTCGGCAGGGTAAGTCCTGGGTTTTGGCAAACCCACCCCGTTGTCATGCCTAAAAATAAATAAGTAACTATTTTGTACATGTTATAAACGTAAAAGGATAATGAATGACCATTCATATATATTGTTTCCATTAAATGTAAAGTATTAGTTTCCATTAAATGTAAAGTATTAATGAAGTCATTAATACATTATAACTTAATAGACTATTAGAATAGTAGATGTAAGGTTGAATATATGTGATATACCACAAAAGATTGGCCCAAGCACAAGGCCCAATACAAGCCCAAGATAATGGACCCAAAGAAGATTCTGATACTACCCACAGGAAGGATTAGGCCTGACCCCTCGAAAGGGAACCAGGCATAGCCCAAGTAAGGCGTAGGGTGCCTAACCAGGAACCTAGAAGGGAAGCCCCATAAGGAAGGTCCAGATAAAGGCCCACAGAAGGACGATCCACAGATGGGGATTTGACCAGGTCAAGAAGGAAGGATAAGGGTTATCCGGTCCTATCCCTATTTGAACAGGAATTCCGCAACTCCTTCCTGAAATTTAGGAGGTCGCGTCCAGCAGGACTCTGGGAGTGGCGTCTGCTGACCTTCCTAGAGTCCAGTCAGTCAAGAGTTCCTCTTATTAAAGAAACTCCTTCTATAAATACCAGCTTCCTTAGCTGATTGAGTAACGCTTTTTCTACACCCTAAACTCTCGAATTTATCTATGAACTATTTAGCACACTTGATGCTTGTAGCTCTCGAGTTATTACTATTTTCTTTTTACATTCAAGTTTATTTTTATCACAATTGTTTACTGATTTGAGCGTCGGAGTGTTAACGCTTTTTTTTGCAGGCCCCATTTTTCGATTTACAGAAATTCAAGCCCACTCCATTCGATCCCAAGAGAACACGCTTGATTGAGCACTTTTTGCTCATATCAATTGGCGCTATCTGTGGGAATATAGAATTGAGACATAAGGATTATGGAAACTCCCAACAGCGAGCTAGGCAAGCAGAAGGCAACGGACGCCCCTATTGAACCTCAGGCATTGCAAGTGCTGTCAGGAGCCCCCTTGGCTCCTTTCAGAAGAGGTGAAGCTGGATCCTCTGGCCCTTCCCAACCCCTGGTCCTTCCCAACCCCTATCAGACCCTCATCGGGACAACACTCCTATGGACACCTTCTTGGACAGGTTGTCTCCAAGATTGATGGCGGCCATCAACAGATGATCACGTCCGTCATACGGATGCATATGGTGACAGTTAGCACTATCCCCCTGATAGCGGTGGCCCCCAAGCCGTTTGAAGCTCCCCAGGTGGGGGCAGGACTGGCGGAAGGCGAGGAGGCTCCTCTCCGGCAGAGGCCCCTCGGACTCCAGGAGGAGGACCTGATTCCTCCTCCCCTGATGCGAAATGAAGCTTCCCCTCGTTGGGAAGCTCAACTGGAACATCTGTAGAAGAGTCTACAAGATGTGCAGCACAGGATGATGGGGATATGCACCACTGACCCGTAAGAGCACTTGTCCCGATTACATGGACGAGATCAAGTGTCGGGTCTTTGTTACCACGTTCGTCCGGGCGGCCCAGCAGTGGTTCAACCAATTACCGGTTTGCCCGGTGAGGAACTTCCCCGAGTTCTGCTCGTTGTTCCTCCATCAATTCGCCAATAGCAGGAAGCATTGCAAAACCCCCCTCAGTCTCTTCACTGTTTGTCAAAAGGACTCTGAATCCTTGAGGGATTACCTGCATCGGTTCAACACTGCCGCTTTGAAAGTCCCTGCGGCTATGGAGGAGGTCAAGGCTAGCGCTTTCTCTCAAGGCCTCTTGGATGGGGATTTCTTTAAGTCCCTGGCCAAGAAGCCGGCGCCAGATTTTGATAGCCTCTTGACCAGAGCAACTAAATATATTAACATAGAGGAGGCCCAAGCCTCTAAGAAGGAAGGTCAAGGCGAAAAGATAAGGACACCTGAGAGGAGGGAGCCACCAAGAAAACTCGTACCGAGGGTAGGGAATGGAAGCCCTCCTTTCAAAGGACTCCTCCCGTTTATACCCCTCTCAACGCTCCCATCACTCAGGCTCTCATGGAAGTAGAAGGGAAGAGGTTGCTGATGCGACCCTGCAGTGCCAGGGAAGGTCCCATGCGGCCTAAATCTGATAAATTTTGTCGCTTCCATAATGATTATGGGCATACCATGGAGGAATGTCGACACTTGAGATACGAAATTAAACGACTCATTTAGAATGGGTACATACAGGAGTTTGTGTACCGATAAAAGTCTCAAGGCACGGGCCCTTACCAGAGGAAGGACCAACACTAGAAGAAAGCCCTGGTGGAGTCCAGTCCCGAGACCCCTCGGGCAGAAAGACATAAACAAACCCCTCAGGACAATTTGAGGACACCAACCTTCCCAAGAAAGGAGTCATCCGGATGATAATATGAGGGCCTATGGGGGGAAACTTTTATAAGGCCTGAAGAATATTGGCTCGGAAGGCCGAAAAATACGCCCTCCGAAGAAGTCCTGGATGTAGATGTGGTGGTGGACGCGCCTATCATTCAATTTGGGTCCGGTGAGAAGAAAAGAGGTCATCCTCCCTCATAACGATGCACTGGTGATCATGGCTACCGTGGCTAATTATGAAGTAAACAGAGTCTTCATAGACTCTGAAAGTTCAACAGATATACTCTTTACGGAGGTTTACGATCAAATGCTACTGGAGGAAGCCCCTATGGAAAAAGTAGATACCTTGCTGTACGATTTCGCCGGAGAGGTTGTCCGCCCCAGGGGATCCATCACTCTCCCCCTCTCTTCGGGCAAGGATCAATGAGGAGAACATGTCCGCTCAAGTTCCTAATAGTGGATACTCCCTCAGCGTGCAACATCATCTTGGGAAGGCCTACCCTGAATGCCTTCCAGGCCGTCATTTTGACTTTTCACATGAAGATCAAATTCCCCATGCCTGATGGGATAGGAGAAGCTGGTGAGATCAACAACAATATCGAAAATGCTATGTGGAGGCCATACGCAAGGGCAAAAAATGGGGGTCCATAGAGATACCCCAGAGAGGTCTCGCAAGAGACAAGGAAAAGACCCCGCTAAGGGGAAGGAAGTGGGGGAGCATGGATATCCCCCAAGGGAGAATCCTCCCGACAAAGGAGATTGTGCCAAAGTCTAGCCCACAGATGAGCTGCTAACCATCGAATTATGCCCAGGATAGCCTAGCAAAAGTGCCCGGATAGGTTCCCAACTGCGGAACCCCTTAAAGGGGACCTGATACAATGCCTCCAGCGCAACATGGACGTATTCGCTTGGTCTCCCCAGGACTTGGAGGGAATAAGTCCGGATGTCATAATGCACCATCTTAACATCGACCCCTCCATGAAACCGGTCAAGCAAAAGAAGAGACACTTTTGCCTGGAAAAGGACAAGATCATCCAGGCCAAGATAGAAAGACTGGTGGAGGCGAGCCATATTCGAGAAATCCAATTTTCGAAATGGCTATCAAATGTGGTTCTCATCCCCAAGCATGGGGGAAAATGGAGGATGTGCGTAGATTTTCGTGATCTTAACAAGACTTGCCCAAAGGATTTTCTACCTTCTCCCGCGCATCGATTAATTGGTGGATTCTACCTCCGGCTGTGAACTCGTGAGCATGATGTATGTCTCACAAGGATATCATCAGATTATGCTGGCCCCCAGAAGACCACAAGAGAGTTAGCTTTATCACATCGGCAATGACCTTCTGCTATGTAGTTATGCCTTTCAGGCTAAAAAATGCAGGCGCCATGTACCAACGCCTGGTAGACAAAATATTTCGTCCCCAGCTCGGGAGGAACATGGAACTATTCGTCGACGACATGCTCGTTAAAAGAAAAATGGTAGAGGACCATGTCTCAGATCTGGAAGAGACGTTAGGAGTCCTCCGGAAGTATCGCCTAAAGCTTAATCCTTCCAAGTGCACCTTCAGCGATGAGGAGTACGCCTTTTGGGCTTCATGGTGACCGAAATAGGAATGGAGGCCAACCCCCTAAAAATCAAGACAGTTCTAGATATGAAGGCTCCCACCAACATCAATGAAGTACAACGGCTCACTGGGAGAGTAGCTGCACTTAGCCGATTCATAGCTAAATCAGTTAAGAAAAGCCTACCCTTCTTCAAAGTGTTAAGGAAGGCCAAGAACTTCGAGTGGGAGGAAGAATGCCACAAAGACTTCGAATAACTCAAAGGATACCTGGTTGGCCTCCCCATGCTTGTCAAACCTTCACCAGGAGATACATTGTATGTCTACTTGGCCGGCACTCATCAGGCAGTGAGCTCGGTCCTCCTCAGGGTAGGAGGGCAACAAATGCTCATATATTACGTAAGCAAGGTCCTCAATGGCGCTGAAGGACGATATAGCCTCGTAGAGAAGATAGCCTTCGCGTTGGTGATAACGGCCCGAAGGTTGCGGCCTTACTTTTTGTCCTATCCGATGGAGATACGCACCAATCACCCTCTCAAACAAGTCCTCGAAAAGCTGGATACGTCAGGACGGCTAATTAAATAGGCCATAGAGCTTAGTGAGTACGATATATCGTACCTCCCCCGAACAGCTATCAAGGCTCAAGCCTTGGTCGACTTTATATCTGAAAGCAAGTCGCCTCATCGCAGCGAGAAACCTGTCTATTGCATGTGGATAGATCCTCCACGGCTCAAGGAAGTGGAGCAGGGGTAGTCATTACTTCCCTCGAAGGAGTAGATCTGGAGTTCGCAATCAAATTCGGATTTAAAGCTTCTAACAATGAGGCAGAATCGAAGCCCTGGCCTTAGGCATGAGGATGGATTGGGAGGTCGGAGCTCGACGCCTAGTAGCTTATTCCGACTCTCAACTAATCATTAAACAAATAAAAGGAGTCTATGAAGCTAAGGAGGAAAGCATGAAGCGATACCTCCAAAGGATCGAAGAATGAAAGGCAAAATTCGACAACTTCCAGCTCATCCAAATCCCCCGTGAAGAAAATAACAAAGCAGACTACTTTTCAAAACTGGCTAGCACCATTGATGATTGCCGAACCGGGAAAATAACGATACAACACTTATCAAGGTCCGGATCCTTGGTGAAAGTGCACCCTATACTTTCGGGGGGGGGGGGGGGGGACTGGAGACAACCTATCCAGGATTGGCTAAAGGAGGGACGTATTCCCTCAGATAAATGAGAGGCTACTCGCTTAAAAAAAGTGAGCCGTTCGATTCCTCCTCATGGGGAGTACACTCTACAAGAAGTCTTTTACGCATCCCCTCCTGAGACGCTTGTCACAGGAAGAGGGGGCACACTCCTCAAGGAGGTCCATGGTGGATGCTCTGGATCACACATAGGGGTATTGGCCCTGACCATTAAAGCCCTGGGAACTGGCTACTTCTGGCCCACGATGAAGCAAGATGCCAAAGCATTGGTGAGACAATATGCAAAGACATGCCTCCCTAGTGCATCAACCTGTCGAGCCACTAAGAACTTTGCTAGCCCCATGTCTCTTTGCTCAGTGGAGGGGTCAATATAGTAGGGCCGTTCCCCATGGTGCCTGACCAAAGGAAGTTCCTCTTAGAGCTATTGAATACTTTACAAAATGGGTAGAGGCCGAACCTCTCTCCCGTATTACTGAAGGGGAAGTCATGAAGTTCCTCTGAAAGAATATTATTTGTCACTTTGGGCTCCCCCGAGAAATCATCTCATCCAATGGACGATAATTCCAAGGAAGCAAAATCCAGGACTGGTGAAGGGTTTGCGACTCAAGCAAAAGTTCACCTCTGTAGCACACCCTCAAGCCAATGGCCAAGTGGAGGTCACCAATCATATCCTCCTACAAGGGATTAAGAGAAAACTTGATAGAGCCAGGGGTAATTGGGCCAAAAAACTTACCAGTGTCCTCTGGGCCTGTCGAACCACTCCTAGAAATTCTGTGGATGAAAGCCCTTTCTCCCTCGTGTATAGGACTGATGCTGTAATACCAGTTGAGGTGGGCATGCCCTCTCATCGGATAATGAGCACTTTTTGCTCACATCAATATGAAAAAGGAAAATTATTTTTTTCGTTCGGTAAGTTTATCTAATATTAAATTTAGTCTTGTAACTATGCCCTTTATTTATTTAGTCCTGTATGTTATAAAATTGATGACATTTAGTCCGATTTAGAGTTTTTAATCAAATTTTCGACATTTTTCGCCGGAATTTGCCACGTGTTCATAAAAAATTTCCAACTGGGCGAGGAATTGATGATGTGGTGGTGATGTGGCACACACATGAGTGATTAATTTTTATTTTTTTTGCTCATGGGATTCAAACTTGGGTCTCCTAAGATCACAAATGCTCCTTTTGATACTTGAGCTACAACCAATATATACATTTTTTTACTCCAACCATCTTCTATAACCTATATATCTGGAAATACTTTAATATAAATTGATATCAATACTACTAAAAAAATATAAAAAAGTTAAACCTAAAAATATCGATATTTAATGATATAGTTTTGATGTGAGCAAAGAATTGCTCAATCAAGGTTGTCTTCTTGGGCTTGAACGGAGTGGACTTTGTTTCCTGCAGGTTCGGGAAAAGGGACCTGCAAAAAGGGCATTAGCACTCCGACGCTCAAGTCAGTAAGCAGTTATGTAAAAAATAAGCTTGAAAGTAATGAGAAATAATAAGAATTCGTGTGAAGTGAGCATAAAATGAGTAGTGTGAGTGTAGAGAGTAATTAGAGAGCTTAAAGAGTAGAAAAAACGACATTGAGCTTGAGAGGGTAGTAAATTCGTCCCCCCATAAAGGGGGCTGATATTTATAAAGGAGTTTTATTAAGCGGGAGGAATCTTCGTGGCCTTGGACTCTAGAGTCTTGAGGCAAGATCTCCTAAAATCCGAGAGGTAGTTGCGGGATCCTTGCTTGGATAAGGATTGGGCTAGATAACCTTATCCTTCCTTCATGGTCGGGTGAGACCCCCTTATGTGGGCCTCCCTTCTGCGGGCCTTCCTTCACTGGGCCTTCTTTCTGGGGGGGCCTGGTTAGGCCCGTTCTTGACTTTTTTCGAGGAGACCTGATGCGATCCTTCCCTGAGCTTGGGGGCAGAAATTGGGCCTCCTTGGGGGGTACTTTGAGCGTTGGATCCTTTGAGCCCGTGCGATCTGCTTCTCTCTTTTGGGCCATTTGGGCCTCTTTGGCTAGCCATTTTTATACATATCATTCAGTCCCCCCACTCTGAGGGAGAGAGATTGCATTCGATCCCCCTTAGAGTAGGAGTCTTCTGGGGGCCGCAAACGGGCCTTTGATCCTTGAGACTTTGTTACTTATCAGAGGAGGCGTTTTCTCCTTGCAGAGACAAGAGATTGGCCTGAAGAGGGAGTTCTTTATTCTTTTGCGCCTTCCTACAAGGGAATATTAGTAGCATAGGTATGCATAGGAAGAGAAGAGCTTATTTCGTGCCTGTAGAGAGTAGGGCTTTTTAGTAGGTGCATGCTCGGAGCAAGGTTTATGTCTTTCCATGGAAGACGGCTTGTATGCCTCAACAGATGAGGGCTTATTTGAGAGTGCCTACTCGGTGCAGGACATAGGGACCTTGCCGGAGGAGGAATAAGTGTCCCCCCGAAGTAGGGCTTAGGTGCCTCCGTGGAGAAGCGCTTACTTGAGGGCGCCTACTCGGAGTAGGACTTAGGGACCTTGCCGGAGAAGCAATTAGTATTTGTCCGGAGCAGGGTTTAGGTGCCTGCTTGGAGCAGAGCTTACGTACTTCTCCGGAGAAGGACCTAGGTGCCTGCCCGAAGGAGGGCTTGTGTGCCTGCGTGGAAGACAAGGCTTTTTTGTGCCTGCACGGAATGGAGCTTAAACGTCCCCCGAGAAGTGCCTAGGTTCCTGCCTGAAGGAGGACTTGGATGCCTCCGCAGAGGAGGGCTTTTACTCTTTTTTGCGAGACGCCAGTACTTGCTTGGAGCAGGGCTTTTCTTTAACGAATGCCTACTGTGGAGCAGGGCTTTGTCTTTAGAGCATGCCTGCTGTGGAGTAGGGCTTTATACATGTCTTATTGCCAAGAGCAAAATGTATAAGTGTAGATATCTGCATTTTGAGAATTCCTTCCGAGAAGTAGAGTTAGTCGTGAAAGTAATATATTGCAAAATAAGGGTGGGACATATTTGACATTATCCTCCCTTGAGGGGGGTTCCTGCTCGGAGGCAGGACTTATTTTTTAGAAGGTTCCCGCCTGGGGGGTAGGGAAATGTCCTTGCGAGGGGTCCTGCCACGGGGGCAGGACTTATTCTTGAGGAGGTTCCTGCTTGGGGAGCAGGTAAATGTCCTTCCGAGGGGTCCTGCCAGGGGGCAGGACTTATTCGTGAGTAGGGTCCTTGCCAGGGGGCAGGACTTATTCTTGAGTAGGACTTATTTTTTTAAAGTGCCTATTCTTGAGTAGAGGCTTGAGCTTCTTCCATGTTGATGTATTTTTCCGCTCTAGCTAGGAGGCTATCAAAGTCTGGTGCCGGCTTCTTGGCCAGGGACTTGAAGAAGTCCCCATCCAGAAGCCCTTAAGAGAAGGCACTAGCCTTGACCTCCTGGGTGGCTGTAGGAACCTCCAAGGCAATGGCGTTGAATCTGTGCAGGTAATCCGTCAGGGACTCGACGTCTTTTTGACGATGATAAGTAAGGATTTTACGTATTTGTGAAGGGGAAACACATGCATTTTTTCGTCCTATTAAGCAGGATTCCATGGAATTTAATTTTTTTTCTATACCAAACGCTTTCTTAGATACTGCTTTTGGTTGTTTCTCCCTTTTCAGGCATAATTCAGGAGCAAAATGGATTAAACAAAAGAATTCATCCATGTTTGATAGAACACGACAGTGTGGTATTCTCACACACGCCCGTGTTTCGCAGAATCAAATCACCAGCCAAAACCACCCGAATAGAACACGGCCAGGCCGTGTTCAACGACACGGCCATGTCGGGTTGGCCGAAGAAACACATGAGAACACGGTCTGATCGTGTTCGCGCTACACGGGCGTGTTCTCCACTTGGAAATAGAATCGTTCAGATTTCTGCCTTTTGCTCCACTACAACTATAAAAGGGGGAACTAGGGACATGAAAAAGGAGTTTTAAACGCATATACAAGGCTTGAAGAGACACGAAGAATTTAGGGGAAGCATCAAGACGGCTAGGACTATCGGATTACAATTCTTCCTAATCCTTTCTTCTTTTTAGCACTTTTCTTGATGTATTCTCCGGAATATTTATTTAGCTTCGTTAACTTTATGGCTGAGTAGAATTCTTGTTTTAGGATCATGTTGAACCTTTTGATAGATTAATGAATTTATTCTAGTTTTCTTTTTATGTCTCGTGTGAATTGATCCGATTTAATTTTCAAGCACTTATTTGTCTTGTGAATATGTTGGCCATGTGTTTGCATGTTTTGAACATGGAGTTAAGTAGTGAAACGTGAAATTCCATGTTAGAAAGTCAGAGATTAAACCTAGGAATTAACCACGAAAGCATGCTTAATTTCTATGAGGATCTCATTAATTGGCATGCTCTAATGGGTTCGATTTAATTATATCTCCATGAAAATAGGTAGATTGATTAATAGAATACGGATTTCCACATACTTGAAAGAGGGTGGTAACGACATTAAGGCAATTTTGTTGATTAATCACACTGAGTAGAAAAGAGTTCTTCATAGGTTCATTAATCGATCATTGCGGGGATACTTGATTCTAGAATATCACATCTTATTATTTACCCTCTCGTTTCAATTTACCTGTTTTTCTATTAAAATCAATTGTCTCACTCGTATATCTCGGTTTGACTACTCAAAATTGAGTAAATCTGGTAATCACAATAGTCCTTGTGGGATCTATATCTTGAGTACTACGCGATACACCGTGCACTTGCGGTTTTGGTTCATCAAGTTTTTGGCACCGTTCCCGGGACTAATTGTGATATTAGAATTATACAGTTTAATTAGATCCAACCATTCTTTCATTTTGCTTTATTTTCTCCATCTAGTCAAGCCTATTGATACCGTTTTCCAACTTTCGCTCTTCAGGCTTATTGATGCGAAGAACTCGTAGCAGTGGCAACTTGGTTGCAATCGATCCCGAGATTGAATGAACCTTCCATCAAAGAAGACGCGAGCAGCGACAGCAGATCGTTGTCTATATGGCTGAGGAGAGGGGCCTAGCGAAATTCTAGATACCTACTACCCAATGTCTACTCCCGAGTATTGCTTGACCCACTATAGAGGCCAACAATTTCGAACTCAAACCGGCTTTACTAAATATGGTACAACAGAATCAATTTGGGGGTTTAGGCACAGAAGATCCTAACTTGTACTTATCTATCTTTTTAGAGTATTGTGATACACTTAAGTTTAAGGGGGTCACACCCGATGCAATTAGACTTCTGGTTATTTCCATTCTCGTTACGTGATAGGGCTAGAGCATGGTTGCATTCCCTTCCCCTGAACTCCATCCGAACTAGGGATGGGATGTCTCAAGATTTTTTGGCTAAATAATTTCCCCCGAGCAAAATTGTTGAATTGCGCATGAAAATTCAATTTTTTATGCAAAAAGAAGGGAATCTTATATTGAGGCATGGGAAAGATTTAAGGACTTGCTTAGGGGCTATCCTCATCATGGGTTAGAAAAGTGGTTAATCGTGCATACTTTTTACAATGGTCTAACCTATAGTATTAGATCTTCAGTTGATGCAGCTGCAGGAGGGTTTCTGATGAACAAGAGTGTTCGGGAAGGATACAATCTACTGGAGGAGATAGCTCTGGACCATCACCAATGGTCCAACGAGCGAGCAGCCTCAGGAAGATGACAGGTAAGTATGAGATAGATGCTTTCACAATGCTTAATGCTAGAATGGATGCACTCGTTTCTAAATTTGACTCCATGAATGTGAACAATGTGCATGCCGTGAATTCTCATACCAATGTTACTTGTGAAAATTGTGGGGTGATTGGACATGTGGCTCATGACTGTAGACTTGGGAACTTTAATCTTAGCCAAGAGGAGCAAGCCAATTTTGTGAACAACCAACACAGGGGAAACAATCCGTATTCTGAAACCTATAATCCCGGTTGGAAGAACCATCCCAATTTCTCCTACAAAAACAACCAACCCCAATAGAATGTTTGCCCCACAACGCTTGGTTTTCAAAGACCATTTGATCCAAACCCCCCTCCACCAAAGTTTAACTTAGAGGTTGTACTTGAAACCTTTATAGTTGCCCAAACTAAGATAAATGAGGAATTTAGGCAACAAGGGCAATCTATGAGTGAGTCTTTAAGACAACTAACGTCCAAGGTAGATTCTCTAGTTACCCACAATAATATGTCAGAAAATCACATAGCCCAGCAAGCCAGCACCTCTATTAGGCGACCCGGTATGTTACCAGGCCAACCCGAGAGAACAATGCAAGGCCATTTCCTTAAGGAGTGGGAAGGTGTTAGGCAAAAAGAGTGAGGAGCCACGCGTTGAGGTTACTAAAGAACAAACCTTGAGTGGGAAAACTGACGAGGTGAAGGAAAAAGACAAGAAACCTATGTATGAGCCGCCTAAGCCATACCAACCCCCCGTCCCATTTCCACAGCGGTTGGCTAAGACAAAGTTAGACAAACAATTCGGTAGGTTCCTTGATGTGCTAAAAAAGCTTTATATCAATATTCCTTTCACAGAAGCTCTTTTACAAATGCCCTCGTATGCCAAATTCTTGAAAGACATACTGTCAAATAAATGAAAATTGAAAGACCTATGAAACCGTGGCTTTAACTCAGGAATGTAGTGCTTTGTTGCAAATAAGCTACCCCCTAAGCTGAAAGATCCCGGTAGGTTTTCTATTCCTTGTTTAATTGGCAATATGAATTTTGATCCTGCATTATGTGATTTGGGAGCTAGTGTCAGTTTTTTGCCGTTATCTATTTGTCAACGATTGGATTTGGGTGAGTTAAAATCCACCACTATATTTTTGCAATTGGCTGATAGAACTGTGACATATCCTGTCGGTATTCTTGAGGGCGTACCAATTCGAGTGGGTAAGTTTTTCATTCCTGCTGATTTTTTCGTTCTTGAGATGGAGGAAGACACCCGAAACCCCATAATTCTCATAAGACCTTTCCTAGCTACCGCTGGTGTATCATCGACATTAGGAACGGGAAACTCTCCTTAAATGTTGGGGATGAAAGGGTTGAGTTTAATCTATCAAATGCTACTAAATATCCTCCCTGTGGTGATTCGATTTGCAGGATTGATGATGTAGATGTTGCAGTCAAGAAGGTATTTCTGAGTTTCGGACTAGATGACGACTTGCATCGTGTTTTGGTCCAAGATGAGCTATCCGAGCATGAAAACAATCGATTCATTGTGCTAAAAAGACTCTTGGACTTGACAGATGGAGCAGAGGACAATAGACAGACGAAGCAAAGAAATCATGTGGAACACGGGTAGGCCGTGTTAAACAACACGACCGTGTTTTTGTCTTTTCCTAACGAAGAACGAATCGTGGTTCAGACCACGACCGTGTTGTCGAGTGCTTCTAAAGAGGACCAGGCCGTGTTCTCCAACACGGCCGTGTACTTAGAAAATTCTGAAAAAGGTATGGGAACACCTAAGCCCGTAACCTAAGTTGAACTCAAACCCCTTCCTTCCACACTCAGGTATGAATTTCTTGAACTCAACTCAACGTATCCTGTGATAGTCAATGCCATATTGAATGAATCTGAAATATTGCAATTGCTTGAGGTATTACGTTTGTACATGAGTGTTATAGGCTACACAATCGATGACATCAAAGGCATAAATCCATCTGTCCGTATGCATTGTATTCACTTAGAGGATGACTATACTCCTTCTGTTGAGCCTAAAAGATGATTGATCCTAATATGAAAGAGGTTGTAAAAAAACAAAGTCCTTAAGTTGTTAGATGCCGACATAATTTTTCCAATCTCTGATAGTTGTTGGGTTAGTCCCACACAGGTAGTTCCTGAGAAAGGAGGTGTCACAGTTGTGAAAAATGAAAACAATGAATTGATACCTACTAGGATAGTCATGGGATGGCGCATGTGCATAGATTATAGGAAGTCGAATAAGGCCATTCGTAAGGATCATTTTCCACTTCCCTTCATTGATCAGATGCTAAAACAATTACCTAAGCATTCTTATTTTTTCTATCTTGATGGATATTCTGGATTTTGGCAAATACCCATTCATCCTAGCAATCAAGAAATGATCACTTTCACATGTCCTTATGGCACATTTGCATATAGGAGGATGCCTTTTGGTTTATGTAATGCTCCGGCTACTTTCCAACGATGCATGCTATTTTTTCTGAGCATATTGAGAGTATAATGGAGGTGTTTATGGATGATTTTTCTGTGTAGGATACTGATTTTGATGAATGCTTGCTTAATCTAATGAAAGTGTTGCAGTAATGCAAGGAAGCCAGTCTCGTTCTCAATTGGGAGAAATGTCACTTCATGGTAAGAGAAGGTATTGTTTTGGGGCATTTGGTGTCCGAACGGGGTATCGAGGTCGACCGAGCAAAGATTGAAACGATTGAGAAACTAGCTCCTCCTACCTCGATAAAGGGCGTTCAAAGCTTCCTCGATCACGCCGGATTTTACCAGCATTTCATTAAGGACTTTTCGAAAATTGCCAAGCCATTGACTAATTTTCTCATTAAAAATTTCTTGATGCATTTAATCAGTAAAGCAAGCCCTCATCTCAGCACCTATTATGCAACCCCCTGATTGGGCTCTTCCATTTGAAATCATGTGTTATGCAAGTGACTTCGCAGTGGGTGCTGTTCTCGGCCAACGGAAATAGAACAAGCTACACGTAATTTATTACACAAGCCGTACTCTTGACGATGCCCAAATGAACTACGCCACCACTGAGAAGGAATTGCTTGCCGTTGTGTTTGCCCTTGACAAATTTCCTTCCTACATCATTGGTTCTAAAGTGATTGTTTTCACTGATCATGCAGCTATTAGGTACCTTTTGAGCAAGAAGGATGCAAAAACAAGTTTGATCCAATGGATACTTGTAGTCCAAGAGTTTGACCTAGAGATACGAGACAAAAAAGGGACGGAAAACGCTGTGGCAGACCACCTATTCCGTCTACGGTTTGAGAACCAAATGGGTAACGAAATTCCAATCGATGACTCTTTTCCCGATGATCAATTGTTTGCTATAATGTCTGCTGAAGCACCTGGTATGCTGATTTTGTGAATTATTTAGCATGTGGTATCCTACCTTCTAATATGACTTTCCATCAGAAAAAGAAATTTCTCTCAGATATTCGCTATTTTGTTTGGGACGAACCGTACCTCTACAAGCATTGCGCTGATGGAGTGCTATGGCGATGCCTACCAATAGATGAAATCCAAGGCGTCATATATCATTGTCATTCATCTTCATATGGGGGTCACGCTAGGAGCTCTAAAACTACTGCTAAAATTTTGCAATCTGGATTTTATTGGCCATCAATGTTTAAAGATGTTCATCAATTGGTGCTTGTGTGTGATAACTGTCAACGAGTTGGGAACATCTCAAAGTGTCATGAAATACCTTTAAATTATATACTTGATGTCAAGATTTTTGATGTTTGGGGGATTGAATTCATGGGTCCTTTTCCGCCATCGTTTGGGAATAAGTTCATTTTGGTTGTTGTTGATTATGTCTCCAAATGGGTAGAAGCCATAGGATCCCCAACTAGTGACGCCAAAACTATGATTAAACTTTTCAAAAACATCATTTTTCCACGTTTTGGTGTCCCTAGGACTGTGATTAGTGATGGAGGTTCCCACTTTATTGAAAAATAATTTGAAACCCTTCTCAAGAAATACGGGGTCGTCCATAAAATTTCCACCCCATACCATCCTCAAACTAGTGGGCAAGGTGAAGTGTCGAACTGGGAAATCAATCCATTTTAGAAAAAACTGTGTCAACTTCCCAAAAAGATTGGTCTGCTAAACTTGATGATGCTTTGTGGGCCTATCGAACTGCGTACAAAACTCCTATCGGCACTACCCCATTTCGTTTGCTTTTTGGAAAACCTGGTTACTTACCTGTTGAACTTGAGCATAGAGCTTTTTGGGCCATAAAAAAATTGAATTTTGACCTCAAATCGGCGGGTGAGAGACGAAGTCTCCAATTGGGTGAACTTGACGAGCTAAGGCTCGACGCTTACGATAGTGCCAAACTTTACAAGGAACGCACCAAAAAGTGGCACGACCAACGCATTCTTCAAAGGGAATTCCGAGATGGTGATATTGTTTTGTTGTTTAACTCTCGCCCTCGTCTTTTTCCAGGAAAATTGCGCTCGCGTTGGTCGGGACCCTTCCATATTCGTAAAGTTTTTCCTTATGGCGTAGTCGAGGTTTGGAGCACAGCGACCCGCGCATTTAAAGTCAATGGTCAACGGTTAAAGCACTATGTTGTTGAGACTCCAATCGAAAAGGGGGGCAATTTGCAGCTCCACGATCCGTCAGCTTGAACACCCGCAACACAGTCGAGCTAACGACTTAAAACAAAGCGTTGTTCGGGAGGCAACCTGAATCCTTTCCATATCTACTTTTTTCATTTTTATTTTTCTCTTTATTTTATTATATTTTTCTCCTTTATAAATTTGCCCACTCCACTCCGTTGCTCTATATTTCTGCAGATTTGCCCGAACGACGCCCATTCTGAAAACACGAGCAGGCCGTGTTTCAAACATGACCGTGTCATTTTCTCGTCGAGATTTACGAAAACACACCCTGGCCGTGTTGCAGAACACGATCGTGTTGTCGAGCAACGTCAAAAAGTAGAATAACCCGACAAGTACACGGCCGGGCTGT
Source organism: Sesamum alatum (assembly GCA_034509735.1). Lineage (NCBI taxonomy): Eukaryota > Viridiplantae > Streptophyta > Magnoliopsida > Lamiales > Pedaliaceae > Sesamum > Sesamum alatum. The sequence goes on along the minus strand of JACGWO010000012.1, from coordinate 4,018,392 downwards.
GTTCTCCAACACGACCGTGTTGCGCAAGTTTCAAACTTTGAAACCCAAAAACGGCCGTGTTTTCTTTCCCCTTCACAAAACTTTCGAAATTCCTCTCCTATTTTGCTCTCAAATCTATCGAGCTACCCTAAATTCTGCAAAATCTTTCCAAATAAACGATTACCCCTCACTTAGGCTCTCCATAAACACCAATTTCTTTGATTTTCAGTGGTCATATCTCCCCAAATGGCACCAAAGAGAGCAAGGATGAGTGGAGCCTCTACTTCCCGAGCAAAACACGATGCTCAACACGGGGCTCGCTAACCACAATCGGAATTGGCGTACATGGACATCACCGATCGTAACAGGTATTATGAAGGTCTTCGTTCTCATACTATTACCAATACCTGTTACATTGGTAATGAAGTCCTTGACGTGCTTGGAATTTCTGATGATGTTGAGTATCTGTTTGCTAGACTAGGATGGCATGTTTTCATGTTTACTAGATGGCCTATGTATCCTAGGCTTGTTCGTGAATTCTTGAGTTCATTACGAGTTGAAGGAATTTTGTCCGGTCCCCATGTCGATATGGGTCGTATTACATGTCGATTTAGGCACATAGGATACTGCGTGACCCTTGTTGAATTTAATGCTATCTTTGGTTTGCCTGGGGGGGGGGGGGGGGGGAAGGACGGGGGGAACCTCCTACTTTTAGGCCCGATGAATACTGGTATGATTTGACTAGGCAAGCATCGTATGATGTAACCTACTCTAAATCATCCGCCATTATCAACCCCTGTTTTCGCTATTTGCATCGTGTTCTTGCACACACTTTATTTGGTCGGGGGGATAGTGAGGGCGTCGTACGTCGTTCTGATTGTTTGTATTATGGGTCATGGTGAATAACTTTCAAATAGATACCGGCTCATTTTTTATTTGTCAATTTTCTAAAATTGCTAACTCTGAGTCGGACGCCATAGTACTTGGGGGATTCGTTACCCCCATCGCCTTGCGAGTCAATCTTTTTTTGCGGGGATACGAAGAAGCCCAATGTCGAAATAGGGTCGACCTCGCCACTTGTCAAGCCATGAAGATGATCACAAGAATGGGCGACCAGTACCACTTGCTCATGCCGGACCCCCTGCCATCCATCCCGTTGCCGACCCCGCATGTCTCACCATCCAAATTCGGGAAAATTGGTGGCTGCAAGCACCGTCCAACGATGCCGAGCCCGACGACCATCCTTGTCCACCGCCACCTGTCCCTTCTCATGCAGCCGGGTCATCCCGTGGACCTTGGCCCAATGCCTCAACCCCTGACGCCTTGCAAAGGATCCTCAATCAGCAGCAACAACTCCTCGACGGGCAAACGGAGCTCCGTGATCGGCAAACACAGCTCCAAGACACCGTCGACAACATGGCCCACATCCTCCAACGCATGCACAATTGCTTCGTGACTCAAGGCCACTTCCCCCCTCCTCAATGATTCGAAACGTCCTTTCCCCCACTTCTCTTTTTATGCATTGAGGACATTGCTATGTCTAAGTTTGGGGGAGTTGCTGAAATTTTCATATGCTATGCGTTATAGGTGTCTATTGCATTTTGTCTTTTTTGCTGCTTTTGTGCCAAATTCACGTTCTGGAACATATGACCCTTCAACAATGCATGTGGCTGATTTGGATAAAGGAATGCTAAGTAGGAGGTAGTAGGATCAAAGCATGCATAACTGCGTTATTATGTGATTGTTGCTTAGATTTTCCTTGAAGTAATTGGATTCTAACGCCACACACTTTGAATCGTTCCGAAAGGGGATTGAGTTGTCTTGGCTTATGTTAACTCGTAGTGTCTTTTGTGAAAGTCATTTTGTTGTTTAAATCCCACCTGTTCGAACTTTTTATACACCTGAAGTAGGACGTATGTCCTTTTGTATAGTGAAGAAAAAAACAAGAGAAAGAAAGAATTTGCAGAAAAAGAAAAAAAAAAGAGACAAAAAGAGGACATAAAGCACCTACTCTGCTGGCTTCGGTTGCACAGTAACCGGGTGACCTCATCACCAATGTTATCATTCGCATAAAACGGCAACTAGGGTCATGAGTATGCAAAGCACTTTAGGAAACGCATTTGGTTGAGTAACCGGGTGCCTTCATCACCAATGTTGTCATTCTCGTAAAATTGACAAAATACGAGCTAAAGAACGCAGTCTCTCAGTCTTAAAAAAAAAGGAAAAAAAGGAATGAAGAGAGAATTATCAAAAATAAGGACGTCTATGCTTGGGTAGAAAAAGAAGTGAGAAAAGGTGTCGTGTTGAAATGGCAGAATGACTACATTAGAGACCTATAGGTTTAACGGGGACTCGATCACTCGGTTCTCTATTGGGCGAAATGAAGTGTTGTGGTGTGATCAACCCCTTACTCTTGTTAAATGAGTTAACTTCCACATAATATGTCGGTAAGCTTGTGTTTTGTGATTGTGTGCTTCTAAGTTGTGTTTGTTATTACGAATCGTTGCCACGATGTTGGGAAGGCGAGTTCTACACTCATTTGAGGTCATTGCCTATGGACTTTTGTTGCTTAGGGACAAGCAACCGTTTAAGTTTGGGGGAGTTTGATAAGTAGGGATTTTACGTAGGGAAACACATGCATTTTTCCATCCTTTTAAGCAGGATTCCATGTAATTTACTATTTCTCTATATCAAACTCTTTCTTGGATATTGCTTTTGGTTGTTTCTCCCTTTTCAGGCATAATTCAGGAGCAAAATGGACTAAACAAAAGACTTCGCCCATGTTTGACAGAACACGGTTGTGTGGTATTTTGGCACACGCTCGTGTGGTATTCTTGCATATGCCCGTGTTTCGCAGAATCAAATCACCAGCCAAAACCACCCGAATAGAACACGGCCAGGCCATGTTCAACGACACGGCCGTCTCGGGGTTGGCCGCAGAAACACACGAGAACACGGCCTGACCGTGTTCGCGTTACACGGGCGTGTTCTCCACTTGGAAATAGAATCATTCGGATTTTCTGCCTTTTGCTCCACTACGACTATAAAAGGGGGAACTAGGGACGTGAAAAACGAGTTTTAGAACGCATATACAAGTCTTGAAGAGACACGAAGAAGTCGGGGGAAGCTTCAAAACGGCTAGGACGATCAGATTACAGTTCTTCCTAATCCTTTCTTCTTTTTAGCACTTTTCTTGATGTATTCTCCAGAATATTTATTTAGCTTCTTTATTAACTTTATGGCTGAGTAGAATTCTTGTTCTAGGATCATGTTGAACCCTTTGATAGATTAATGAATTTATTCTAGTTTTCTTTTTCTATCTCGTGTGAATTGATCCGATTTAATTTATCGAGCACTTATTTGTCTTGTGAATATGTTGGCCACGTGTTTGCATGTTTTGAACATGGAGCGAAGTACTAAAAGGTGAAATTCCATGTTAGAAAGTTGGATATTAAACGTAGGAATTAACAACGAAAGCATGCTTAATTTCTATGAGGATCTCATTAATTATCATGATTTTAATGGGTTCGATATAATTATATCTCCATGAAAATAGGTAGACTGATTAATCGAATATGGATTTCCACATACTTGAAAGAGGGTGGTAACAACATTAAGGAAATTTCTTTTGGATTAATCACACTGAGTAGAAAAGAGTTCTTGATAGGTTCGTTAATCGATCATTGCGGGGATACTTGATCCTAGACTATCACACCTTATTATTTACCCTCTCATTTCAATTTACTTGCTTTTCTATTCAAATCAATTGTCTCACTCGTATATTTCGGTCTGACAAATCAAAATTGAGTAAATCTAGTATTCACAATAGTCCCCGTGGGATCAACATCTTAAGTACTACGCGATACACCGTGCACTTGCGATTTTGGTTCATCAGACAAACAGTGAAAAGACTGAGGGGGGTTTTTGTAGTACTTCCTACTACTGGCAAATTGATGGAGGAACAACGAACGAAACTCCTGAAAGTTCCTTACCGAGCTGGTCGGCGATTAGTTAAACCATTGCTGGGCCGCTCGAGCAAATGTGGTAACAAAGACTCGACCCTTGATCCCGTCCGTGTATCAATGGAGAAGAGCTGCATTCTCGAATTGGAACAAGTGCTCCTGCAGATCGGTGGTGCCATCGTATTCTGCAATGGCCGGAGTCCGGCAGTTGGGAGGGAGGTCGTCCGCCATGACCTCCTCACTGAAAGGGATGCCATCTTCTACCTCCAGTGGGATTCCCATTATCCTATTCTAAACATCCTGCAAACTCTTCTGCAAACACTCTAGCTGAGCCTCCCAATGAGGGGGAGCTTCATTCGGCATTAAGGGAGGAGGAGCTGGACCTCCCTTCGGGAGCATGGGAGGCCTCCGTATGGGGGGAGCCTCCTCGCCTTCTTTTAGGCCTTCTGCTACCAGGGGGCACCCTGAGGCATCAGGGCCATGGTCACCAAATGGGTGGTAGTTACCGCAACCAATTGTGTCCTGATAGAAGATGTGATCATCTGTTGAATGGGAGCCAACAACACTCTCTCGGAAGAGGTGTTTGAGGAGGTGTTATCGCGTGGGGGACCTGAAAGTGGATCAGGGGGACCTCGAACAGGAGGTGCCTCGTCGCCTCCTCGGGGTGCCTCGGCAGCCAGAGGGGTTACCAGAGGTGTCAGAACCTTGGCCATCAAAGGTGCAGAGTTTACCACCGCCAGTTGCGTCCTTATGGCAGAGGTAATCATTTGTTGGATAGTTGCCAACAATCTAGGGGACGACCAGTCTGAAAAGGTTTCAGAAGAGGTGCTGTTGCGTGGAGGGACCGACAACAGTTCGGAGGGACCAGAAAGTCCGTCCCTATCATGCCCGAGGGGGGTTAGAGGGCGCCCCCATCACCTGCAACGCCAGAGGGTCGGTGGCGGGCCTTGGCCGCTTTTTATTTATCTAGCTTGTTGTTGGGGTTTTTCATTGTCCTCACGTCTTAGTTTTGTGTTCCCACAGACAACACCAATTGATGTGAGCAAAAAAGTGTTCAATCAAGGTTGTCTTCTTGGGCTTGAACGGAGTGGACTTTGTTTCCTGCAGGTTCGAAAAAGTGGACCAACAAATAAAGCGTTAGTACTCCGACGCTCAAGTTAGTAAGCAGTTATGTAAAAATAATCTTGAAAGTCATGAGAAATAATGAAAATTCGTGTAAAGTGAGCATAAAATGAGTAGTGTGTGTAGAGAGTAATTTGAGAGCTTAAAGAGTAGAAAAAGCGTTATTGAACTTGAGAGGGTAGTAAATTCGCCCCCCCCCCCCACCCCCGTACCAGCCAAGGGGGCTGGTATTTATAGAGAGTTTTCTTGAGTGGGAATGACTCTTCATGGCCTTGGAATCTCGGGGGGTCAGTTACCCCACCTTCCTAGAGTCAGGGGGGGGGGGGGGGGGGGAAGACCTCCTAAAATTCGGGAGGTAGTTGCGAGATCCTTGTTTGGATAAGGATAGGGTTGGATAACCTTATCCTTCCTTCGTGGCCGCGTCAGACCCCCTTTTGCGGGTCTCTCTTCTGTGGGCCTTCCTTCCCTAGGCCTTCTTTATGGGGGGAGCCTGGTTAGGCCCAGTCTTGACTTTTTCCGGGGGGACCTCATCCGATCCTTCCCTGGGCCTGTGGGCACAAATTGGGCCCGCTTGGGGATACTTTGAGCGTTGCATTCCTTTGGCCCGTACGATCTACTTCTTTCTTTTGGGCCATTTGGATGCACATCATGTTTATTTTGTTATTCAAGTAAAATATAATTAGTATTGATATTTATCTGAACAATGGAATATTGAGAGGAAAAATATATATAATTTAAAAACAAACCATTTAATAATTTTCATATGCTAATTTATATATATTTTACATAAAACTAGCTTATATATAAAATTGCTTATATATAATATCTAAAATATTACTACATTAAAAATTAATATATAATCATTTTTAAGTGTATAAATCATAATATATTTACTAATTAATAATAATTTATAAATCTTTCAAACATATAATATATAACAATATGTTTTAAATATAATAAATAATTTTGTAAAATTATATAAATTAACATATTAACATTAATCTTGATATTTTTTAATATATATATTTTTTTCCTATTAATATTCCATTTTTAAGATAAATATTGATGCATACCGGGGTCCAACAGCACCACAAATTGTCGAGGGACCTTCACAAAAATTCAAAGATTGTAGGAGAGACTAACCTGCAGAGAGGGTTTACACTTTGATTCTTAAGTCAGTAGTGTTCTACTGATAAAATAAAGAAAAAACTTGAAATAAGTGAGAATAATTGTAAAAAGTATTGAAGTGTGCAAAAGTATGCTGAAAATAGCTGAAAAAATAGAAAGAATCCATGTGCGAGTGAAGTGCAAAAGTGAGTAAAAGTTACTTGGGAAAATGACCGTGCAGGTTAGTCATTTAATACTGATCTGTACGTCCGATTTTTTAGGAATTAAGTTGAAAGTCGTATACTGATCCGTGTGTTGCTTCCTCCCTACTGTGCTGCTACAAGTGATGACATGTGGATTTCATGGGGATCCGTGTCTATTTGCAAGGGAGGAGACAGAGCAATCATTACGAAAAAGTAGGAAAAGAGATAAGGACTTACAGTGCGTGTCTGGGCAACAAGGATGGGATTCTTCAACTGCTAGGGTATAAAAGTTCCTCCTTGGGGAAGTCACCTTCCATCACCTTCATATTTACATAGTAAGTTTTTTTTTTCTTTCCTTTTCTGCAGAAATTCCTCGTCGTTTCCTCTGCGATTTTTCTAAAATGGATTTCATTTTTTTGCAGGTTTTCGCAATTTAGGGCTTTCTCAGTTAACTCTTGCTTTCCCCCTGCTTGTGTCTAGGTACACCTCCTTACTCCCCTCTATTTTCTTGTAAGCTTGTCGACGGGTAGTCTTGATAAGGATGCCATTGAGAATGTATTGATCGATCTGGTTGGACCTTCTGGTTATGAAGGTAATAATCCCACGACCTCTGACTCTACTCCCGCCATGGGGGTGAGAGCGAGGGGGAGGGAAATAGTAAGGAGATGGAGGATAGGAAGCGGACGGAGGATCTCCTGGTTGCGACGGGGGTTGATGCGTTCTGCATATATAGGTCTAGGCTTACGGAGGAGGATCTAGTGGGTATCCGGAGCAAATATGGGATACCTGGTGATCACGTTATCCAGGTCCCTACTCCTACTGCTCGACCAAACTTCCCCCTACTGGTTTATGTGTTTTTACCTTGCTCAACTGGAAGCAGGTCTTTGTTTCCTATTCCCCCCCTTTTTCTATGAGGTAGCCACTCTGTTCAATATCCCTTTGAATCAGCTTGTCCCCAAGTCCTTCAGCCTGCTGTCAGGCTTTTACATCTTGGTGAGAAATTTAGGGGAGACCCCTTCTGCTGCCCAATTCCATTCCTTCTTCATGCTTAAAAGAGCTGGTCCGGACTTGTTGTACTTCACCTCTTGAGGGGAAGCTCGATTTCTCTCCTCCGAGTCATCAGTGAAGGAGTGGAAACGTGACTACTTTTTTTATTTCTTCTCCAAGCCCTGGCGATTCCCTTAGGTGTGGATTGTGAATCCCTTTGAATAATTGAAATACTCTGCCCGCAACCGACCTGCTGCTTTTCAGGCCCTGTTAGAGCGTTTGAATGCCTCTCCCTTTGATCCCCGCAAGATAGTACATCCTCCCATTCTTCATCAGTTTAGCCTGAGCCTTAAGGCGGCAAGCATGGATCCTGTTGCTGGTATATTCTCTTGCAGCCTGCTTTACTGTTCCGTTGTTGCATGGGAGAGATTCGAAAAATATATTGGTGTATTTGTTTGTTTTACCTGTTGTGTGCAGGAAGGATGTTCCAGAAATTGCTGCAAGATAAGGCAGAGGCGACTCTTGGTGTCGGCTCCTCTACCCAGCGAATTTAACCTAAGAGTCCTCCATCTACCCTTGCAAGCTCAGCCTCCACACGAGACCTTAAAGGCAAGTGCCCTGCTACCCCATCCCTACTCCTACCAAGAAAGCTAAAGGCCAACTAGGCCTTTTGGCTCCCCCTGCTCCCCGCCCTACTACGCAAGTGGGAACTCTTCGCGATGCTGAAGAGAAGGCGGCAAAGAATAAGCTCTCTCCTGACTGGACTCTGCAAGAGGACTATTCCCTATTGGTGGATGAGGAGGAGCATAGCCGCATAGTTGAATTTCTAAAGGGGGTTAGGTCACCCCAGGACAACACGTATGCGGATAACCTGCCCAGGTGTCACCTGCCGCCACTTAGCCAAGACGGTCGGCAATGACTTGCGGAGGACGTGCGGGAGGCAAGGGGATGCCGGCCAGCACGCAGGTGCACAAATGGGAAGTGAGCAGAGACTCTTACCGATTGGGGATCGCAATACCGTTCGTATGGGAACTTCTTGGATGTGCGAGGATGCTATCCGCCAAGTATGAAGTCGTTTCATGAACGTTTGGGTACAGAGTTATAAGGACGACTACCGGGCGTCGTCCGGCGCGCGAGCAGGAGATTGATGTCTGAAGCAGAGTGCTTTATCTTTCGAGCTTTGTGAAACTGTTTCAATGGTGTGTTCCATGTAGTGTTAGGAACATCTCCACCAAGTTTTAGAGTTAGAAGGTTCCTATTGAGTAGGAAACGACGATGATGTTTGGAGCCTGCCGGTGTAGTGGTGGGAAGGCTATTTTAGAATATTGCGAGGGCAATTCCCTGAACATGGATGATTAGATGGGGCTGAAACTGTGGATTTGTGACATATAAGTCATAGGCTACGCAACGGTTCAAGCGGCACGTGATTTGGACGTCGGACGAGGGAGATGCGAAAAAAGTGCGCTCATCGACCACTTTAATGTCTACTGCTGGAACAAGGAAAAATGTTATTAAGCCTATTATAAGGGGGGGCATGCAGTGGTGAACTCCAACCAGCCTCCTCCGTGCAGCAAGGCACTAAATGAGCAACCCTTGGGGGCATATTGGGGCCTTCAAGGGCTAGTTTTAGGCACCTTGAAGGGAGAGCTAAAGTCCCCGGACGGGATGGGAACCGGACGGGCGGCGTGGGGCCAGGATGGCCCACGTTGGACAAGGAATGAGCCAAGAGGTTCCGTGCTATACGCAAGGTTGCCCTACGGGCTGCGGGAAATAAGGGGCAACACCTCTAGGCCGGATGAGCAATCAAGGCAAGCACTCCAAGATCTCGTGAGCTAACTCGTGACATGCGCTATTGGGTTCTAGCCATGCACGGGGGTCCATTGGCTAAGATACGCGGTCGTGGGGCGACGCCGCGTTGTGGGCAAATTATGAGGCCATGCCGAAAGACAAGAAGACATGTTGGGCATGCCGTGCGGGATTGATGCGAGATGTTGGCATCCGGATTGGGCCACGAACTTGTGATGTTGTCCTACTCGGGCGAGGCATACAAGGCGGGCATGGTGAAGACTTGCACCGGGGATGTACCGAGTGAACGTTGGGCATGCGATGGGCGTTGTGGGAGTAAGAATGGTCCATAGTGCCAGGAAGAAGCGAGGATGCTCCGAGCCATTGTGAGATGTATCGAAAGGACCCCAGATTGTGGGTGAGATGTATGATGGCAAGCTAGCTAGTTGGGGCCGGACATGAAGACACGCAAGGCGTGCGAGCCGTGACCCTCGGCGACCATGGGCATTTCGGATAGGCGAGTGCACGGGCACAAGGTGCCGCACAGGGAGGAGTTCGAATATCGCGTTGGTGAGCTGCGAGTGTCAAAGACACACGATGGGAAAACCGTTAGGACTCGAATGGACAAAGGCCGGTCGAAGGTTGAGTGTAAACTGAGAGGCATCACGTGCACAAAAGAGATATTCCGCTGCGACAAAGGATTCTGCCCATGACAGTTGGTATCAGAGCCCGGATAATCCCGAGCTCCCAGAGGACGAAGTGCGCACTTGAAGGGGAAGTGTGGCACATGAGCTCTACGTCAGGTAGAGGCGAGTTGAGACCGTTTTGAGATAGAATTAGATGGAATTACGGCACAGAGGTGTAGGTTTGTTGTCTTGGGCTTTAAAATGCTTCAGTGAGCCGATTGTTAGACGGAATAGTTTTGAGGGATATCCGCCACAGAATGAGGAATCGGTGACGTTGTTTTGCACGCGTTGGGGCTGCTTTAGTGAGTGAGTAGCTACGGTCCGACTTTGTGATGGTTGTTGTTGGTTGGCAGTTGTGTGAGCATTGCATACGTTTGGGGCAAGCTGTCAACCGGTCCGAAATTATTTTTTTTGGACAAGAAAAAAATATCATATCTTCAGAATTCATCTTGGCTTTCCTATGCGAGAGGGGGACATGCCGATATGTCGGGTGGACTGCGAGAGCCACGTTTGCGCTGTTAGCAATCATGTGTGCGGAAATTCCGCAAGTCAAGAGACGATCAAAGCGTTGAGGCCGTTCGGTGGGCGTAGTACCACCTTGTTGAGGAACCTTTCAGCAGGGAAGGATGAGCGAATTGTTGAGGTGTGAGGCACAGTTGCACATAAGGTGCATGAGAGCAAGCCACCCTTGGGGTTGCAAGGAATGGATGCCTAGACCCCTTTGCGGACAGAGTTAGGTGTGGAAAATGAGACTCGAATGTGTTTGGGCAGTGCAAGAGTGAAAATGTGGGATGAAGTTCTCGTGGAGAGATGGGGGTGCGTCAAGCAAAAAGACGACATGCTTCAAGAATCAGAGGGCAAAAATCCAAAAATGTGTAAATGTGTGAATTGTGGCAACTTGTCCGAAGCTCGGGTGGAAGAATTGTGTGCTCACCGGGAGCACAGTTGAGCTGAGTTGAGAATGTTCCTTGAAGAGATTCTGACACCATCTGTGGGCTCTTTGGTCTAAGGATTTCTGAGAGGGACTACTGAGTTGAGATTGTGAAGGAGCATCGGGTTGGGAATCGAAAGTCCTAATCCTACGGTCAGTTGCGGGCGACGACCCCGACCCTTGTGCTGAGTCAAGAGGACTCTTTGGAGAGAATCTAGACCCGTAAGCGGTAGGGCACCGACGTTTTGGGCGAGGCCCAAGTGCTTTCAAGTTGGTTTAAGTGTGGTCACCACAAAGGCGGATTGCGTGCTTGCCGAGGACGGCAACACATCGAGTGGGGGAGAGAGTGCAAACCGTATGCACAGACTTCAAGCTTGATTTGTTCCAGATCAATTCGGGTGTATATGAGGCACTATTTTTAGGGACGACACAATTATGAATTGCACACTTGACAAAACTTGTGGCACAGTTTGCTACCCAGCAGTCACAGAAGAGAGTGCAGTAAGACGGTAAAGACTTGAGCCTGTGGGGTTGAGTGTACTGAGACACTAACCATGGGGGCAAACCACCAGTTGAGGCGACAGATGAGGAAGAGAGTGTAGAAGCATGTACAGACTTCCGACCTGAGTTTTCGTGTTTGAATTGGGTGCATTGCAACACTATTCATGGGGAGCTAACCAATGGAGGAAGAGGGTGTAGATGAAGTACACGGACTTCCACTTGTGTTGATCAGACCACAATAGGGTGCAGCCGAGGTACCGTTGGTGTGGAGAAAATGTGTTGTGCTGAAGGGCACTCACGCAGAAGGGCTCGAAAGAGCCGGAGGTCGGTTTGGTGTAGCGGGATACTAGAGATGGGTATCGGGCACTGCATACACTTTAATTCTTTGTGTATGTGTTGACGAGGACGTCAACAGATCGAGTGGGGGAGAATGTCACATGCCGCCCCTTAGCCAAAACAGTCGGTAGTGGCTTGCATAGGACGTGCGGGTGGCAAAGGGATGCCGGCCAACACGCAGATGCACAAACGCCAAGTGAGCAGAGACTCTTACTGATTGGGGATCGCAATATTGTTCGTATGGGAATTTTCTTTATGTGTGAGGATGCTATCCGTCAAGTATGAATTCGTTTCATTAACGTTTGGGCATGGACTTATAAGGGCGACTACCGGGCGTCATCCTGCGCGCGATCAGGAGATTGATGTATGAAGCAGAGTGCTTTATCTTTTGAGATTTGTACAACTGTTTCAATGATGTGTTCCATGGAGTGTTGGGAACATCTCCACCAAATTTTAGAGTTATATGGTTCCGATTGAGTAGGAAACAACAACGATGTTTGGAGCCTTTTAGTGTAGTGGCGAGAAGGCTGTTTCAGAATATTGCGAGGGCAATTCCCTGAAGATGGATGATCGGATGGGGCTGAAACTGTGGATTTGCGATGTAGAAGTCGTAGGCTACACAATGGTTCAAGCGGCATGTGATTTGGATGTTGGACGAGGGAGATGCGAAAAAGGTGCCCTCCTCGGCTACTTTAATGTCTACTGCTAGAATCAGGGAAAATGCTTTTAAGCCTATTATAAGGGGGGCATGTAGTGGTGAGCTTCAGCCAGCCTCCCCCGTGCAGCAAGGCACTATATGAGCAACCCCTGGGCACATGTTGGGGCCTTCAAGGGCCGACTTTAGGCACCTCGAAGAGAGGGCTAAATTCCCCAGACGGGATGGGAATCGGACGGGCAGCGTGGGGCCAAGATTGCCCACGTTGGGCAAGAAATCAGCCAAGAGGTTCCGTGCTATACGCAAGGTTGCCCCACGAGCTGCGGGAAATCAGGGGCAACACCTCTAGGCCGAATGAGCAATCGAGGCAAGCACTCCAAGACCTCGTGAGCTAACTCGTGACATGTGGCTATTGGGTTCTAGCCATGCACGGGGGTCCACTGGCTAAGATACGCGGTCGTGGGGCGACGACGTGCTGTGGGTAAATTATGAGGCCACGCCGAAAGGCAAGAAGACATGTTGGGCATGGCGTGTGGGATTGATGTGAGGTGTTGGTATCCGGATTGGGCCACAGACTTGTGATGTTGTCCTACTCGGGCGAGGCATACAAGGCAGGCATGGTGAAGACATGCGCCGGGGATGTACCTGAACGTTGGGCATGCGATGGGCGTTATGGGTGTAAGAATGATCCATAGTGCTGGGAAGGAGCGAGGATGCTCTGAGCCATTGCGAGATGTATCGAAAGGACGCGAGATTGTAGGTGAGATGTATGATGGCAAGCTAGCTAGTTGGGGCCTGACATGAAGACATGCAAGGCGTGCGAGCCGCGACCCTCGGCGAACATGGGCATTTCGGATAGGCGAGTGCAAAGGCACAAGGTGCCGCACAGGGAGGCGTTCGAATGTCGCGCTGGTGAGCTGCGAGTGTCGAAGACACACGACATGGAAATCGTTAGGACTCGAATGGACGAAGGCCGGTCGAAGGTTGAGTGTAACCTGAGATGCTTCACGGGCACAAAAGAGATATTCCGCTGCGACAAAAGAGTCCGCCCGTGACACCAGGGGTCAAGCCCTTGGCTTATTCATTACTTATCTCAGTAGGGTAAGTTCCTGTATCAAGTATGTTAGTGCACAATAATAATTGTGAATAGGGAATGTTTAACCTAATTGATTTGATTTGTCTCGCATGCGTACGTGTTAAGGGGTAGCCTGTTCAGCTGGTTGGAGTAGGGAGGTCCCTTGTTCGAGGGCCCCCTCAAGAGGGTGGAGGAGCTGGAGGAGACCAACCGCAAGCTGAGGAAAGCTGTCAAGAAGAGGGATGAGATACATTAGGAGGATGCCGCCAGCCTTCGCCATCTGAGAGAGGAGGTTATTGCCTTGCATGTCCGCTTGGAGCAGACGGTCCTGCAGGCTGAGAAGGAGAGAAAAGAGCTAATATGCCAATATCCTGAAATCGAGAAGGGTCGAGATATGCTGGAGGGTATTTAGTGGAGTCGTCTAGCTGGATATATTAAGACTCTTGAGTTTTAGAGCCTGCTGGTGGATAAGGCTCTGAAATACTACTATCATGTATTCTAGACTTGCGCTCAGTAATTTTCTGTAGCCGGTTATCCTCCTGGAGGTGTTGCTGCCTCCTTCTTGGATGAGAATGTTGGCTTAGCCACGACTCCTGACACGGACGATGATGGACCTGCTCTAGTGCAAGAGGTCCGTCTTGCTGAGGATGTCCCTATGTCTCTGGACTTGATTGGCCAAGTGGCAAAGGATGCGCCCCCTTGAGATCAAAGCCTCCTCCTGCAACTGGTGAAGGTAGCGCGCCTCCCCCTACTGGTAACATGTCCCCTTTCCCTCAAAGAAGAACAATTTTAATTTTTGTTGGATATTTGATACCACCTGCGTGAGGGTTGCAAGTGCCTGGATGTGGGCTTTGAATATTTTCATTATTTTTGTTGTTGGCATTTTTGGATGCCGTGGATTCTGCTTCTTCTCCTCGTTTCTTCTATGAATGATTTAGGCTACTAGTTTTGCTTTTCTCAAAAGGTGTTTGCTTATTCTGGATGAGTATGCTTGCTGCCATACTTTTGTTTTCCTGCAGGTTAGCATAATAACTTACTGGGAGTGTCCCAGCTTATTGGCTTAGTATACCCCTTTAGCAGGCCCAACAAGGGGTATTTCCTGTAGATAAGTAATGAGAGGACGAGGCCTTTCCAAGCCTTGAAGTAAGTGTGCAAATGCTCATTAGTTTCCACTCGTATTGCTTGTTGAAAGAAAAGGTTTGGTATAACCCATGCTCCAGAAAAAAAGTCTTACACAAGGAATACCTGCAGATGTAAGAATGATATAACATGTTAGGAGGTTTCTAGCTTAAGTAGGAATACACCTACGACAGCAAGGTAGCTGGCACGGCTAAGGGCCTTTTTGTGCGTAGCACTCAGCTTTGGAGGCATTCCCCTGCTGATTGATCAGCATCCTCCGGTTATCAGCAGGGCAGGTGGTCTTGGCATTGGCCTAGCTTTGAGACCTCCTGTTGGTAGCGGGAGAGCTTTCTCCAACAAGAGTAGAGCAAGACCTGTTACAAAGGACAGTATGCAAGTGCGGGAGATATCAAGTAGAAATATGATCCAAGTAGTTAGGGAACATATGCATGTCGTTATATATGAGCTATTATAGCTGAATGAGTATGCCTGGTGAAGGTAAATTTATTAAAGCGTTCAGCCTATAAAGTGAGCAAAGATGTGCCCTTTAGGGGGCAACTTATTAAGGCTTTTTGAAGCCAGTAAGAGCGCGCCAGCAGGGCGGCTTATCAGGGCTCGAAGCCAGTAGGAGTGCGCCAGCAGGGCGACTTATTAGGGATCGAAGCCAGTTGGGGTGCGCCAGCAGGGTGGCTTATTATGAGCGTGTGCCAGCAAGGGCGGCTTATGAGATGTGAGCGCCAGCAAGGCAGCTTATCTGGCTTAGAATCCAATAAGGTGATTAACCTGTTGATAAAGCACAATATAGTAGGGGAGCGAGAATCGCTCTTTATTTAAGCAGTAAATGTTGATTTAAGCAGGTAGTATAGTAATGAGTATATAGCATGGCGTCAGGAATAAAACTTCCTTAGGTTGTACGCATTCCATGGTCGGGAGAGCTTTCTGTCATCTACATCTTGCAGATCTAGGCTCTGAATTTGACAATCCGGCTCACTTTGTATGGGCCCTCCTAGTTGGGAGCCAATTTTCCTACTGGTTTTAAGGCATTGACTCGTCTCAGCATGAGATCTCCCACTTGGAACTCTCTCATCTTCACCCTTCTGTTGTAAGCATTGACTACCTTATATTTGTAACTTTCCATGGGGGTCCGAGCATCCTCTCGGATTTCATCAATGAGGTCCAGGTTGGTACGCAGTAGGGCATGGTTGCCCTCCTACTCGTAGTGTTGTATTCTGAAGGATTCTAGTCCTGCTTCAGCAAGGATTACGGCCTCTGAGTCATATATCAAGTTGAAAGGCGTTTCTTCTGTAGTTGATCTGGGAGTGGTTCTATAAGACCACGACACGTTGGGCAAGACGTCCACCCACTACCCTCCTGGCTGGCTCTAATCTGGTCTTGATGCCTTGCATCAGAATCCGTGTTTGTGACTTCTACCTGCCCGTTAGCTTGGGGATAGGCTACTGAAGTGAAGCATTGCTGGATGCCCAGTCAACACACAGTCTTGAATTTTCCAAACCCTAAAAACTGGCGACCATTGTCAGAAATAAGAACAGGAGGTAAGCCATACCTGCATATGATGTTTTTCCACAAAAAATTAACCACTTTGTCTTCTGTCATGGCAAAGGGTTCTGCTTCTACCCATTTGCTGAAATAGTCAACCACTACCAACAGGAATTTACGTTGTTCTTGTGCGACTGGGAAGGGACCCACTATGTCCATCCCCCATTGGGAAAATGGGCATGGTGCTGAAAGGGCCTTGAAGGGCTCAGTTGGCACATGGATGAGTGGGGCGTGCTTCTAGCACTGCTCACACCTCTTCACCCAGTTTATTGCGTCCTTCTTGAGAGTAGGCCAGAAATATCTGGCTCTTAAAGTTTTCCCTGCAAAGGCCATGCCACCTATATGGGATCCGCAAGATCCTTCATAAATCTCCTAGAGCATGATGCTACCTTCTCAGACAGGCATCGGAGGTAGGGCTGGGAGAAGCTGAGCTTATAGAGGATTCCTCCCAGCAAGGTAAATCTAGTTGTTTGGCTCCTCAAGCAAGCTGCTTCATTTTCATCCGTAGGAAGGATTCTTCCTGTAGGTAATCTAGGAGGGGTTTCCTACAATCTGTGCTAATCTGCAAGACATGCACATTAGTGTTAGGAGTAACCTTAGTGAGGGTCCTTACAGTGATGGTATGAGTGCTGCAGTCGGCTAGGGAGCTAGCTAAACGAGCAAGATAATTTGCCTTGGTGTTTTTTAGTGCGGGGAATCTGATGGAGCTGAAAGCTCTTCAGCCTGCTCTTAAGGTCGCTTACTTCCTGGAGGTACCCTTTCATGCGGTTCTCCTTAATGTCGTATGTGCTTTCGACCTTTGATTACCAACTGGGAATCGGAGTAGACGGTTACGTTCCTTGCTCCTGCGTCCAATGCCATCTTAATTCCTGCTATGAGGTCTTCGTACTCGGCTTCATTGTTCGAGGCCATGAAGTCAAACCTCAAGGCGAATTCTAGCTTATCTCCTTCTGGGCTAGTCAGCATAATATCTGTTCCACTACCCGTATAGGTGGAAGAGCCATCCACATGGAGTAGCCATGTCCCCTTGTCTTCTTCGATGGGTGCACTATCAGTCATGAACTCAGCAAGCGTCTGGGCCTTGATGGCCGTCCTGGGCTGGTAAGAGATGTCATACTTACTGAGCTCTACTGCCCATCTAATCATCTTACCTAAAGTCTCAGATTTCCCCAGCGTAGTTCGCAGGGGGGTGTTAGCGCGCATAATAATCGAATGTGATAAAAAGTAAGGTCGTAATTTCCTAGCAGTTGTTACCAAGGCAAAAGCTAACTTTTCTACCTTAGGGTAGTGCTTCTCAACGCCATGTAATACCTTGCTGATGTAGTATATGGGTTTCTGGATCCCGTCTTCCTCCTTGACGAGCACGAAACTCAAAGCATGCTGACCTGCAGCAAGGTATAAGCATAATGTTTCACCTGGTGAGGGCTTGGTGAGCAAAGGCAGCTCTGCCAGATAGGCCTTTAGATCCAGGAAGGCTTGTTGGCAAGTTTCGTCCCATGCAAAGTCCTTGACTTTTCTCAAGGCTTTGAAGAAGGGAAGGTCGCGCTCTGCTGAACAAGAAGAGATGTCATACTTGTTGAGCTCTACTGCCCATCTAATCATCCTACCTGAAGTCTCAGCTTTTCCCAACATAGTTCACAGGGGGTTGTTAGCGCGCATAATAATCGAATGTGATAAAAAGTAAGGTCGTAATTTCCTAGCAGTTGTTACCAAGGCAAAAGCTAACTTTTCTACCTCAGGGTAGTGCTGCTCAATGCCATGTAAATACCTTGCTGATGTAGTATATAGGTTTCTGGATCCCGTCTTCCTCCTTGATGAGCACGAAACTCACAGCATGCTAACCTGCAGCAAGGTATAAACATAATGTTTCACATGGTGAGGGCTTGGTGAGCAAAGGCAGCTCGACCAGATAGGCCTTTAGATCCAGGAAGGCTTGTTGGCAAGTTTCGTCCCATGCAAAGTCCTTGACTATTCTCAAGGATTTGAAGAAGGGCAGGTCGCGCTTTGCTGAATGGGATATGAATCTGCTGAGGGCGGCTATGCAGCCAGCAAGTTTCTGTATTTGATTGAGGTTGGCAGGAGGCATCATTTCCTGGATTGCTCTTATTTTATCCGGGTTGACCTTGATACCATTCTCTATCACCATGTAGCCAAGAAATCTACCACTTCGAACACCAAATGCACAATTTGGTCGGGTTCAGCTTTGATTGGGGAACTTATACTACATATTCTTATGTTTCCACCCTATTTTATCTCGATATAATGCTTGTTATTGGGTACATTTGTGATTTTTAGGAACTTTGGTGGACAAAAAGCAAGTGCAAGAAAAAAGTTTAGACATAGAGAGAAGAGTCAAAATTCTGCAGAAATGACTACAAGTTAGCCCGTGAACCACGGGCTATCAGAGATTCGATTTCAGAAACGCAAGAAGCATAACCCGTGACCCACGGGTTATCAGACATTCACTTAGCAGAATTTGCAGACGAGCTAACTTGTACAAAACAAAAATTCTGATTTTAGGTCATTCAAAAAAAGATCATATTTCCTTTGTAATCTACCTTAGAGTTTTGGTAAGAATAGGATTAGAAAAGGAAAAGAGTTTTATGCTAAATAGAATCCTATTCCTTTCCTACCTCAGTTAGGACTCTCTATATAAAGAAGGAAGGAGGAGAAGGAGAGATCACTTTTTCCAGCAATTTTCTGCATCTTTTTCCTGAGTTTTTATTAGAATTAGGATGAACTAATTTTTTTTTGTGCCAAAGCTTATGGAAAGCCTAATTGATATTATGTGTTAAATATTTTCTGGATTAATCTAATCCATGAGTTATTGTGTTTTTTGCTATTATTTAAGAGTTTGATCACCTCTTAGATTTTCTTAATTATGTTGATGAACCGAGAGGGGTTTTAATATAGTGGATAGAGTAATTCATGGTGTGGATTGAATGATGTGTAGACATACACAGGCATGATCTATCTGATTTCATAGGTTTTTCATAAATCTTCATGCATTATTGTCACGAGTTTTGGAGAGGAGAGATCCCCTAATTCCTTGATAGTAATAGGTTCGGTATAGCTCGAGAGAGTATATTGGATTAAAATAGGAAAAACCTCAACAAGCGAAAATACTTATCTGTTTGATTGATCCGTTAATATTGAATACGTTGTATTGATTAGGTGGACCTATAATCGTAGCACTTCTTCCTAAACCTACGTTTTTCCTTCGGCGTAATTACTTGCTATAGTTGATTTTAGGGATAATTATATTTACACCCCTCACCTATTGTCCATTTACACAAACCACCCCTGCCTTGTCAAAATTACAGAAATCACCCCTGACAGCCTTTAAAATCCAAAAATACCCCTATTTATTTGGTCAAACTTTAATATAAGTTTAGAAGGACAAAAATGCCCTTAGGGGTCATATTACCCATCATCATAAACATTACATTAACACCCCCTCTACCTTTTGGTAATTACAGAAACACCCCTAAGGGAATTTTTGTCCATTAAAATTTATATTAAAGTTTGACCAATTCAATAGGGGTATTTTTGGGTTTTAAAGGCTGTCAGGGGTGGTTTGTGTAAATGGACAATAGGTGAGGGGGTGTAAAATATAATTATCCCTTGATTTTATTGCCTTTTAGTAGTTTCATAAATCATTCAAATTTTCGATTATCCAAATAATTAGGGATTAGTCATAGTTGTGGTAATTGTTTCATTAAATCCTTGTGGGTTCGACATTCTTTATACTACTTGATAGCTAGTACACTTGCTAGTACACATTTTTTGCAATCAGGCTTCATGTGGTATTTTCTGAGTATGCTGAAGGTTTCAGCAAGGTCTGCAATGTGCTGGTAGGCCTGCCTGCTCTTCACCAGCATGTCGTCCACATACACTTCCATGTTGCATCCGAGCTCTTCTCAGAACATGTGATCCACCAAGCGTTGGTATGTAGCACCTGCATCTTTTAGCCCCAAAGGTATAACAATATAGCAATATGTCCCCCCCTGACGTGATGAAACTTACACGCTTTTGGTCGTTGGGTTAAGCATAATCTGCTGGTAACCCTGCGAGGCATCAATCAGACTTGACAGTTCATGATCGGAGGTGGAATCCACCAGCTGATCTATACGAGGTAAGGGATAAAAAAATCTTAGGACATGCTTTATTCACATCCCTGAAGTCTACGCACATGCGCCATTTGTTACCTAGTTTAGGGACAAGTACAACGTTTGACAATCATTGGGGGAATTGGATCTCCTTGATGTGCCCTGCATTAAGGAGCTTGCTTACCTTCTCCTGGATGACCTTGTCCTTCTCAGGATCGAAGTGTCTTTTCTTCTGCTTTATAGGATAGAAGGTTAGATCTAGGTTTAGGCTATGTACTACAATGCTGGGGTCAATATCTACTAAATCCTGGGCTGACCATGCAAAGACATCTGAGCTTTCCTGCAGAAAAAGCGGTTAGTCGCCCTGCTAAGTCAGGGCTCAGCGAGAGTCGATCCTGGTGGTTTTGTCCAGCTCTCCTGGTACCAGTTGAATGCTTAATAGCTCTTCGGCGGGCTGGACTCGAGTAGGAATCTTGTTTCCTTGCTCATCACGCTGCATAGGTCTTTTCCCCTTCTCTCTATTGAGCTGGGAAAGGTCTATCTCCATGTCCTTCCTGCTGCCTCCCCTCACGGATTCGACATAGCATTTTTGGGCAGTGTACTGGTCATCTGTGACTTAACCTACTCCTGCTCCAGTAGGGAATTTTAACTTCATGTGGTAGGTGGAGACAACAACCTAGAAGGCATTTAGAACGGGTCATCCTAAAATGACGTTGTATGCTGAAGGCATATCCACTATAAGGAAGTAGATCATCTTAGTCTTCCGATTGGGCTCCACCCCCAAGAATAGAGGGAGCAGGATCTGTCCGACAGGATGTACCACTTCCCCTGCAAAACCATACAATGATGTGTCTACCGGCTCCAGCGGGATATTACCGAGCTTCATTTGCCGGTAGACCTCATAGAAGAGGATAACTGCAAAACTGCCAGACTCCACCAAGATACGTTGAAAAGTGTAGTTAGAAGGAGTTGCAAAAATAACAAGTGCATCATCATGAGGTAAATGAACTCCCTATTTGTGAGCAGGTCCGAAATGGAGCATAGGATCCTCTGCTGGTGGTTTGTGGTCAAGCTCCATTACTACTCTAGCAGCGCGAGCATGGGCGCGCCTGGCCTCTGTTGGAGTCCCCATCCGTAGGTCCTTCTGCAATCACATGAATTACTCCCTTGGCCGGGGTGTTTTCTGGGCTCTGCTCCTCAGTCGAAAATTTTTCTTTTTCGTGCTCCCTCCTAGGGGGATCAGCGGTCTACTCCTCGCTCCTGCGGGAATCGCGATGGCGGGAGTGTTCTTCCTTCTGTTCACGACATTGGTCCTTGTCGACGTAGTCCTTCAAGTAACCGGCCTGGATGAGCCGTTCTATTTCCTGTCTTAGCTGGCGACACATGTTGGCATCGTGTTCGTACTCCCCGCGGGACCTGTAGAATATTTGGATTTGGGAAGTTGAGGGCCTTCTTCCGAGCCTTAGCCCATTGCAGTGCGGGATGGTGGTCTATGGCCACCAACATTCGGGCTGGACTTGTAATCAGCAGGCTGAATGCTCATTCTTTAGATCGAGGGGGTTGATCCATCCTCAGGGTTCTCCCTATCCCTGCAGGTGGAGGAGGCTTCTCCTTCCCTCCTCCGGTCTTTGTTGTCCCCTTCCTGACCAGCCGGGCGTCCTCGAGGTTCATGTACTTCTCTGCACGAGCTAGTACTTCATGGAAATTAGCTGCAGGTTTCTTTGTCAAAGATTGGAAGAGGGGTCCTACTCGGAGTCCTTGGGTGAGTGCACTGATCAGCACCTCCTGGTGAGCAGTAGGGACTTCCAGGAAAACATTGTTGAAATGTTGCACATAGGCTCTTAGTTTCTCCTTTCCTCCTGCTTGACTCCGAAAAGGCTGATAGCCGATTTTCGGTACTTCTTGCTGCTAGAAAACTGGTTTAAGGAAAGGGAGTTAAACTCTGTACAAATCCAAGTAGGAGCTGGTCGAACTATTGTTGAGCAGAGTCGGTTAGTGTAGTAAGAAAAACACGGTATTTAATAACATCGGTATACCTGTGTAGCAAGGCAGCATTTTCGAACTTACGCATATGTTCAGCTGGGTCAGTGCTGCCATTGTAGGCAGGTAGATGGGAAGGTGCTCGGAAGTGAGCAGGGAGCTCTTCAGCCATGATGTCCTTGCTGAAAGGAATGCCATAATCTGCTGGCGAAACTCAACCACCTCTTTCCTGAGGGTGTGCCAAATTTCAGGAGGCTGAAAAGGGACTGCCTCCTTGTTGCCGGAGCTAGTAGGGATCTGTCATGTTGTTGTCCAGCAGAAGCATGTTGTTCCTCTTTGCTCCTGCTGAGAAGAGGGTCCTGCGCCACTTGCTTTGTAGCCAAAGGAAATTTGAGTGAATGGTCTGTAGTATGAACTGACGGAGGTGCTCGTATAGGAGCGGTTGCCAAACAGTAGGAACAACGACTAGGTTGGACACCGGGGCTGGAAGGTCGCCACCCGGAGCAGTGGCAGCACCAGCCGGAGCAGGGAAGGCCCCAACTGAAGCGAGGCAATCGACAATTGGAACCGGGAGGCCACCAGCTGGAGCTGGGTCATTAGCTGGAACGGGGGCGCTGACAGCGCTCCTCATCTATTTAGGAGGTAGGATGGTGGATCCTACTGCAGCGGGGAGGGAAGCATCTCTCAAAAAAGTTCCAATGTTATTTGAATCAGTCATTTCTCACGTCAAAGCTCAAGTGTCACACAAATGGCGCCAATGATGCGTACCGGGATCCAGCAGCACCACAAAATATCGAGGGACCTTCATGAAAATCCCAAGATTGTAGGGGAGACTAACCTGTAGAGAGGGGTAGCACTCTGATGCTTAAGTCAGTAGTGTTCTACTGATAATATAACGGGAAAACTTGAAATAAGTGAGAATAATGGTAAAATGATGTTGTGAAGTGTTGAAGTGTGCAAAGTATGCTGAAAATAACTGAAAAATAGAGACAATCCATGTGCAAGTGAAATGCAAAAGTGAGTAAAAGTTTCTTGGGAAAACGATTGTGCAAGTTAGTCATTTTATACTGATCCATACGTTTGATTTTTTGGTAAATAAGTTGATAGACTTATGTCATTGGAATCCTTGGGAAGTCAGCTTTTCAACCCAATAAACCACACAAGAATCGAAGTTGAATTGAAGGAGATATGGTTATTTGAGTCAACCTTGCCATGTCTGCCACATTTGCCGGAAAAATGATTACCTGCTGAGAAACATCCGGATTGTGGCCGATCCTCTGGGAATTTGGATGAGATTTTTTAGTATGATGTGGCTCCACATGTTGGTACCTGCATGACATGGAATCCCTGCTATTTAATGAGTGGGTTTGCTGTACGAGACTTTTTCGTGGGCCTGCCAGGCCAGTGAACAAAAACTGGACTTTATGTATAAGAACCTTATTGTTTTCGGCCACATGTGCTTGGCCTGCTGGGCTGTTCTGCTCGTAGGCCCACTCCCAGCTCTTGGGCTTAATAGGTAGGATTATAGGGGGCCTCAAATATCAATACAAATTATTTTCTTCTTGAATATATAAATATATATATTTATATACTTTGAGGTTTAACTTTTTTTTTTTTTTTTACAATTTTTAGTAATATTAATATCAGTTTTATATTAAAGGATTCCAAATATATAGGTTATAGAAAATGGTTGGGCAAAAACTAAATATAATGGTTGTAGCTCAAGTGGCAAAAGGAGCATTCGTGGTTTTAAGGAACCCAAGTTAGAATCATAGAGGAGCTCAAATTTTTCTAATCATTCAAGTGAGTGCCACATCACCACCACATCATCAATGCCCTTGCCTAGTTGGAAACTCCAGCAAACACGTGGCAATTTCGGGCGAAAAATGCCAAGAAATTGATTAAAAATCCTAAATCGGACTAAATGTCATCAATTTTGTAACTTACATGACCAAATAAATAAAGGACATAGTTACAGGACTAAATCTAGTATTAGATAAACTTACTGGATGAAAAAAATAATTTTTCCTATGAAAAAAGACAGTGAAAGTTTATGATATTTCATATTTACTATTTCTCTTTCGATATTTACACAACACGTTATCAACACGAATAAGGTATGCTTTTATTATATTGGTTGTTATTATTATTCACAAATATCATGTCAAACAATCTGATAGAACTTAAAATTATTGCTCCGGACATTATAGGTAATAATTATTTATCATGGATCCTCGATGTTGAAATTCATCTAGAAGTTGTGAATCTTGGTGACACAATTAAACAAGAAAATTAGGTATTCTAGCAGGATTGCGCATAAGCAATGATTTTCTTACGACATCACATTCATGAGGAATTAAAAGTGGAATATTTAACTGTAAGGGATCCCCTTGTCCTTTGGAAAAATTTAAAGGAGAGATATGCACACCGGAAGTCCGTAATTCTCCATAGAGCTCATTATGAATTGATGCACCTGGGGTTGCAAGATTTTAAATCTGTGGTTGATTACAATTCTGCACTCTTCAAAATTACATCACAACTGAAATTGTATGGTGAAACAATCACGAATGCTGATATGCTAGAGAAAATATTCTCTATGTTTTATGCCTCTAATATAGTTCTACAACAACAATATCGAGAAAGAAAAATCACAAAATATTCTAAGTTGATCTCATGTCTTCCAATTGCAGTACAAAATAACGAGCTACTAATGAAAGACCACCAATCACACCCTGCAAGTTTCAAGCCACTCCCTGAAACGAATGGCACAAAAGTCTACAATAATGAAAATAATGGTGGTGCTAGACATGGTAAGAATAAATTTCAATGGAAATGAAAAAATAAAAATTCTTCCAAGGATATAGTCATCACCAGAAGTGGAAACCAATTGGGCTAACACAACAAAGAGGATGATCCACAATATAAGTCTTATAAGCAATATGAAGAAAAATACTTCAGATGTGGTGCACATGTCAATGGTTGTGTATATGTCGTACGCCCAGACATTTGATAGTTTGTACCAGGCATCTGTCAAATAAAAGAAAAAAGAGATAGAGACAAATCTTTTCCAAACTCATGATCTTGAAGATCATGGTATTCTACACTAATTTGGAAGATTTTACTGATCCTAAGATCCATTCTCTCAACTATCTCAGTGCTGCAGATTTTTTCGAGGACACAAATAAAAACAATGCATAAGGTAAAAGTATTATTAAATAAATGAATGAATGAATAAATATTTATTTTATATGATTGACATGTGCAACGACGCACACTATCTTAAAGGATAAGAAATATTTTGATAGTTTAACATTTATCAAAGCAAATGTTACCACCATATAAGGTCCAACAGATATGATCAAAGACTCTGGGAAGAGCCAATATAATGCTACCTATTGACACTAAGCTTCATAAAATTGATGCTTTATATTCATCTGAGTCCGGAAGAAATTTACGCAGTTTTAATTATATACGTCTCATTGGTTACCACATTGAGACCACTAATGAAGGCAGAAACAAGTACCTACTCATTACTTCATATAGTTAGAGCCAGAAGCTCATACTAGAAAAATTGCCCGCTTTCTCTTTGGAGATTTATTTTACGATCTTGAAAATAATTGAAATTAAATCATTGGTACACCAACAATGCTCCAACCCCCAAGGTCTTTAAGCTTTGGCATGATCATCTTGGGAATTCGGGATCGATAATGATGCATCGTATTATCGAAACTCGCATGGTCATCCATTAAAGAACATGAAGATTCTTTTACCAAATAAAATGTCATGCAATGCTTGTTCACAAGGTAAATTAATTATCAGACCATCATCTTCAAAATTTTCTATTGAGTCACCATCTTTTGTTGAAAGAATTCAAGGTGATATATGTGGACCAATACATCTACAATGTGGTCCATCTAGACACTTAATGGTATTAATAAATGAATCTACTAAATGGTCTTATGAGTGTCTTTTGTCTACTCATAATCTTATATTTGCTAGACTACTTGCTCAAATAATTAGATTAAAGGCACAATTTCTAGATTACCCAATTAGAAAAATTTGTTTGGACAATGCAAGGGAATTCACTTCAAATCATTTGATGACTATTGTTTGTCAATGAAAATTGATGTCGAACATCCAATAGCCCATGTATATACTCAGAATGGTCTAGTTGAATCTTTTATTAAACGATTACAATAGATTGTCAAGTCTTTACTTATGAAATCAATGTTTCCCACATCTGCTTGGGACATGACATATTATATGCTACATATTTAGCTAAAAATTAGACCAACAATTTATAAAAAATATTCCCCATTACAACTTGTACTTGGTCAACCCCCAAAATATTTTTCATCTTAGAATATTTGGTTCGC
Organism: Sesamum alatum; assembly: GCA_034509735.1. Taxonomy (NCBI): domain Eukaryota; kingdom Viridiplantae; phylum Streptophyta; class Magnoliopsida; order Lamiales; family Pedaliaceae; genus Sesamum; species Sesamum alatum. The sequence goes on along the minus strand of JACGWO010000012.1, from coordinate 3,991,922 downwards.
AGTATATGTACCAATTGCGCCTCCAAAACGCACAAAAAAGAGTTCACAGCGTAGGTTAGGTATCTATGTTGGACTTGACTTTCATCCATTATTAGATATCTTGAACAGTAAAAATCCAATTTACCTCCCTATGTTATCAATATTGTTAAAAAAAAAAACCCTGTGAAAAAAAAAAAAATATATATATATATATATATCAATTTTTACCTCCATGTGATTTAAAAAATGAAGCAAACAAAGCCCCTGAAATTTGCGGTGTCATCCACGCGCCCTAATTGCGAATTTTTCTCATATTTTGTGTATAAATAAACGATCTGATTTGCTTGATTTAAATGAATGACTCATATCTAAGATTCTTTTATACTATATACATACATATATGCATGATTTTTTAGAATAAAATATTATTTTTTACATAATATATTGTATATAATATTAATATTTATAATATATAAATATTTAGTAAAAAGTAAAAAATACTATTTTATATATAATACATATATTTTTATAATATATTGTAATTAAAAATATTAAACCCCCACCCCAAACCGCCACCGTCGCCCCATCCCTTTCCCCCCTCCACTCTGTCGTCACGCGCTCTACCTCATCGTTGATGCCTCCTCGGTCCACCCTATCGTCGACGCCGGCGCCGGAGCCACCACCCTATTGCCCACCTCCTGTCGCCGCCCTCCCCCTTCCCAACTCCGCCCGTCATCTCACCCCTCCCCTTCCCCAACTCTCGCCCCACCGCCGCCCCCTTCCATGATACATGAGGGGAATGGTGGGGGGAGGGTTGGGTGAGGCAACGGGGGCAGGGGGAAGGGTGGGGGTGGTGTTGGGAAGAAGGAGATGACATGGAATTTTTAAATTTTTCTTCTATTTTTTATATGATTTAAATTTATATTATTATATTATATATCAATAAATATATATATATATATATATATATATGAGATGAATTTTGGGCCTTTGATTGGGATGATGAAATTTCGGCCATAGATTTAAATAATCAAATCTGGATCATAGATGCTATTGATGAAATTTGAACCATCAATTTATATTGATCAAGATCTAATGATTTTTAAATAAGGGTATAAATATCATTTTATAATTAAAAAGGTAAAAAATAGAGGAAATGGCGTGTGTAACACACCTCTCGCTTGAAAGGGCTTTTTTGCTTCATTTTTAAAATCACAGGGAGGTAAATTGACATTTTTTTTTTTTCACAACGAGTTTTTTTAACATTTTTCATATCACAGGGGGTAAAATGGATTTAATCCTATGTTGAACCGATGACAGGTGACCTTTTACAACACATTTTAAAGATTATCAATTTGATGAGTCTGTTTTTTCTCCATTAGGGAAAGAAAAGTATGTGACTGAAGCACGACAAAAAATTATATGGCGTGAGATAAAGTTCTCTCATTTTGAACATCCCACTAACGAATGTAAACTTGAAGTTCAGAATCCAGTTTCAAATATTGCAAATCAACTACCAAATGCTTTCACCGACAATCAAAATATTACAAAATCTCATAATCCAACTATTAATTCAATTGCAAGGATTGAAGCCCATGAAGGATAAGAATCCAGTCTAGTGAAGGAATCGGTACAAGCCGGGGACATAAAATGAGCAACAAAAGTGATAGATAAAATATTAAACGAGATCATATCTTACGTTAACCTGGCTATTCGTGCACTTTCACACTTACTAGTTGATGCAAGTCCAAGGGTAAATACCTCTTTGAGAGTAGTGGAGTGGCCTAGCTTCAAAACCTCTCCTCCAACAATGGTTTCTTGATTTATTCACACAAGAGCAAAGATATAGTCTCTCTAGCAAGTCCACACAAAACACTAACTTGTATCTTTTTTAGCCTTGCTAGAAACTCAAGAGAGTGGAACTAGAACAACACTTCTATGACGTAAAAAGTGTTATAGGTTTATCAAGAAAAAAGCTTGAATCAATTTCAAGTTCTTGAGAAGGGATGAAAAGAGATGCAACTCTTTGACAGTAGAGAGATACAAGAGAGTGAGAGAGAGAAATATAGATACACACACCTTGCGAGCTCCTACAAATGGCCAACCACTCCCTGTATATATAGGGGAGTGGCTTGCTTCAAGTCAAGGGTATGTGCCCTCCACTCATGAGGGTGCAAGCCCTTTTCAAGGACTTTAGTGCATGATAGGTCCTCGTGGTCCCTTTAGAGTTTCTTGATTTGAATTAAACGCACTTTGATTTTGGATTAGTAATTAATTGGTCTAATCAATTAATTTCAAGCCCAAATCAACTCTTTATTTTATTCTTGGACCTAAGATTAATTAAACCAATTAAGTAATCTCAAAATCAAAATATTTAATTAATCCAATTAATTAACACTTTGGCCTCCCCATCATATAGGACATCAATTGAATAATTCAATTATTCAAATGATTAATTTAAACTCCTTTAAATTAATCCTCTCTTTTTTTTGAGTTAATTAAATAATTAATTATCATCCAAAATTAATTCTCCATTTAATTTCACACAATATCGTTAGTTTTTGTGTGTGATCCTTATAGTTACACCTTTAGCTAGATTTGGGCTTATATCATATATACAATCCGGCAATAGATTAATTGAATCATATTCTACTAATCACTCTTGATTAACCCATTAATCAAAGAACACATGTTACCATGGGTGGTTGTCTAGCAATAGTCTATGGCACTGGAGAATAGATGAAACTTGTGTGAACCTTTAACTGCGCATACCGTACAGATATGGTCCTTACATCAAGTTATCTCCAGATCAAAGTCTAGGACACAGAATTCTAAATCGGTTCCTATACTTGACATCGATCACTAATCAACATGAGATAGTATGTTTCTATTTAATTAACATATGTGGCCACAGACTTCTAGAGAAGAACACGGTCCAGAGGACATAGGAGATGATATCATGATGGGCTATGGATTCCTTGTTGGAATGAACCAAACTCCAATATCTTCAGACTGTACTGGTTCAAGGCTTTTGGCAACCACACAATATTCCAATCACATCAGTTAGGACCAAGATACAACTGCCCCTACACAAGGTTATATGTGGCTCCTCGGGTCGGAGGTTCGTACTATCGTAGCTAAAGAGTTCTAGTCATACTTGGTCATGCCATACGGACTTCCATATGAAAACTCTTGTGAGTCAATTCAATGAACTTGACAACTTACTTGACAAGCACCCACTAAAGTGCAAAGACGTTATACGTCTGTCGTTGATAAAACTCGATACTCATTATATGAATGAATCACTTAGTGAAAGTCTATATAATCACTCAATACCCATTCATGAGGGTTCTTAACTTGGGATGTTTTAGACCAATGCTTAGAAGTTGGTTTCATAGTTGTCATCAAATGCGCGACCCAACTTCATTGGTTTAACTGGTCTATAGGCTTTGTCCATAAAATATAGTAATAACGTATGATAAAACACAACAAGATGGCCAAAGAATAAACTATATTCATGATATTTAACATTACATCGAATAACATTATTAACAGTAGATTACAAAACAACCAACTAATTGCTTTCAGGTCACCTACACTAACATCTAGCAGCTAATGAGTCCTTATGATACTTGAAGCGTGGAAGTCCAGGAAGTGTAAAAGATAAAACTCCTCGAAAGAGAAAAATGCAAATTAAAATTCCTGAAAAACCAGGTAAAGCTCCTGAAGAGCCCAAACCCACATAACAAGCAATAGAATTTACTCATGATGGTAATCCTTCTGAAGAGGAAGATGATCCGCCTGAAGAGGAACTTTCTTCTCCTAAAGAGAACCGGATACCTAGAAATAATGAAATCACAATACGTTATTCACAATCAAGAGAAATATTGGACATAAATAAAATCATTATCGGTAACATATTTGCATTAAAAATTACTTTTGATACAACCAAAAGTGATATTCAAATTGAACAATAAACCACCGAGGAACGCCAACAGAGAAATGATTGGCCAATGTGGAAAGAAGCAATTCAACCAGAGTGACTCGTTTGCAAAAGGGGAAGTATTTGGACCTATAGTCCAAACACCTAAAGGTATTATGCTTGTTGGATATAAGTGGTATCTGTTAAAAAAACAAAATGAGAAAAATGAAATTGTGAGGTATAAACACGATTAGTTGCACAAGGTTTCTTGCAAAACTTGGAATTGATTACAATGAGACATATCCCTCCCGTTATGGATACAATTACTTTTAGATTCTTGATAAGTTACTGAAATGCGGTTGATGGATGTAGTTACCGTATATTTGTACGGATCACTAGACAAGATATTTATATGAAAGTCCAAGAAAGACTGAAGATGCCGGAAGCATTAATTACAAAGGATTTTATATGGATTAAAGCAATCTGGTCGCAGTGGTATAATCATCTAAATGAGTAACTCCTTAGAGAGGGATATGAAAACAATGAGATTTGCCTATAAATTTTTATTAAGATCACCAATTGGATATGCTATAATTGCAGTGGATGTTGATGATTTAAAGCCTATTGGGACTCAAACAGAGCTTACCAAAACTGCAAGTGGTCTTAAAGAATAATTTGAACTGAAAGACCTCGAAAAAATCAAGTTTCATCTTGAATTAAAAATTGAACACATGTCATAAAGTATTTTTGTTCATGAATCCACTTATACGCAGAAAGTCGTGAAGCACTTTCACATGGATTATGCTCACCCTTTGAGTACTCCGATGGTTGTTCGATCACTTTATGTGAAAAATAATCCCTTTTGTCCTCCTGGAGAAAAGGAAAACATTCTTGGTCCTGAAATACAATATCTAAGCGCTATAGGAGCACTTATGTATCTTTCAAATTGTACACGACCTAATATATCTTTTGCAGTTGACTTACTAGCAAAGTATAGTTCGAATCTTACTTGGAGACGTCAGAACGGGATCAAACATGTTCTTCATTTTGGAATAATTGATAAGGGATTGTTCTACCCATATGGATCAAGTTCTCAGCTAAATGAGTATGCAGACGCAGGATGTCTTTCTGATCCATACAAAGGGAGATCACAAATTGGTTATCTATTTACATATGGAGGTACTGTAATCTCATGGAGATTAGTGAAACAAAAAATTGGTGGCTACATTTTCAAATCATTCAGAAATAATTGCAATTAAAGAAGCAAGTAGAGAATACATTTGTTTAAGATTAATTATCAAATATATCAATGAAAAATGTGGATCATAATTGAGATGATCCAACGGTACTCTATGAAGACAATGTCTCGTGCGTCACTGAAATACGAGGAGGTTATATTAAAAGACATAGGACGAAACAAATTCCATTTAAGTTCTTTTATACACATGAGCTTCAGAAGAAAGGCGAGATCGATGCAAGCAGATACGGTCAAGTGAAAATTTGGTAGAGTTACTTACCAAGGCCTTACATGCAACAACATTTAAAAAAATCATTCATAACATCGGAATGCACCGTCAAAAGGACATCTAGTGAGAATGCTTATACTTTTGAGGGGAGACACATACATATTGCACTATTTTTTTCCCACTAGGTTTTTCCTTCGCAAGGTTTTAATGAGACAATACAATATATTTGAATCCAGAAGTATTCTTATGAAGTAACCTTTTGAATCCCGAAGTATTCTTATGAAGTAACCTTTTGAATCCCGAAGTATTCTAAAGAATGATGTACTCGTTTTCCTTAGTCAAATGTTTTTATCTTATTGGATTTTTCCTTGACAAGATTTTAATGAGACATATTCTTCATAAATGGTCATTCAAGGGTGAGTGTTATAAACGTAAAAAGATAATGAATGACCATTCATATATTTTGTTTTCATTAAATGTAAAGTATTAATGAAGTCATTAATACACTGTTACTTAATAGACTATTATAAGTAGCAAATGTATGGTGTTGTTAATATGTGAAAAAAGACTGTGAAAGTTTATGAAATTCCATACTTATTATTTCTCTTTTGATAATTGTATAACAATACCAATATTTAAATGTATAATTGGTATTTTAAGTTTTGATATAGTGGTGTCACAAATCGCCATTTGTTAGTGGAAACTTCATTTTCTTTTTAATTAGTATAGATTTAAAACAAAATATTTATAATCTTTTTATATATAAAGTATATACAAAATAATAAGTTAATATTAGATTTATAAGGACGTTATGAATAAAAAATGATAATGATATAATATTAGAAATAGAAAAAGATGCCTGAAAATAAGTAAAAGAAAGATAGTAGGAGATTGAAAAGTTAGATAATAAATAAACAAAATTAAATTAAATATAAAAAAATTACAAAATTATAGACCAAAAAATGTGAGACACCAAAACACCCATCCCCCTTAATAATAAATGAGTATATATGGCACACTCAAATGTATGTGAACAATTAATTGAAATTTTTTAAAAAAATAATTATTCTTTTAAAAATTTATTAATTAGATTAATAAAATATCAAAAATATTTTAAAAAGTGAGAGAAGAAAAAGAGAACTGGAAGTTAAGAAAAGAGAAAATGAAAGTTGATAAGAGAGAAAAAAAAATAATAAAATATTTAAAAAATAAAAAATTGACAGACCAATAAATTAGATATACCAATAGAGTGCTCTTTAATTATATAAAGGTATAGATTATAGATTTTGCAGAAAACATAAATGTCTCCTCAATTGGTCTTGTTAGAGTGGGAAGGTTGAGATCTCGTAACGAGTCCAAATTCCATAAATGTGGGCATATATTTATTTCTTATAATCATTTGTATTTTCTTTGTTTCATTTGCAAATGTAATTTTTTATTTGAAATTATTAATATTAATTATTTGAAACTCTACACAATAAAAGTTCATTGGGCCCATAGTTAAGCTGTACGGTCTATTGACAGGGATGTAAACAAATTAAGTCGAGTTGAAATTATTCAAATTTATTTAAACTCTTATTGAGCTTAAAAAAATAATTCTGAACATGGTTTAATCAATAATGGAATTTATTCCGAACAAGCTGTGATTTGTATATTTCAAATAAAAAAAGTATATTTCAGTTTAGTCTGTTAATAAATCGAATGCAAATAAACTTTTGTTGATCAATCCCAGGTCAAAATAATTAATTTAATTTATTAAATTTATTGACTAACAATGTATAGATACCATCAAAGTTACAAGAATCCCATATAATATTTGAGAAGATGAAAGCACGAACTCATGCAGGTGCATGACTTCAATGGATTTTTATTTTTGAAATAATATTGACGTGTTGCGGGTCCAACAGCACCACAAAAGTCGAAAAATTTTCACCAAAATTCTAAGATAAATGGGAGACTAATCTGCAAAGAAAGAGGTTAGCACTCCGATGCTTAAGTCAATAATGTTTTTAATGAATAAAACAAAAGGAAAACTCGAATATAAGTGAGAATAATTGTAAAGTAGAATAGTAAAGTGACAAAATTCATGTATAGTAAGCTCAAAGTAGCTTAGAGAGAGAGAGTGAGTGAGTAGTAGTAGAACTTGTGAGATGAAAAAATATTACCAAAAAATGACTGCACAAAGGGTCAATTTATAGACGACCGTAGAGCAAAATTCCAAGGGTGGTCGCGGAGTGCAATACGTTGTTGGAAACCTACACAAGTTCGCTATCTAAAGGAAGAATCCATTTGAGATTTTGGATTAGTATTGACACAGATATAATTGTTTTACCAAGTCTTGCCAAGTCCGTCTATGTTTATGGGAGTCTGTTACTTGATGTGTAAAAATCTGATTGCAGTCGGATTTTTAGGAGTTTGTTAGAGACCTTTTACTATGACGTGTCCCCACATGCCAGTGACCTGTGTGACGTGGAGTCCTTGCTGGATACTGACTTGATTTGCTGAAACGAGCTTTCTTCTTGGACTTGCCAGATTAGTAAAAGTAATGTTGTTATATGGGCTAAAGGTCTTGCTTTTGGGCTGACCAGACTTTACCTGTTGGGTTGTTTCGTGGGAAGCCCACTATTTGTCCTTAGGCTAATAAGATAAATATTTTGAGGGGGAATCAAATAGAATATAAAAATGGTGTATTAGTATATATATATATATTATCATTTTATAATAGTGATTAACTATATATTAAAGTTCCATATTAAAATAAAAGAATACAAACACAAAATTGTCTCTGAGAAACAAAAATAGAATATCAAAAAATCATATATTGTTATGTTGTGTTTGGATCGGTGAATTTGAATATAAAGATTTTCAATCCATAATTATAAGTCCATTGAATTTGTTCCAATATCCCATCACTACAAGAAAATAGAAAATTAACGACATAAAAAATTAGTGATAATTTAAATATATTCTCACTAATTATATAAATTTAGTGACGACAGTTTCTATTTTATCACAATAATGAATTTCAAAGTCTTAATAGTAATAATGATTTTGTAAAAATGTAATTAGCAAGAATTAGTGATAAAATATTGTGCATTAAATTATCACTAGAAACAATTAGTGACACATGTATAGTGACAATAATCACTTATTGTAGTTATCTTTGGGTTTTCACTAAGTTGTCATTAGTGACAAAATTAAAATTATTGCTACTCAATATATATTATTTGTGACAATTTTAAATTTTACCTCATATCTTGTCACTAATATTATATTTTTATTGTAGTGCATGCTGTGATGAATTTCAAAATACTTTGAACTTTAATTTTGAACTATATTCTGTTACGTTACAATGGTTTTTGAATCCATTTTATATGGAATTACTTGAAATCCGTACTCTAAATCATTCCTTAGATCCAAATCATTTCATCCAAATACGATCTTATTCCAGAGATCAAATACTGCTAAACAAACACTGAAGTACCAAATACTCATTCCCAAGAATCTAAACACATATATTTAAGTATTGAAGCATTACAAAATGTGGATTAATCTCCAGATTATAAATGACTACGGCTTAAAAAATATAATGAATCAGTACTGTATATCTACCACAACCAAACAAATTAATGCAAGAATTTGTAGGGAATGAATAAGATGGATAGTGCGGGAAATTGTGTGTTACAAAGTCGAGGCAAGAGTTACACTCTTTATATTTACGACAATTATTGTCCCGCTCTGATGCTCATGGAATCGGCAATTTGGCTCCCAAGATACAACGACTTTCTATCTCTGAGTTGTAGCACTACAAACTTTGAGAAACGACGAACCAAACGATATTTTGAAACTCTCTTGTTAAACTCTATTTGCAAAATGATTTTATGCTTACGAATGCTATGAATGAATTGAATTCACTATCATCCATGAATCAATTGAAATGAAATGAGAGGGCCTATTTACAGAAGTTGGAAGCGTGGTTCGAACGAACATGTCCAATAAAAAAAAATGCCTTGAAAGGTTATGACCTTTCATCCGAATGGACGCATCATTTCACCCAAAAGACATACCATTTCACTCAAATGGATGCATCATTTCATCCACAGGGTTTCACCCAATGGACATATTATTTCAACCAAAGTACACACTCATTAGGTTGATCAGACACGACCGGATGATGATTGGGGCCTATCAACCATCATCTACGTGTCACGAGTTGTCATGAGTTATCACGAGCTTGTTATGCGTCACACATCGTAACCATTCACTTTCACGATTTATTCTTTAATTTATCATTCACCATTTTCCAACAAAATTTAAGTTTTGACCATATTTAATTAACATTTGTCATGATTTTAACTATACCCAAAATATTCTGCAACAATTTTCAGTTATGGCTAAAGTTTTGAGCTCGCCTGCAGAAAGGACAACTAATAGTGGTTCCATAGCAGTGGTTAACTAGTATTCACGGCGATCTTTTATTTTTATCAATGATGAACTATAACAAAATGTCATATTTCTTCTAATAGAAGTTATTTGACATCTCAATCAACACAAACTTTTATTAAAGTGACTCGATAGTATTTTAACCTACTTGGTACTAATTTATTTTTTCATCAAGTGAATTATTTACATTATAAAACAGACAATAATGTAAAATCAACTAAAATTTAGTAATTTGGGAAACCAACAACACCACCTAATTTTCTTAGAGGATGCTGGAATGTGAAAAAGAAAATTGTTGAAGGCTTCAATTTGCTCCTTCTTTAGGTAAGTTAACCTACTCAAGTCCACCAATTTCTTTCTATGCAGTTAAATTTTGCATCAGTAACTATCACAGGCCCATGCCAACGAGGCCTAACTCAGTTGGTGAAGTTGAAGCTCCATGACTCTAAGGTCATGAGTTCGAATTCCACCAACACGTGGGATGCTAATCTACTTTAATAGTAGGTGTTGTTCTACTGTAATAATAGATGTTGATTAGACATAGTTTGATGATATTGTTGATTAGTATATGATTGTTACAGTTGTCGTTGTTAGGTATAAATATTCCAAAACCCCTCTTCCAACTGATGTGGAATGGAAAACTTGTAGCCTTTCCCCCCGCCCAATCCACGACGCTCTTGTGCGGTATGGCCTCTTCCTTGATAGTCCTATGTCGGACACTTACACATGGATCCGCCTTCTCATCTGTAGGATCATGGCTCCTATACTACTTGTAACAATAACCACGATTATATACTCTCTTTTAAGGAGTTCAATGAGATGTTACACGGATCACTCCATGTTTGAGTCAATAAACTTTTACTCACTACAATAGAAAATATATTAACGAGAAAAATATCACGTAACAATCTTAAAATTGCCGCTTAAAACATATATTAAAAGTGACAATAATTTTGAATCTTGTCACAATATATTTATAAATGATAAAAAGTATTCATAAATTTATTATTACTGACAATTAGTCACACGTCTATAGTGACAACTAAGTATAGTAATAATAAATAATTTATGTATAGTTAGTCACTATACATGTGTAATTAATTATATTAAGTGGCAACATTATGCATCAATTTTTCATTTCTAAATTCTTCCTGATCACAAACTTTTACAAAATAATTGTTATTATTAACATTATAAAATTCAATATTATTATTTAATACATCTAACTAATGCCAATATTAAAATCCTGAAGCAGGTGGGGATTAGTGATTCAAGAATGTATGTGGTGTTTAACTTAGATGTGTCAAGTCCTATTGAAGAAAAATGGAAAAAAAATGTGTACCATCACTTTAAGCAAAGTATGCCCAATTTTGTAAAATGTGGTAGTATTTTCACTTTCAATTTCCTGATTATAAAGCAACACAACATGCCAATATTTAAATTACCAATATTTATCCATGTGCAATATAAAAAATAAAAAAGAATCATACTTCCTCCATCCTAAAGTGAAGGCTTTATTAGTTGATTTGACTATTTTTCTCACTGAAATAATAAATATTTAGTAAATTACGTTGCTACATCTTGAATTTAGTTTTAATTACATAAATATTTTATTTATTTTTTTTAAAATTACAAGTACACCCTTTAAAATTATAGTTATAATTACAAGTACATTCTCTATTGACGAAATTTATATAAATACCCATTAAAATACGTACATTATACTAACACCCCTCGCAAGGGGTGTACCTATAATTTTACAAAAGATAAAAATATCTGCGTAATTAGATATAATTTCAGATGGTGTTGATAGAGTTTCGCCCTAAATATTTAAATAATATTCTAGTAATGAACCAAATAGGAGGTATTAATATTTACAAACTTAGTAATTTCATAATTATTAGAGAACCAATATGACAAGTTAACTAAAACAATTTTTTAAAAAATGATGTGGAAAAACAATTATGGAAGAAAATGAACTGATATCAGTCTTGTCAAATGAATTTCATATACATATAAGAATATGAAATGATATAAAAAAAGAAAAAGAAAAGGACAAGCTCCATGTAATATGTTAAGGGTTTATAGAAATAGGGAGTGTTTTCGAGAGTTTCTGCTTTTAAAGAAGTGATTTTTGTACAAAAAATTAGAAGTTGTAGTAGAATTAAAAGTGGGTAGTGTTTGTAAAAAAAGTGAAAAGCAGATAAAAGCTAAATTAAGTAGTGTTCGGGGAAAAATACTTTTAAAACAAGTTTAATTTATTAAAGAACGTTTTGTCTCCATGTATTAAAAAGATGATATTTGTGCTTAATATTTACACTTATCTCTTGATTATTATTATTATTATTATTATTTCTAAAAAAATAATAAACTTTATTCCAATTAGTATGTCTCATATTTATTTTTTTACAAAATGATTACCATTTATATTATTAAAATATTCAATACTAATAGAAAAATTGGATGTTTAGTTCAATAATATTCCCTTTATGTAATATAGTTATTCATTCATGCACAATAAATAAACTTGTACGATTGACAAAAAAAAAATTATTTTTTTAATTAATCACAACAATTTAATTTATATTTTTTTATGATTGAGGAATAATATAATATAATATAGAAAATAAATTATAAATATTTTAAAATATTAAATATGTGAAATTATAAATTTTGTTAGTGATACATTATTCAATTTATTTGAAACCTCTAACATCTACTCTAGACGAGCAATTTTAAAAATAAATATAAAAAGATAAAATCGAATTGAAATTATTATAACGAGGGTAAAGTAATATAAGAGGAAGTTGAATTTATTTACAAAAAAGGTAAAGCAGCTAGAAGCATCCCCCAAGGTGCTTCGAGTTTTCGGCTTAAAAGTGCTTTTGGTAGCAGTTTCATAAGCATAAGTTGACATCTCAAATATTTCAAAAGTGCATTTAGAAGTTGGAAAGCGCTTTTCAGAAGTGCGCACAAACACTCCCATAGTGGTATATTGAAACTAGGATAAATTACATCGAATGGGAAAATTACAATTTACGTCTCATAACTTATTTCATTTATAATTTTGATCTCATTATTTTACGACTCAGCAAATTTAGTCCCGCAAGTCCAAAAAAAATTACAATATACATTCCATTAACACTTTCCGTTAAATTGTTGACGGATGGAGAACGTGCCAAACACATGCTCCTTTAACTTTGCTTCTTAAGTTAACGGTCCATCCATTAATGATTTAACGGAAAGTGTTAATGGGACGTAAATTGCAATTTTTTTGAACTTGTGGGACTAAATTTATTGAGTCGTAAAACATTGGGATCAAAATCACAAATAAAATATGTTATAGGACGTAAATTGCAATTTTCTCTACATCGGCACCCACTATAATTAGGTTTTAATATATAAATACTCTATATTATTTTATAAAATTATAAGTATATTCGTGAAATTAGATTTAATTACACAAAATCCAATACAAAATTACAAGTGCGCTACCTGAAGAGGTGTCGATTTAATTTACCTCAAGGGTTATAGTTGTAAAGTTTTACCTCTAAATAGGGGGATGTAGTTGTAATTAAATTACAACTTCAAGGTGTAACATAATCTTAAGGGGTGTCAATTTGTCCTAATAATTAGAGATAATTACATTTTTCACCCCCTTATCTATGGTTTATTTAAACAAATCACCCATAAATTTTTGCATAATTACAAAAACCACTCCTGACAGTTAAAAAGCAGGAGTAGTTTGTGTAATAATATTGACACTTTTTGGTGATGTATGTGTAATTTTCTCGAAAGCATGGGTGCATTGTGTAAAATATGTTGACATTTCTTATGGGTGTTTGTATAGTTTTTCAAAAAATAAAAGTAATTTGTATAAATAAATCATATTTCAGATAATGTAGACGTAATTATCCCTAAAAATTAAAACAACCACTTCCGTTCCAATCTATAGAATCAAAACATTAAATAATTCAAATACAAAATGAAATAAGAAATAACTCTTTGGGTGTCTTAACTCTTAAGGTTAAAATGGAGAAGTAGAATAATGCAAAGTTATGTGGTGAAAATTTCAACTACGACGTCGTTTATGGTAAATAAGTAAAATGGGATATCTTCGTCCATACACACTTGACATAAACTAGATATTGATAGAGAACGAGTAGTCTTTTCAAATCAGTACTCATTTCTCTTTTAAGAATAAACTTTTGTTGTGTTTGCGATGGTATAATAGTCAATTTCAACAATAAAAATCCACCACTCTATAGTCGCAAACATTTTACGTTGTATGTGGGAATGAGGTCATGTACCCATTTTATGAATGCTCTCATTTAGGGGTAGATGATGTAGGTAAATATCTCAAATCGGTTACAGACGAAGAGTTTGAGTGACTTATAAGCAATCAATGTTTCTTCTTCCTAGCAAGACATCTTTTCAGAAAAGCAATTGTGTGGTTTATATGAAGTCAAAACAGATAATACTTCGTCTGGGAAGTTGAGATATAGACACGCGTCCCACGTCGATTGTAAATGAAGAGTTTGAGTGGCTTATAAGCCCCTCAAGGTCTCATCCTCTTAGCACGATACCTTTTTAGGATAAATCTGTGAGGTTTATATGAAATAAAAATGGATGAAACCTCGTGCAATGAGACATCAATCAAGCTGCACGGCTCATTAGAAAATAGCAAAATTACACTTATGATCCTATAACTATAGATCATTAACATTTTTAGTCCTATAACTCACTCCATTTACACATTTAGTCATTTTTTGACGAATTTGATCCTGAACCTCTCACATTTGGTCATTTTTTTTGAAAAATTTAGTCTTGTATTGTCAATTTTGGTCATACCGGCCTACAGTTACAGGACAAAAACTGAGATCTATTCCAATATGAAGGAGACCAAAATTGTCAACACGGGACTAAATTTGCCAAAAAAAAAAGAACCAAATGTGAGATGTTCAAAACTAAATTCATTTAAAAAAAAAAGGACTAAATATGTAAACGGACAAAATTGTTAACGACCTATAGTTACAGGACCAAAAATATATTTTTGCCATAGAAACATTAATGCAAAGATTGTTTTGTGAAATTAACGCTATAAAACATAAGAATAAACGACACAAGATTGTTTTGTGCCTACATCCTCAAGAGCGGTGACGGCTGTGTATTTTTATTTATGAGAGAATGAATCTCGTTAGATATGGTACAGGGGCAATTTTGTAAAAAGTATCGTAGGTTTACTTATATATACTGTATATATACAGTATATATGCAGATTTTGTAAAAAGTCGCTCCGCTCCGTTCGCTCAATGCGTTGCAGTCCTCTCGCTCACTCAGCTCCTGTCCAGCATCTGTCTTTTTTCCGATAATTGAGCCACCCCTAACAGATTGAAAATTGAGAAGAATGTGAAGAAAATAGAAAATTTGGAAAGATAGGTAAGTGGGCAGCCATGTACAACACCAAGAGTAAGTAAAATTAATTGTTTGTGGTGAAAGGGAAGTGGTAGCCATGAATATGAGAAGCAGATATGCAATGTATGAAAGAAGTTGGCACATTTCTGCTGCTCATATTAAAGGGAATGAAATTATTTTTGTACGGCTTTTCTCAACCAAATTCTTTACTCCAACAAAAAGGTCATTAATGGTCACTCGTACCATCCCATCAACATTTGCCTAACCACCTTCTCTCATTGCATCTTTTATAATAGAGATAATTACACTCTCCCACGTGATGTTTGGTGTAATTACACGTAAATTTCTTATAATTATATTTAACATTCTTGATATTTGATTCTATCCGACCCCTGTAATTTGAAAAATTATATTTATAGGTATCAATGTAATTTACCTACAAGTTAGTACTAAACCCCCCATTAAAACTCATCGTCGTCCGGCACATCTCCTCAAACCAACCCATTTTCCATAGCTTGGTTGTCGAGAAACTAACATATACCAAAACTTATATGTGTATGCGCGCATGCCGAACAGTCTTACTCTTATAAGTTGTTGTTAACATAGCTACACAATTGATCTGTGGCTGGTGGTCTCAAGGGAGGAATAGGGTTTTACAGCCGTGATAAAATTCCTCCCCAAATAGCAAAAATGCCCGTTTCTCATGAATCACAAGAAAACGTGTAACGTAATCCTGTGTAAGTTATATAATTTGTTAGCATAATAATGGGTAAAGGGTTCATTGTAGAGTCAAGATATTGATAATTATAATCGAAGAATAAGTCAAGCGGTGTGTTGATGTCGATTCCTTGAGAGGTGGGAGGACAAGTACGATCAATAAGTCCATTGAAATCAAGATTGGAGTTTGGAGCCCTAGCTACAGCATGATTCATCCATTGTTGCACCTCAGTATAGCAATCTGGAGTTTGTATCATGCTTAGTGCTGCATTTTGAATAGAATTTAGAGGGATGTGAATTTTATGGATATGGTGTATATATGATGAACCTGACACCCGCTCCAAACCCGTTCGATCAATAATAACAACCTACTAGATATTTATAAATATTAATCTTATTTTTTTAGAAAAAGTTATGTATCAATTAATTAGAGAAACAAGAACATTAACAGGACCTTTGCTAGTTGTACCAGTGATGTCCTAAGTTGAGGCCATTTTGAGGCAGGGCGGGACGAATTTCAGGTCCAACTAAGGGAGTTTGGGGGGAGGGAGGGATCCAGAATGGAGGCAGGATGCGTTTTTGGTCTATCTAAACTAAAGTGGAGCAAGTCCCCAGCTTCAACCTAACTAAGCAGTGTGGGTTTATGGTCTATCCAAATTGAAGCAGAGCAAGTCTCGGCTTCAGCCAAACCCGTCCCCCAACCTACCCTATTCCCATTCCCAGTATATATATATATATATATATATATAATAAATTTGTGATAAAAGATTTAGACTACATAAGTATAGTGGTCATGGTCACATTCTATCAATGAACAACTAGTGCCAACAAAAAAGAAGGGTTTAAATGGGATATGGGTTTTGGGGGATTTTAGGACCACCCAATGTTATTTGGTGCCTAGGTTTGAATTTTGAGCAGTTGGAATTTGGGTTGTGATAGTAAATAGTGGTAATAATAATGGTGATAAAAAAGAAAGAATAAGTGCACTCCCACCATGAGATGCCCTTTTCCATTACTTCCATCTATTATATTTCTTTTTTTTTTTTTTTTTTTGATGAGGTGCATAAAGCTCCCTTCACACAACCACATTCCCCACTTGCAAAATGCACTTGTCCCCTCTCAATCTCTAAGGTAAAATTATATTTTTAGTCTCATAAGACAAGAGGTTCAGTACTTTTAGTCTTATTTTTTTCGAGACTTTTAAAATGGTCCTAAAATTAAAAAAATTAGAGACCTTTAGTCCTATATTTTATAAAATTTTCAAAATGATCTCAAAATCAGAAAACTCAACACATTTAGTCCCATAAATCCCGTAACACACATGACTAAATGTGTTTAGTTTTGTCAATTTTGGGATCATTTTAAAACTGTTATAGAGTAGAGGACTAAATGTGTCGATCTTTTTCAATTTTAATGTCATTTTTAAAATCACATAAAATATAGGACTAAATATATTAAACACCTATCATATGAAAATGAAAGTTTAATTTTGCCAAATCTTAACTTTAACTACCCCAGCCCACCACCAAAAAAAATCACAAATTTTTCTTTTCTTTTACTTTTTTATGGTATGGTCAATCTCTTACAACCTGACATTCTTTGACCAAACATAAAGTGGTACACCATAAGAAAGTAGCAGTAACTTGCCTGGATTCTCATTGTAATTACTTGCTACCTAGGATCCCTCTGTCTCACCCTATCTTTTACCACTTTTCCCTTTTTTTTTTTTTTTTTTTTTTTCAAATTGCATAAAATTCCTCTATATATTTTAAAATTTTAGTTAAAAACCCCCATTGTGTTTAAAACATAAACAAAAAGTTCCTCTATCTTTTTATACGTTAGTTCACTTGCCCCTTTTCGTTAAATTCACCTAACGACGTAACTTATTTTATCAAGTGACTGTTACGCTCTTATCTATCATATATTATTTCTTATTTTAATAATTATTGAATTTTTTAATGTATAAAAGCCATCATATATTTTTTTACCAATTTTCTTTTTTAATTTTTTCCTTGGGTACATTTATTTATCTATTTAGGTACCTTCCAACTAGCTCTAATCCCTTAAATATATATATATACATATATATATATATATGTGTGTTGCACTTTCAAAAATATATTCTTATCTTCAACACCACCTTGTTGGATAAAATAGTTGTGTCTTTTCATGAATTAGGTCATGGAACCAAATAAATTCAAGTATTAAGCTACTTATAATAGCATATTTATAAATCATAATTTAATTATGAGAAGCTTTTCTAATTCATTTTAATATTTATATTTCAGTGAGATTGTGATACGGGCTCAATAAAACTATGGTCATATGCTTACTTCTAAAAAATAGATATAGTCAATCGAACATCATGATACCAAGTTTACTTTTTCAACAACGGTTATGATTCGAATAGAACATTTCACAGTTGTGTAAGACTTCTAAAGTCATTGCTATACAGTTGATCATCCGTCCTTATTTTTTTTTACTTATTAGAAAGAAAAAAAATAGTGTAAATATTTTGATCACAGATAAAATTGTGGCAAATATTAATTAATCATAATCAAAATTTAAATTTTTACACTAAATTTATTTAATCGTAATAATGTTTAAATTGTAGTAATTTGTAGTTTAGGAAATAATCTATTTTTTTGTCGGCTAGTACACTCCGTTTCATGATAAAAACAAATTGAAGATCTTTCAAGTGTAAAATTCATTGAAATTTTTGCGGGTTCATCCACTTTCACTTTCAAGATTGGACAACCTTTCTTATATTAGGAGTGTGTTTGGCTGAATTTTTTTTAAAAATCTTTAAATTCATACATTTTATAAAATATTTTTTGAGCTTATAAGATACTAACTTTTACTTCAAAAGAAATTATTGAAATGTTTGGGGAAAAAATTGTGGAACTTATAACATGAATTTGTAAATTTTTTTCTAAAAAAAAATTGAACTAACTTGTTGAAATTTTGAAAATAAGTGGGGATTTTTATTACTTTTCTAGATAAGCTTATATAGGCTTCTAATATATTATTTTTTGATCTTATAAACTTATATTCTAAAAAAGAATTACCAAACTGATCTCATATTTGTTATATTAATGGGACTTAAGGGTGTTTGGGTGAGCTTATAAGATCCTACAAAGTGCTTGATAATTTTTTCAAAAAAATATCTTATGGGGCCTTGGGAACTTATAAGGCCATGATTGGTATGAGGGAATGGGTTGAGAATGGAATTGATATTCCCAAGTTCATTCCTATACATATGATTGGTATAAGAAAGGAAAGGAATTGGTCATTCCATAGGAATTCTTATTCCCTTAGGGAAGGATTAGTGATTCCATCCCCACACCATGGTATTACCTATTCCTATTATGTTGGGAATGGAAAAAAATATTTTCTTGACAAAATTATTCTTATTAACCAAAACAAAACCTATTTCTATCATCATATTCTTATTAAACGTCTTCTTCAAATATATAACTATCAAAATTACCAAGTAAATTTTATTGGCACTCACTTTTTTAATATCTTCTTCTTGTATGATTACTTATTATTATTCATGTGGGAATATTACTGCTGAAGGAAAATCATATAACTATGAAAAAACCACGTAAAATAACATATAAAAACAACAAAAGTCATATGATAAACCGACCAATATCATTTCATCTCATTAGTCGGTCTCAACGTCCACCATGCTTGTTCAAAATTCATCCCCTCCTGACCAACTTCCTTACTTTTATTATGCAATTTTTTGTTAGTATATACCACACATATTTTTTAAAAATTATTTTATATTATTATTAAAAAATTAATCCTCATAGAAGACGGCTCATTTTTTTATTAAATATTCAGACAAAGTAGTAGATGCATTGTGATTAAATTAGATTAATTATTGGTTGTTCAAATTAATACAATATCTTTTGCAGAAAAAATATTATCTATGTGTTCTAAGTAAATAAATTTTCTCATAGATTGTTTTTACTCATATATGAGATTTTTAAATAAATTTCTTATAACATTCTATAAGTAATTTTTTAAAATACAACTATTATAAAATGCATTCAATGTTCCCAAAATAAAAATATATTAAAGGGCACATTTGTCGTAAAAGTAATTTTATTCCATTACTAACCATCTCTTTTTGATTATCAATTATGTGAATGGAATCAATTAAGAAATGATAGTTCCATTGCCTTCTAATTCTTGTGTATACCAATCATAGGAATGGTATCCAAATATGATTCCATTCCCATCTTCATTCCATTCTCAACTTCATTCCATTCCCACTCAATTCCATTCCTACATACCAATCATGCCCTAAGTTCTTTAAAAAAATAAAGAGTCATCAACTTATTTCTAAGATCTTAACAAATTTTCTCAAATTAATTACAAATTTGCCGTTACTAATATTTTTATAAGCTCCATAATCTTATTTTATCCAGACGCTTCATCAATTAATTTTTAAAATAAGATCTAACATCTTATAAGATGTGATGCGTACCAAGGTCCAGTAGCACCACAAAAGTCGAAGGATCTTCAAGAAAATCCAAAGATTGAGGGGAATTAATCCGCAAAGAGGGGTTATCACTCCGATGCTTAAATCAATAATATTATTACTGAATAAAATAAATGAAAAACTTGAATATAAATAAGAATAATTGTGAGATATGAGTGTATGATGTGATAACTTGGGTGAAGTAAGCTTAAAATAGCTTAAGAAATGAGAGAGAGTGTATGAGTATACAACTTGCAAAATGAGAGATGCAGGAGATATGTTACTTGACAAATGAATGCATGATGCCTTTATTTATAGGCCTTCGTAGAGTAGGATCCGAAGAGTAGTTAGGGCGAATTCGGTGCCATTGGATAGCCACATGTGTTAGCTAAATAACATAAAAAGAATCTCCGGATTTGGACTTATCTTGAAGGAGCTATAGTCTTTTGACTGAGTCCTCATCGGCCTGTCGAAATCTTCCAAAAATCTATTACTTACTGGTTAACAGCCCGATGCCAGGAGCTAGTTGGAGATATTTTAGTATATTGTCCATCTAGCTGTATATTGGCTAAAATGGGCTTATTTCTTTAGCCTGACAGTTTAGAGAAGATAGGAAATAGTTTTGTTGGGTATACCTCCCTACTCATGAGCCAGCTGGTTTTAACTAGTTGGGCTGGTTGATGGGGGCGCCTCTATGCTTTGGATTTGAGTGGAAAAATATTAAGAAATATCAAGATGTATGAACTTATAAGATTTTTAAATAAATTTAGCCCCAACACCCTCTGATTATAGTCACTCCAAAGTTGAAAACTGGGGGACCAACCAATAATTAAATTCTCCCCATCACTACAACCTTGTATCGTATGTAGCAACACTTAGAATAAATGCTTCACTTTGTTTGCAAGAAAATGATGAAAAGCTTCACAGCTACCCATGACCCACACTTCATGTGATATGCTGTGAGTTGAGTTGAGTTGAGAGAAGTGTGTGAACAACATCAACAATCTCTTATAATTAGGTTCCTCCTAGCTAGGGTTTTTAGATTAAACAATTTCCCACCCTTTCTCTTATGCAATAATAATACTAATAATTCATAACCCCCAAACGCCATCATTGTGCAGTCGCTACGCATTTAATTGAATTAGTATTTGCAGGAATTAGGGTCGGGATAGATTTTCTGTTGCAGTTCATGTTACATTTTATATTCAGTTTCACATATTCAAAGATTATGTTACTAACTTTATATGAGAAACGGTTTTTATTATGTTTTATATTTCATTTTATATATAGACATCACGTATATAAAAAACTTTTATGCACGTGGCATGTTTGCTAGGGAATTAAATAAGCTCTTACCAACATATTGCAGAAAATAAACTCAAAATAGTATTTTTATTAATTTTAAAATTTCTGATTTTGGACGATTTAAATTAAATTAATTCAAGTAAAAAGCGGCTCCATATATACCAAACTTATATAGTTTATTGATAAAGTTATAAATATTAAGTTATTTTTCAAAACACTCCAACATCGACTTTTATTTTTTCACTTTTATTTTCAAATACTCGTAAATTTTCTGCTACTTTCACTACGATCTATTCCAGCATAAAAATAATAATTATAGCGAACACACCTTTTAGATAGAGAATAAATTAATTTTTCTTTTTTTGGTTTTTGCTTTGCTTAAAGCCAAATAAACTACATTGTACATGAGAATAAAATCTTCAGCTCAGAACCTTCTTACTTTCTCTATACAAAAACTGACCCATAAGAAAAGATGTAATTCGATTTTTCCCCCCACAAAATTTGGCCTCAAATCTTCCCATTTATGTCATTTTCCACCCCAAAACTCCTCTCTTTCATTCTCAAAGACTCCAGTGCCGTTACCGTCACATTCACAGTCCGCGATCTCATCTAACTCTCCTCCATTGCTTCGTTCTCATTGACATTGCCGTTAACGTTGTTGTCGTTCCCGTTGCCGTTAAGGTCAATTTGCCCATCCCCATCTGCCCATCTCTCCACGGGTGCGCACTCCACCTTATGGCGCAGCTTCCAATCCAGCGCCTGACAAGCACGTGAGCAATAATTCACTGCTCCGCACACAGAGCACCGACGGAACTCATGCTTCCGGGTCTCGGGTCGCCCGCAGCCCGAATGAGAACACAGTCGGAGCTCCGGGCCGGGAGTCCGACCCGAAAACCACTCGGACAGAAATTGGTTGGCCGGGTGAGGCGCCGGAGACGGCACATTACACCCGAAATCGCTCAACAATGGGCAAACGCCCTCGGTGGCCTGGCGGTCGGGGGTCCACGACAGCCAAGACCTGGGGACCACGGCCGACGGGCACGCCACTAAGACGGTGGCTAACTCACGCGCGTTGGCTTGGATTAAAAATCGGCGTCCCTCGGCGATGTTGCGCTTCACCCCGTAGCCATCCTGCAGGCAGTGACCCAGCTCTCGGAGAGCGTCGACGTGGCCCAGATAAGCGGCGCGTGCGCACAACGCGACGCCGGCGGGCAAATTCTTGTCGGTCTTCGAGCCGCCGCTGCCGTTGAACTGAATGATGGCGAGTGAGTACAGCGCCGGCGGGTGAGAGCCAATCGCGGCCTTCGCCATTAGTGATGCCCCGGTTCCTCGATTTTGCAAACAGTAGAACCGAATCTGCGCCCCCAGCAACAATAATGAATCTCAGTGATTGGATAAATTTACTGCTATCAGGAAAAAACGAAAAATATAATTTTCAAATTTTATCACATTTTGTTAGAGAAGAAAAAAGCTAAACAATACCAACCATGCCCAGAGTGAAACAGGCTTCCACGTTTCCGGTGTCGGCGCAGAGTTTCAGGAACCGGTGAGCGGATTCCGACCAGTTTTTTGCTTTGACTGCGAGCATTCTCCGCGAGGCTTTCGATAGAACTACCGGATTAAGGCCTAATCCGTTGAGTCTTTTGCATCTGTTCATTGAAACAATAATAACAAAACGTTGGATTCAGATGACCACAAATTTGAAAATCAAAAGTATCTGAACTCAAACAGGAAAATCATTTTTTCAGCATTAGATAAACAGAGATGATTCGAAAACATCGCCTTTACTCAAATTCAAAGTAGTATATATGTAGTTTTTATTAATGCGCCAGTCATATCCTTATACTACTTTTTATCCCTTCATTTCTTAATTCTCCTCGCAATTTCAGCAAGCAATAATTGCAAAAAATTGGATTTTCAAAATCAAGGAGTTAATTCTCCAACAGAAAACACATCACGGAGTTAAAAAAATGAGTATTTCATTAAATTGAATTCTGAAAGAAACTTTAACATTCACTCAAGTTTAAGTAAAAACAAAACAACATACGTTATAAGAACATTGATGAAATCGGCTGGGCAGCTAGCGGTGGAGCTGAGTTTACAGAGGATAGAGAGGACAAGATCGTCCGGCAAAGCATCAAAGAAGTCACATCCCCCGGGGAAGCCTCCGTCAATCTCCGGTGAAAACTTCATCTTTTTCCGGCACCCAATCTGCTCTCCGGTAGGTAACACCGCCACTCTCCTTCTCTTCACCACTCCTCCGTCAACGTCATTCGAATTCATCACTCTAGGATAACACAGCCCTCTCCTAGTTCTCATTTCACCAACACATACACACACACACACACCACTACAATTCTCTCTGTCGAGTGCGTGTTGTGTGTTTTTTTTCCTTCCTTCTTCCTTTTCTTTATCTTCCTGAGAAGATATGAGAAATGTGAGAGGAGCTGCCTTATATATATACACAAGGAGAGAAGGGAAGTGTAAAGAAGGCAACAACAGTATTTTTTTATGGGAGTGGAATTACGAATTTACCCTTACGGTTTCACTTCTTGTCTTTATTTACCTAAAGAAGGTGGTCAAACGGCGTTGACCAGATCCCCACGGCCGTCGCTGTACTCTCTCTCTCTCTCTCTCTACGCTTTTGTACTGTCTCGGTGAAAAAGTGAAAACACAATCTGACACAAAATTACAGTCATCAATTTTTACTGTCCGGATTGAGTGAATTTCAAATCTTATTTCAATAATTAAAAAAGATACCTAAAGTGTCCAATTTCAAAACTTATCCAACCACGCCTACATTTTTATTAGGGTAAATTATACGTAGCTCTATTATGTTTGATATAACTACAAATATTCTCGTTATTTATAAAATTATAAATATTGTTAAGATTTATAATTGTTTAACAAATAACTTATTTTTATTTCTTTTTATGGGTAAATTAACTAAAATGCTCTTATGCACTGAATTATTTTTTATTTAATTCTTAAATTTTTTTGGACTACAATGCTCACGGAGAGGTTTCTTAAGTTTTTTACACAGATGAGGAATAATGCAATTTGCCTCGAATTATT
Organism: Sesamum alatum; assembly: GCA_034509735.1. Lineage (NCBI taxonomy): Eukaryota > Viridiplantae > Streptophyta > Magnoliopsida > Lamiales > Pedaliaceae > Sesamum > Sesamum alatum. The sequence continues at coordinate 3,967,105 of JACGWO010000012.1, read as the reverse complement.
TTTCTACAATTTTAATAAAAACAATTTAATGACAAAATAGTTAATTTTAAGCCTTTGGTTAAAATTTACAAATCTCAGGGGGTATTTATAATTTTTCAAATACAAGGGATATTTATAATTATGTCAAACCTTAAGAGATGTGGATGTAATTTATCCTATTTATTATGGATAATTACATTTACATATCATAATTTATGATATGTGTAAATTATTTTTATTTTTTGCCTGACTACAGAATTTATTCCAAATAGCATAAAAGTATAAGTAGTTTTGATTTTTCAAAAAGTATGGGTAGTTTTGTGTAAATAATGTTAATATTTCTGATGGGTTTATATATAATTATCCAAAATAAATGGGTGGTTTGTGTAAACAGACGATAGGTAAGAAGGTATAAATGAAATTATCCATATTTGTTATTCTTAAATTCGGATAATTACATCTACACTTTTTGACTTGGGGTCTATTTACACAATTCATCATATTTGTTGAATAATTATACATACGCCCACAAGAAACGTCAACATCATTTGCACAGACCACTATGTTTTTTTGAGTCAGGTGTGGTTTCTGTATTACTCAGAAAGACATAAGTGGTTTAAGTAAATAGACCATAGATTATGAGTGTAAATATAATTATTCCTGTTAAATTTATAGGTTGTTTTGATTATTTTATAAATTTTATAAAATATTTTATAAGATGTTTGAAAGTCCGTAAAATATTGAAAAGTATTTGACAAAATTTTTACAGAATGGGCTTACAAAATTGAGATGTTGGGTGCTTATTCAAGTTGTTTATCTTATTCTTGTAAAAAAAAATTAAAGTAAATATAAACAGCTAGAGCAAGATTTTATTAGAATCAATATTATTGAAAATTTATTGTTTCCTACCATTTAAAATCAACATTTTTTTTGAATTTATTGAGACTTTGGTCCTAATATTTATTTCCAAGATGGAAAGTATAATTTACTAAATTAAAGAAAAATTTATTAATTTGATATTTGACCTTGACTATGTTTAGAAAATATTAAACCATTTTCATCAAAATTATATGCTACATTGTATTAATATAGTTAATTTTTTAATATTTTTCTTGCATCTCTTGAAATCAAGTGCACTCAAACAAGCTTACCAACTAAGGAAGTATATTCAATTTCATTTCATCTTATCTCGTGAAATATTTTTGGATCAGATATGCAATTGCATGTGAAAATTTTCTCTCAAAATTATACTTTAAGCACATTTAACGGGTTTAATGCAATTTATCCCTGTGATATTGCAAATGAGCAAATTACCCCTCTATGAAAAGAAAATAGCAATTTATCCTCCTGTATTTTCCAAAATGAAGCAATTTAAGCAGGGAGGTAAATTGCTCATTTAACCACTCTAACAAAAGACATATCATATCAACTGTAATTATTATATTTTAGGATAATTATATTGACACCACTCAAGTTAAATTTAAATACACAACATCTCATTCATTTTTCAAAATTATAGGGGGAATTAGTGTGCACTTTCTGGTGCGTTTGTATAAAACATTGCTAATAAACTGTATTTGTAGTTATAATTATAACCTCAATATGTTAATTTGTATTTAAAAAAAATTAAAAAAAATATTTGTATATCGAGAAATATGAATTTAAATTACCATTTATTTATTTATTTTATGTAATGCATTTTACACATCATATCAACTATTATTAGCTAAACTAGGAATTTCGGATACCATATTATGTTTGATTTTGTTTTTGAAATGTTTTACTTTATTTTGTGAAGATAGAAAGAGAAAAACAAAGACAAATAAGTGTGTGTTAGATATAGAGTGTATGTTTGGATTTGTTCTTGGAGTTAATTTTAAATAGTGTAAAAAATATATTGTATATATTGTGTTGTATATTGGGAGACAAAAAATGTTGTTCATTGTCAAATTATGTCTCTTTTATATATTTTTAGGGTAAATTACAGTCACCTATCCATTAAGTTTGACATAATTACAATATACCCCCCTGATTTGTAATTTTTAACCAAAGGCCTGAAATTGACCATTTTGTCTTGAATTTTTTAATAAAATTATAGAAAAATCAGCGAAGACAAATTGCATCATTGCTCCTTTGTGTAAAAAATTTAATAAATTTCTTCCTGTGCATTGTAGTCACAAAAATTTTATGAATTAAATAAAAAAATAATTTAGTGCATAAGGGCATTTTGGTCAGTTAACCCATAAAAATGAATGAAAATGATGTATTTGTTAGACGGTAACAAATCTCAGGAGGTATTTGTAATTTTTCAAACAACGAGAATATATTTATAATTATGTCAAATCTAAGAGGAAGTAGCTGTAATTTACCCATATTTTTATATATGTATATATGTATTTAGTAATATTTGGTTTTATTTGTCTGTAATGTGTATATTGAGGGACAAAAAATACTATTCATCGTCAAATTATATCCTTTTTATATATTTTTATCAATATATATATAATAATATTTATTTATTTGTATATGTATGTATGCATGTATGAGAGAATATATCAAAATTACCCAAAATATTCGGTAGATATATATTGAATAATATCATGTTTGATTTTATTTTCACATAATACCAAATACGGTAAGAAAATAAAACTAAACATAATAATAATTTTTTCCATTGACAGATGGCGCGTGGGTGTGGTTACGGGGAGAAAGAGACAAAAAAGGGTGGGTGTTGAGATGCACGCGGTGTGGGTGAGGGTGGGAGTGGTGTGGCAGTAAACAACAAATTCAGGTAGCAAAATTTGGGGTTTCTCTAACCACTGGAAGGTCAAAGGAGGGATTGGAGTTACAGCACAGCAGAGAGCGTCTGTTGTTTGTTTTCACTGTCCAATTTTTTGGATTCCTTTTTTGCCCTTTTTTCAGTTCCCAATTCAAATTTTGCTTTCGCTACCCAACAATTCTTGGTAACTAAACATTTGGTGGAAGAGATAAAGCTGAACCGGACATGAGATCAACGAGCTTTTCTCTCTCCGTACAAATTATATTTTTAGTCTCGTAAAATAGAAAATTACACTTTTAGTTTCGTAAGATAAGAAGTTTAATATTTTTATATATTTGCTTTATGGGATTTTAAAATAATTCTGAAATTAAAAAAAAAATCGACATGCTTATTTCTTTGCTTTACGAAATTTTAAAAATAATCTCAAAATTGAGAAAATTCGGCACATTTAGTTATCTGTTTTATGAGATTCATGCAACTATGTGTGTCGATTTTTTATCAATTTTGGGACCATTTTTGAAAATCCCTGGAAGTATAGACCGAATATGTCGTATTTTTCAATTTTGGGATTCCTGTAAAATGAATGACTGAATGTGTTGATTCACATATTCTATGGGAATAACAATATAATTTTACCCTTTCTCTTCGTTGGGCTTGGTGACGCCGTCCATGTGAATTGTAACCACACAAGGTATTAATCGATCGATCACACATAATATAGTTGATTCAATGATTTACGGCTCATGTGGTCACACATCACATGGACCGTACCGAATTTTCCCTCTTCATTCTCGACCAAACAAAATAGATTAAATTATATTGATACTCCTCAGATTATGTCCAAATACATATATATTCTATGTTATTTGTAAACTAGTATGAACCCCATGCTATGCATGAAAAATTATAAATTTTTTAAAAATTTTAGAACTTTTAAATTACATAATGGATATATTTTAATAACCGTCCTACTATATACAATAGCGCAAACTTATTTATACAAAACTCAATATTAAATCCTTTACTAAGTTTATTTATAGAACATTGAGAAATTAAAATTATTTTATAAGTTTCAAATACTATATATATTTATTCAAATAAAATACATTATGTAAAAGATATTATCATATTACCCTGACAGAATTTCTCCTAAAAAAATGTGATTCATATGAAATGATCCTTTAATAAAGTTTCTGCAAGTAAGAATTAAAAAAAAAAAAAAAAAACATTAGCAAGACTTTTTATTTCCACCATAAAAAGATTAACAATATTTGAAACTAATAAAATATATATATTTCTTAATCATATGCAAATAATACAAATATACTATAAGAAATTAACAAAGGTACAAACATAACATAATAAATTTTTTTTTATAGTAGTTGGGTTCATGCCCATTATTTATCATAAATACTGTAGATAATATCGAGTTACTTTTTAATGAATAATCATTTATAGTGTTGAATTTTCAACTTGAAGTTGTTAATTTTCACTCGACCCTGAACTTATTAATTGTCTATAATTTTGTTTTATCCTTTTGTCAGTTTCATTTGCTTTTTATGGACCAAAGAATAGAAATAAATAATTTACTCATAAATTTTAATCTCTATACATACTCTCACAAATTTTTATTTTTGGCACTCCATCAAACATATTAAATATAAATACATTATATAAAAGATACTATCATATTTTTCCTATGATATAAACAAATTTCTCTTAGAAAAATTATAATTCGTAATAAATTATTCGTTTTGTACTCAAGTTTTTTTTTTGGGGAAATAAAAAAAAAATACTATAATTTTTTTATTTCCTTCATCAACAATAAAGTTAATAACAACTGAAACTAATAAACAGTGAAAATATTTATATTTTTAAATTATATGCTAAGAATACATATATACACAAAGAAATTGCAAATACTACAAACGAAGATATAATAGCACTATATACAAAAAGATATAATAGTAATATAATAAGTAATAACAATACCCGTTACAATTTGGAACCTATAGATGCCATTCCAATATATTCGTTCCAAATCTAGATTTTTTTGTAGTGTTTAATTATCAAAGATATTGTAAAGTAATCGAATTATATTTTAATAAGTCATTCTAATTATTTCTATCAGGTTGGATATTTTCTACCCTGAACATTTAAATTAGAAAACAAGTAGACAGTGACAATTATGAAAAAAAAAATTAAAATAAAAAATACCTAAGAATGAAAAATTAATTTGAAACCATATGCAAACATCACCAAATACTAAAATGGATCAAAGAAATTTGGCGATGAAAGTATCACAAATATTTTTAATCTATACATATAATTCAATAATTGTTCTAAATAAATAAACATGAAATTTAACGAACAAAGCTTGAACAATTGGAGAACTTTAATAGAAATAAAAATATATAAACTAATTTAAGTAAAATATTGACGACTATATCTCCGTACTTGAAAAGAGAGCAAGATCTTAATCAACTTTTTTATGATTAAAATTAAAAAAAAATGTTGATGAACTATTATTAAATAAAAATATTTGTTCATTTAGCGGTCAAGTAGATAAATAATGACTATTTGATTGAAAGAAATTATGATTTTTTAAAAGAAAATAATATGAATGAATTGTTGTAACTAAAGGTAAATATCTGAACAGAAAAAATCATTAATAAATTGAACAAGCAAAAGTATCCAATGAAAGATGATGGAAAAAAAGATAATTCAAAATTAAAAATTCAAAAAAGATTAAGTAATTACTAAAAAGTTAATAATAAAAGCAAATAAATCAATTATAAAAATACTACACTTTTAAGAAGTAAATATATGAATATTTCATTGTAGATTCTCCATTAAAAAAGTAAAAAATAATATTTAAAAGATGAAGAACGGAAGATTAACTAAAACACGAAAATAAAAATACATAAGTAATGTGAAATTGAACATCACACAACAAAAGGAATAAAAACAAAGTCGTTTGGTAATGTATCATGGAAAGAAGATACCACTGGTCCATCAGGTTGCTCTTTACATCAATGAAAAAATATATTATCAAGTATGATCACCTATTGAGAGGACTTTTTATTTTCTAAAAATAATTGTAAATAAAAACTGAAATTGAAAAATTCATATATTTGTCAAGTATGACCATTCTTTTGTGTTGCAATAAATTCAAATCTACGAAGCTTAATTACAATAGATTAATGTTAAAATTTTGATAAAGCAACATCAAAAACTTATTTCACTAAGGAAAACAAAATATTCATATGGGAGAAGATGACAAAATGTATTTTGTACATAAGCTTTTAAGCAGAGTAGTGAGATATGATTTTTCAAAACTGAATAATAATAGAATATTAATCAAATTCAATTATAAAAAAAGAAAAAAAATTAATGGAATTAAAAGTTTACTTTATTAGTATTAATGAACCAATAATAATTATGTTATTGAAAGATATAAATTATAAAAAATAATAATTTTACCTAATTAATTAAAATTAAAAAATTTACTGCATGAGGTATACCAAGAGATTGATATAAGTTTTAGTGACCAAGTATATGATTAAAATAAACATAAATTATTAGTGATAAGATGAAAAAATTTTATAATTAAAAATTAATCCAAAATTTTGAATATGTTTAAAATAAATGCAAAATTAGTATCCTAATTTTTAAAGTAGAATTTAGTATAAATAAACACTAATCTTGAAGATAGAAATTTTTAGGTAAATACAAATTTAATTTTTAATTTAAAATAGATGATATTACTAACCCATGACTTTTTTCCTAATAATAGAAAAATCAAAATTACCAAAAAAAGGCATTTGGTCAAAATTGACTTAATTGTGGTCAACAATCATTTTGCTATATATATATATATATATATATATATATAGATTACAAATATATTCCTTGAGGTTGTAATTATGATTATAAGTACACCCCTAATTTAGCAGCAAAATTTACACAAATTTTTCATGAGGTACATTACACTTACACCCCCTCAAGGGGTGTATCTGTAAGTTTGCAAATGGTATGTTGTATTTGTGTATCTTGACATAATATCAAGGGTGTCAATATAATTTACCCAAAAAAAAAATTGCGCTTGAATTAATTGGTTTGGAATATAGAATTTTGAATCGTGATAATAAATTTTTCGAATTTATTTGGATCATGCAATGCATAAGTCTAATTAATTTTATTAAAAAATTAATTGAGAGTTGTCACTATAAAATTAAAAATAAAAAATTCCGATAAATTTGATGAAGATATCATTACATAAAACGATATAAATAAAATATGTGCAAAATATAAATTTTTTTAACATCAAGTGAATGTAATTTATTTATTAGAAATTCACAAACTCAATTATTTTAAGTTAATGGGTAAATAGACATTTTAGGATAGTACGTAAGTTTTATCATACCCATGTGACTAATTTAAACTATGAGATTTATATACGAGTTTTCACTATTATATTGAGTCTGAGTTTGGGTATCATATGCCCATCAACAACCTAAGTCTGAAAGCTCCCTAGTGAAGTATTTTTCTAAAAATAGACATCTAAAAAGTTTTAATCATAAGGGATAATATCTCGCATAAGATCGTTCAATCAAGAAGAGTTATTGGACTACTCCAAGTAATAAAAATCTGATCAATAAAATTATTAATATTTTTCCCTTTTAATTCTCGTAATTATTCGTCCACTCTCGTTACACTATATTGATAAAGATAATTAAAGAAATAATTCATTTTGCGCGCTTTATTTAGTTAAGTCCTGAATTTTGGTCATTTGATATTGTGAAATAATTTTATTTATTAAAATATATCAATAATTTTTTTTTCAATTTTTTTTTACAAGGGGTTCCAATAAAGTCATATGAAAATGAAAAGTGGCACATATTCTTTCTACTATGAAATTTGGGACACATGAATTGTCAATTATCCAATCTTTTTAATTCCCTTCAAACCAATTTTTGACCTTTATTATTGCACACAACATTTAATCTTTAGTATATATACCCAAAATCTTTTTTGCTCAAAATATAGGGGAATTCAAAGCTAAATTACTTTAGAATCCATTTTATAAAAGAAAAAGGCAAAATATTCTACTTGATTTTGTCAAAATAGATTTTTTTTTAAAAAATTTATGGTTGTGTTTGTCCAAGAATCTAATAACAAAAATAAAAAGAATTCTTGATCAATATTCTCAGCACATATCAGGATAGTGCATTCCCATTTTATTTTATTGTTTTGGAAAAAAGTCAGCCCATAAAGGGAAGTTATTCTCAATTTAATATTATCCATGATAGAATATTAAGTGATAAATTTTAAAATTATCATTAAAAATATTTAATTTTTTATATGACAACAATTTAAATTTTTTTACAATATAATTATTAGTGACAAAATTAATTATAAAATTTGTAGATAATTCGTGACACCTTTTGACAACTTTATGCATAAATTTTAGCCATTAATTATGCTTTGTGACAATTTTTATGCGATAATGGTTACTATTAAAAGTATTAAAATTGTTACAAGAATAAAATGAAAATTAGTGTCACTTTATACTGATAATTTTAATGTTGTCACTTAATATTTTTATCGCTAATTATATTCTCTTTTTTCTATGTTATGTAATAATAACGACACATTTACAATAACAATTTTATCCACAATATTTTTTTCATTAATTATCACTAGCTACAACTTTTACAATAGCTCCCACTACTAAAACTATAAAATCCTTACAAAGACAAAATAAATAATTACAAACTTAATATGCCACTTAGTAATATATTTTTTTTTTTCACCAATTATATCTTCTTACGATGTCGGATTATATCTTATGAAGGTCGTACCAAGACTTCTCCACAGAGTATTTAGGATTTTCAAATAAGCTTTAGATATATTTTATTAATTGAAGGTCTTTATAATCAGCCCTGGAGCATCCTAAACCCTAATATGAACAGATTTACCATAACAATAGAATCACTTTCGTATTTATGGTTCATGTGAGATCGTATAGTTGAAAGAAATCTATAAATAGCCGCCCTTTATGCAACACTTATAACTTTTGGTATCTTAATATTCTTACGACTTTCTTATTATTTATCTTCCGATCTACTAACATAATCATCAAAAGGCGACATTCGGGGCCTTCCCGATATGGTTCTGACGGCAATTTTTAAGCTTACAATTGAGAGAATCAAAACATATTATATACTCTTTAAGAATAGCAATCACATAATAAACCTTGTTCCAGATTTTTGGTAGTAACATCTTATTTTTAATCTCAAATCTCATATAAGTATTTATTTTTAAACTATAAACTAGTTACACAATAAGTTTAATCTACTAATTACCTAATTTAAATTTCAATCTAGTCACACTCACACTAAAAGATTTCCTCCCAATTGCACCAAAAATCCCCCAAGGAGGAAAAGGTAAAAGTAATCATAATAAGGATAAATTACAACTATCTCCTCTGAGGTTTGGCATAATTACAAATACCTTTTTGTTGTTTAAAAAATTACGAATACATTCTTAAAATTTATAACCGTCTAACAAATAACTCATTTTCATCCATTTTTATGTGTAAACTGACCAAAATGCCCTTGTGCATTGAATTATTTTTTTTCATTTTTAAAATTTTTTTGGACTACAATGCGCATGAAGAGGTTTTTTAAATTTTTTACACAGAGAAGCAATAATGCAATTTGCCTCAGCTGATTCTTTTATAATTTTAATAAAAAAATTTAAGGGCAAAATGATCAATTTAAGATATTTGCTTAAAAATTATAAACCTCAGAAAAATATTTATAATTTTTTAAATTATAAGAGAGTATTTATAATTATGTCAAATTTCGTGATCGTAATTTATCCTTATAATAAAATTACGGCAAATCTCTTTGAGGTAATGATGACGGTCAAAGCCGTCGAAAAGGAACAAAGTTTCTGCAAACATCGTAAAAAACAGATAAAATCGCATTCGCGTGTTGACACGAAAGTAAAAAGCGCCGGCTCAATGTCACGTCGCCGTCGTAAAAATAAAAGAGTTTGGCGTCACATCAATTAGAGGCGTGTTTAACTTAATGTAATTAAGTAGCATTGTTACGCCTTTTGCATTTTTTCGGGAAAAAGGTGCATGTTTATTTCATTTGTTTCTTTTTTAATTAAGTAAATCGTATTTGTTTGGAAAAATGAAAGGCTAAGTTAAAATTTCCTTGGCTGATTAGTCTGACATAATTATGAATAACTCATCATTTTTAAAAAAAAATATATATATATTTTTTATTTTTTAAATAAAAAATAATTATATAATTCTTAAATGATCAAATAAAAATTATTATTTTATTATTATTGATATTGAAAAAACAATATTTCAAAGAATATAAAATGATCTGCGGATGAATAAAGTAAATAATCCATATGTCATATTAGTCCATAAAAATATTATATTTTTTTTAAAAATATATAAATTATAATTCATAAGAGACATTTTGGTAAGTTCACCACAAAAACATGACACTAATACCCCTCAGGAAGTGTAGCTGTAATTTCACAAAAGACAGGGGGTAAACATGGAAAGCTATGCCTGGAGTTGTTTTTGAGATTATTCTATTTTTTGTTTTTTTTTAAATGGAAAATTAAGTTGATATTAGAGTCTTCAAATAATTTAACACTAATAAATTTACACTTTGATATATTTTATATTTTATATTTATTTTGCTGATATTATCTGATGTTATTCCTTTATCTCGAAGAATATTAATTCTATTGCTATGATTAATTAATAAAAATATTTTTATTGGCAATCATGCAAATTATTGAGTATGAATGAATAATATTGAATTACACTGTTCAATTTTTCTATTAGTTTTAGTATTTAATAATATATTGGCAATCATGCAAGTATTATTGAATTACACGTTCAATTTTTCTATTAATTTTAATATTTTAATAATATATATGACAAATATTTGTAAAAAAATTAAAAATGGAATACTACTTGAAGTAAAATTTGTTATTTTTGAGAAAAAATAATTATTATTGACAAAAGACAAGTCCAAATATGAAACAAAAATAGTATCTGTTTAACACATGAAGAGAAAACGGTCTTTAATAAATTAAGTTTTTTTAAAAGTGATTTTTTCTCAAACACTACCAAATTTAGCTTTAATATATTTTTTATTTTATAAATATTACACACTTTTGATTCTGCTACAACTTCCAATTTTTTTTTTACAAAAATCACTTTTTCAAAAACAGAAACTTTAGGCAACACTCCCGTAATATGTAATCTCCGTTTCTATTAAAAAACAAAAAGAAAGAAAGAAAGATTAATGTAATAAAATAATAATTACTTTTATTAAGAAAAAAAAAGAAAAAAGAAAATAGAAAGCGACTCCAACAAAGCCAAAAATATTTGTTTACAAATAATATTATGTTTCATGGTATGTGAAAATAACATTAGTATTTCAGACAACGAAGTTTTTGTCTTGTTGGTAAGTTTGGGATCCAAAATTATGTGTTCAAAGATTAGGTAATCGGTCAGAAATCTATTAATTTCAGTTACTTTTCTACTTTAATAATAATTTCTCTAGTTGCTTATTTAATTTAGAACTATTTTTTAAAAAAAATTAATTTTGATATGTTAATATACTGAATGAATTTAGCTGATTTACTCTTTCAAAAAAAGAATAACACTAGTATGTCACTGGCCCACAAGAAATAACGCTAATAACGACATATATTCATTGCAAAATAATGCAGTTTGGTGCTAATGTAGATTAACAATAAATTTAGTAAAAAAATTACTTGATAATTAGCTAGCTCAATACTGATATTAGCATAAAAAAATTTCATAATTATTCAGCCATTTTCTTGTAGTATTATTAATATTTTTTGAGAAATAAAATCAAACGACGTGTAAGAGAAGATCATAATAATCCGCATGTTGAGTCACTAGAAGAAATATTACTTTTGGTAATGACTAATTATTATGATCAAAAGTGAAAAAATGTGGCAAATACTAAATTAACTACTGTCGCACAACGGCTATTAGCTGTTGCTTTTGCACGCGAAGCTAAAATATTAATTAACCATATCTAAAACCATAGAAAATGTTTTGGTTATAATTAAAACCAGGACAAATGTTCATCAATCGTGGTCAAAACTTAATTTTTTGTATCGTTTTTGTTTGATTACGGTGGATAGTATTGATTTATCATAGTTTTAGGGTTAAATACAGTTACCACCCTTAAAGTATTCATCCTACATCAACTACCCCCAAAGTATTAAAACATTCAAACAACCCCATAACTTTCTAAGTCCTTTAACTTTTAAGTCTAAAAAGTCTATTTTACCCTTACTAAAAGTTGATTTCTAAAAACAAATTAAACGATTTTTAAAATACTAAAATCACCTTTTGTCGAAGATCTGTCTAATTTTAGTTTCACTTGTTCATCGAGCTCTTTTTATTTTCATAATCCTAAAATACGAGCCCATTTTATTTTAATTCCACTTGTTTGTCAAATCAAATTAAAAAAAGATTTATACATGCATATATATTTATATATTTACTTAAATAAACATACAATTAATAAAATCGAAAGGGCTGATGAGCTAATAAGAAAATATACAATTAATATATATTTATAATATATATTTGTATATATATGGTAATTATATAAATGTGACAATTATATGAATGTATAAATTTATTTTTAACTTGGTTTGACAAATAAGTAAAGTTAAAATAAAATGAGATGCAAATACTTTAGGATTATAAAAATAAAAAGAGCTCGATGAACAAGTAAAACTAAAATTTTACAAAGCTTAAAAAAAGAGTGGTTTTGGTATTTTAAAAATCTCTTTAATTTTTTTTTCAGAATTAATTTTTAGTGAGGGTAAAATGGACTTTTCAAACTTCAAAATTAAAGGAGTTAGTAGGTCAGGGTGAATTTTGAAGGTTTTAATACTTTAAGGGGTAATTGATGTGGGATGAATACTTCATGGGTAGTAACTGTATTTAACCCTAATTTTTAAACTGTGGTCATTACCATGTAGGGAATAATTTATTTTTTTATAATGAATTTTACGTAGTTAGGTGATGGTTCTTGGCGGGCTACGGTGAGTCAGCACTCAACGCCAGGACGGATGGGGAGGCACAATCTTCCCTGTCGAGTCCGTGCAGTGCCACCTTTACCTTTCCATTTTTCTTTTAACAAAAATATACAAAGAATAAAATATCAGAACAAATAGAATTAAAACTCGCTTATATATATAGAGATAATAAACTTTAAATAGTAATAAATTTATTTAAAATGTCAAAATCAAAATTCTTTAATTTAATATAAATTCAGCCGAAGAAATAGACAAAAGCCGTTGAGGGTGAGGCAGCCACAGCGGTGTTGTATGGCGTTTAGTCTTAAAAAGAGACACGAGAAGAAAATAATGGTGACTTCACAGTTTTGGATGTTCTTTCCATTGCCATCATTTTCAGATATATTCTATGCTCTTTTCCCAATTAATTAAATTATAAAATTTTAATTCAAATTAATTTTGACGATACCCGAAATGTATCAAGCACATTAAAATTTTTATATCACATAATTATACACTATAATGAAATATAATATTAGTGATAAAAATTAGGGTAAATTACAGCTACCTTCCCTGAGATTTGACATAATTATAAATACCCCCTCGTTGTTTGAAAAATTACAAATATCCTCCTGAGGTTTGTAACCGTATAACAAATAACTCATTTCCATCCATTTTTATGGGTGAACTGACCAAAATGCCCTTATGCAAACTGAATTATTCTTAATTTTTATTTTTATTTTTTTGGAATACGATGTGCAGGGAGAGGTTTCTTAAATTTGTTACACAGAGGAACAATAATGCAATTTGCCTCGGTTGATTTTTCTACAATTTTAACTAATAATTCAAGGGCAAAATGGTCAATTTCAGCATTTTGGTTAAAAATTACAAACCTCAGGATGGTATTTGTAATTTTTCAAACAACGACGAGGTGGTATTTGTAATTATGCCAAACCTCAGGGGAGGTGGCTGTAATTTACCCTAAAAATTAGGCATAAAGTTGTCATTATAGATAATTAGTATTGACACATATATAGTGACAACACTAGAAGAAATATATCATTTAATCATAGTTAACTATGATTAAAAAATAAATAGTTGTAGTAAAAAGTTAATGACCACGGCCACGCAATCGTTGTTTGGCTGTGGTTTTTGCGAGTGTGCATAATAAATTTGTCATGATTAAAAGTCATGGCAAAATAATTTCAGAGTGGATAAGTTAAGTTTTTGCATCTGTTTTTATTTAACCGTGGTTATAATAATTATTTACGACGACTTTATTTCATAGACAATAAAATCATAGTTAATAATAACCTTTTTTTCTAATACAACACAATATAGTGATAATAATTATCTATTATCACTATGTTGATAATCAATATATAGGTGTCAATTTTCTTTATCTAGTGATACTTTAAACCCAACTTTTCGTTACTAATTCTTTTCATAATTTTTTATAAAATAATAATAATTATTAAAACCGTAAAATTAGTTATTGTAATAATTAGATAAAAGTTCTTTGTCGTTAGTTTTTTCATTTGTCGCTAAAACCATAAAACTAATTATATGAATTATAAAGTATTTGTTAGTTTTATTTAGCAAAAGCACTTTAGTGAGATTTTCAGTTGCCTACTTGCTAGTGGTTTTTGGAATAATCAATTTTCAAAATAAACAACTATTACTATATGTACAATTTATTCTATCTACATAGAATATTTAATTTCTAATAATTTTATCGAATTGTGATATATATGGAGTTCGGATTTATATCAAATATAAAAGGTTTTTTTAACTCATGAGGAGCTACAAGCACGATAAAAATAACACCAAACGGTAGTACTCCAATGGTTAAGTCAGTAAACTCCTTTAGACGTGAAGCAAAAAATAGATAATAAACATAAGTAAAAGTTGTTGTACCAGCATCTGGAGCGTGTGCAAGTATTGTGGAGTCAGTACGATTTCCCATAAATAGTTGATCCAACCTTCATCGGATAATCGTGAATGTTACGTACATAAATATCAAATTTGAACCGAGTCGAATTTGAGCCGCGCTACGATCATAGAAAGCCTATCACATTAAACCACCTCCCAAAAATTGGTCGGCATAAACAATTATTGTCGTCCAAACATATAAACACGACTCTAGGGTTAAGTTTATATTCTTGAAGAGGGTTTGATTTTTGCAGGTTAGGTACTAATTTAATTAATGATATTAAGCACGCTTATTACTATCTGATTATCCTATTATTCCTATATATGATTAAGGCATCTTAGTTTAAAAAGTTGGTTGCTTTACTTGCAAGGAGGGGCGTTGTACTTCTCCATGCATGTCACCATCCATACCTCACCTCGCTTAAACAAGTTAGATACTAATTATTTTTTTAAAATAATATTTCCTTTAATTCATAAATATATTTAATTTTTACTTTAATACAGTGATTCGGGTCGATGATTGCAGTGACTTCAAGGGTAGCTAGTCTAGTCTGCAGGATAAGTGCTTGGGATATGAGAAAACGAGCACAGGTAAGGCTCTTTGGGAGGTCGACAGCTAAAACCCTCCGATGATTATGTCAATAAGGTGCGAGATTGAGGGAAAAAATGAAAATGACATATGTACCTTGGCCTAAAAATAGTTCTGGAGTATATTTGTCTGGGCCCCACATGTCGTGATCTTATTGACTGTGGTGGTTTCTGGTTTTAGGTCATCGGATCGAGCAGGACGGAGTGCAACCCGAACCGAGTGAAAAACGCATGGATCCTTGTTATGTTTGGGTATTTTTATATATCTTTTTAAAGTCCTTGTTATTAGATCTCTATCAAATAGTTGAAAAATTTCTTGTTGAGAATTAGGAATTTCTTTTCATTATTCAAGTATAGGATTATTATGTTTTTATTATCGTTCCTATAAATTGTTTTTCTTCGATGGTATTTCACTCGCTTTATTTAATTTCTTATTTTAGAATGTATATATCGTGAAACAATTTTCATCTAATGCTCGTTTAGTCGTATTAACCCTTCAAGAAATGAAAAGAAGTCGCGCCTTTTCCATCATCGTTAAGACGGAAACAAGACTATCGAATTATTTTATACGACATAATACTATATATGGAATCGATGAGTATTTATAAGTACTCTAGTCTAATAATTAAGAATGTGTATAATTAATTTAGCTAATAAGGGCGTAATCTACATATATTAATGATGTACGCAAGCGTCCCATATTGATCGCAGACAAGGAGCTTGAGCAGTTTATAAGCTCCAAGGTCTCCTCTCCCTAGTGCGGCGCATTTTTAGGACAAAATCGTGAAGTTCATACAAAATCAGAGCAGATAGTATCTCGCGCAACGAGACATCGATCGAGCCACAAGTCGTATCATTCGCCGCAGTCTATGGGAATGAGGTCAGTGCTAGTCCCAAGCCTCTCGACTGGGTGGTTGATGATGTAGGCCAACATCTATAAGCCTCAAGGCCTCATTTTCCTAGCGATATAAAGTCAAAACAAAACCGTGAGTCTCATACAAAATCACAACAGACAATATTTCACGTAATGGGATACGATCGAATCGCAAGTTGTATCAATTAAATATATATTAGGTAATTAAAAGCTTTAATTAGTCAGCATTATTTAATAATAATGTGATGAGATGGGGTGGGGGGTTGACTTAATTAATTATGATGGGCAGGCGTGACTTGGTTAGCTCCGGTGGTTGAAGTCTTCCATATCTCACTTTATTTTATATACATTACATGCATGCATGCATACATACAAGTTATGTATCTATATTTGTGTGTGTGTAAGAACATTTGTGCTTGTCTTAGGTGGTCTTTTAGGGTGACACGTGGTGGATAACTTATGGTTCATAATTTTGCCTAGCTATGATCACTAATTTTTTTTAATAGTAAAAAACACTCTTTATTATCACAGATTAAATGCCATTACAAAAGGAGAGGTGGTAAGTCTTGTACAATAAAAATTTGGATCTGACATTACAATGTTTTGCACAAGACATGACATTTCATAGAAAATCTGCATAGTAGAGTAGACTGATTTGCAGCTGCCGTTTTAGCCAAAAGATCGGCTGCTCGATTAACCTCCCTATAGCCAAAAGTGAGCACCACTTCATCAAACTCTGGTGCTAGGTTCCTTGAATCCCTAATTAAAGGGATTAACTCCACTGGTGCTGGGACCTCCCCAAGGAAAAGGAACAATAACGCTTGAGAATTTGTTTCAACAACAAGTTTTTTAATATTATGTGCTTTAGTCACCATAAGACCATCTCTCAGGCCCTGCACTTATGATCACTAATTTTGAAATTTCATAATTATGAGAATGTTTTTAGGTATTTTATTTCAAATTATTGCGATACTAAAAAATGTGAGGTCGAAAGATATACGAGTGTAATAAATACAGTTGATTGGACATACCTAACCGAACAAGGCTGAAATGTTTATAGTTTTGACCCATTTGAACCGATCACATCAATATAACATGAAATATTGTACAATTTAGATCGAAAATAAATTCAATGGCTTGAGTAAACAGATGAACCATGCGATGTGATTCGACCCGAGCGAAAAGTGCATGAGTCCTTGAAGTGTTTGGTCACTTCAACCATTGATGCAGGG
The DNA here is from genome assembly GCA_034509735.1 of Sesamum alatum. Lineage (NCBI taxonomy): Eukaryota > Viridiplantae > Streptophyta > Magnoliopsida > Lamiales > Pedaliaceae > Sesamum > Sesamum alatum. The sequence continues at coordinate 3,949,611 of JACGWO010000012.1, read as the reverse complement.
CACTTTGATAATTTCCCCAATTCTTAGTGGTTCTCACATCAGTATATGATATTTCAATACTTGCAAACTTTGAACAGAACAAGAAATTATTGAGGACAAAGCTAGTTTAGACATATGAATTTAGAATGAGAAGACGGTAAAACAAAAATTGTACCATAGTACTATGTATGACTACATTATTAGTTTCCTTTTGCAAAAGAAGTGGGATCCCTTTTTCTTTGTTTACATTTAGGATATGTGTGTCTTCAAATTTAATGTTGTCTCGATCTCAGGGGATCACAATATATGCCTCAAGAGCAATCCAAGTCGAATAAGTGTTTGAGACCTAACAAAATAAACGCACGTTAAGTCTGTTGGGAGGTCTCCAACTAAAATCCGTCAATACTTAAGTTAGCCAGATACGAGATTGAGCAAAAAGAAAGAGAACATTCTCTCAATAAATGGCGTACCTTGACCTAAGAATGGTCATGGAATATTTATAGGGCTAAATGTCCGTACTTGTACGAATTCATGTGTCGTGATTATAGCATTCTAGGTTGAGTGATTGACAGTTGTGGTTCCAAGTCACCAAATCTGGTCGAACATGGTGCAGCTTGAATTGAATGAAAGTGTACGAATCCTTTATTCTGTACGAGCACTTTGAAATTTTATAGGGATATTTTCGTCCTTTAAAAGCCCTCTTATTAGACCCCATCTCACCTAAAGTAGTTTGTGATCATATATATTGCTTGTCATGTTAAAAAGCAAGATTTTGGAAAATCCCAAGTGGTGTGTAGTTTTCACACATAGCTTATTTTAAAATGTAATTTTCATCTCACGTTTCTTGGTTTTGTTTAGGTATTACACACGCATTGCGTTCCTTACCAAATTTTTAGGAGAAATTTTAATTTAGATTGGGTTTGATGGGACCTAAATCAATTATATAATAAGTGTAATACATTGTTGTGTTATTAATATCAGTTCAGAGAAAATGTCAATCAAATGATAAGTGTATTACACTTGTTTTGTAATTGGTTTGGTTCGAACAAAGCTAGTTTGAGTAAGAATTTTCCAACTTTTAGAGCCATTAATTCATCACATTGAGTTGTCCGAATCAGTTATGCTTTTTGAATTATCTTATAAGATGTTTCGAAACTTATAAGATGTCACAAAGTGCCTGCTAATTTTTTTAAGAAAAAGAGCTTATAAGCTCTAAAAATAAGAAGTTGGGAGTTTATAAGTTTTTTTTTTTTAAAAAAAATATGTATGGAGTTGCCAACTTATTTATAAGGTCTTAACAAGTTTCTCAAATTAACTACGAAATTTGCTGTGACAAATATTTTATAAGTTTCATAATCTTTTAACAAAGCACTCCATGAATTTATTTTTAAAATAATATCTAACATTTTATAAGTTTTAAAAACATTTTATAAGATATATGAGCTTATAAAATCTTTCAAATAAGTTTAGCCAAACACCCTCTAAGTACTTTGTACACTTATCCAACCTTATGAAAATATTTGATGCTGGCAATACGAGTTTGTACCCACACGGACTGTGAGATATTAGATAAATTAATGCATGAAGACGTCATTATATAAGATTCAAAAACTGACTGTCTATGTGGTTAGAAACACGCATGAATGACATCACCAGCCCGCAGATAAATATATTCCGTATTAAATGTGATGAAGGGTTTTCTTTATATTGATCAAAATGCCCTCGCCACTGAATTTAATGCTCATACAAGTTAGCTAGGATTTGCGTCTCATTATCTAAATCCTACAAAATTTAATCAGGTCAGGTACAAGGTAGAGTGGGGCGTTCTTTAAGACGATAGCACCTGCAATAATTAACATAGTGATCTATATAATCACATGTGTTCAACACGTGATAGATTTATTGTAGAATTATATGCGTACAATTACTAATTTGGGCTTAGATTTATGCAATATTGTGCTAAATTGATTTTGTTGTGGAGATATCACTTGATTATCCTAAAATGTCGAAAATATTCCAATCACAATTTTTATATCTTAATGATTCTCAGTTAGTGCACGTTACGTTAGAGTTGTATTGACCTGAACTCAATTCGACTCGTCGACTTAAAAATTGAAAAATTATAATCGGAACCTTTCGAATATTGTTCTTACTAGCTTTGACGACTTTGGACTTTGATTTTTGAAATTGTTTTACTTGGTGGACTTAACCTAAATTCGAACTCAGATAATTTGACTTAACCAAAAAAATTGATCTAAAATGTAACTGACAAATGCTCTAGAGAATATTCTGAGTTGAGTTATTTAAATATATATATAATCATTTTAAATGATCAAAATTACTAAATATATTTTGAATGTATGTTAGAATTTATATATCATAAACTATGTGACTAACTGATTGACTAATAATAAATTAATCACCACAATATTTTTTAATCCTTCGAAATAAATGTTATTTCGGCCTTGTTGTCGCATTAAGTAAAATGCACGTGGTCCACAAGATTTTATATACGAAGCTTTTTTCCCCCCACTTCTAAAGTAATTTCTTTTTATTATTATTATTGGGAAAATGCAAGCAACCCCTTGTGATATTACAAATGAGCAAATTACTTTTTTATGGAAAAAAATAACAATTTACATCTCTGTGTTCTGTAAAATAAAGTAATTTACCTCCCTAGACAGGGAAGTAAATTGCTCCATTTTAAAAAATACGTGGAGGAAAATTGATCCATTTTAAAGAACACAGGGAGATAAATTACTATTTATTTTCATATGGGCATATTTGCTCATTTGCAATATTATAGGGAGGTAAATTGCTCCATTTTAAAAAAATACGTGGAGGAAAATTGATCCATTTTAAAGAACACAGGGATATAAATTGCTATTTATTTTCATATGGGTGTATTTGCTCATTTACAATATTACAGGGAGGTAAATTGCATTAAATCCTATTGTTGTTTTTGTTGTTGTTATTTTGAACACAAGAAATAAATCGTCTTGGACATACAAAGCCATTGATATTCGTAGTTTTAACATGTTGGGGTAGGCATGTCAATGAACAAATATTATTCTATTTTGACTTATATCTAATAAATATTCATAAATGTTATTTATATACTTTATTGGACCATACCTTTGAATTCGATTTGGGTCTTATGAGCCATAGCAAATGTTTTTGTCGAAAATATTTTAGCAACACACGCAAATACCATGACCAATAACTGTTGTATCACGGCTATTTATCATTAACCTTGGCTAATAGCCATGGTTAAATGTTAATTTTTTTTCTAGTGCATTCACTACGACCATGCAACGGTTGTTGACCGTGATTTTTTCGAATGCCGCTCAAACATTTGTCATGGCTAAAAGACATGGCAAAATTATTTTCTATGACTCATTGCCATGGCAAAAATATTTTGCATGATGGATAATCTAGATAATTTTTTGCAATGATTTTTATTTTAATTCTAATTAATAATAATAATAATAATTATTTACCGTGATTTAGTTCATATTCAATAATATTGTAGCCAACAGTAAATATTATTCTAGTGATGCTTCCCAAAAGGCTCAAGTACGCCTTCACTCATCATATCAAAAAGACCTATAAGATAGAAAATCGTTAGAACCACACTGGAAAAGCTCGATTATAGTTTGTAAAGGAGAATGACTCAAGGTCACAATAAATGCTTGAGTAAGCAAAGTTGTATTTGATGCATGGAAGACAGATATTTATAATTTTTTTTTTAATTGTACGAGTTCACGTGAATCACAAATTTAAAAATGATGGACTGATCATAGTGAATATACACATATTTAGAGTTTTGATCAAATCGGAGCCCGATCGAAATAGACAATTCAAAATTGATCGGGGTATAAGTCTTGATACGATTTTCAGAAGATTATTCCGACATCACATAAATATTTATATTTATAAAATGTAAGTTTATAATTTCTTGGTTAACATTTAAAATTCAACACAAGGAATAGTTAGTTTGTTAGCAGAGGACGTACGTAGTTAGTTCGATGTGGGTCCCACATTTTGTGGGAGGTTTGGGATTTGGGAACAGCTTTTCATCTTAAGTTAACGTACACCCCACGTACGGTACGGCTGTCAAAATCTCTCTGACTCGTGGCCATAGATGATCAACCCTCCCGCCACGTGGCATGTGCATGCAGATGACACGTCGGACGAGGCTAAGATGAGCTGGTCGTACGAAAGCACTGTTTGTAATGATAGTGAGGAAAATGTGAATCTTAAGTTGAGGAATACAAGTCAACCAAACGTGACGCTATACGGCCCAGAAACAAGGCTACGTATTCGTATACGTTGGAATACTTACCTTGCACGTAAAAGCTATATTTAGTACATAAATTGTTCGAGTCGAGCCAAATTATTCGAGTTTATTTCAATTGTTATCGAATGTAAAAACGTTACAATAAATTTGATTTGATTACTGATTTAGTCGAGCTTATTACGAGTTTTATATTCGATCAAAGATGAATTCGTTTGAGTACTTTGATATTTTTAAATATATTTTATTACTTTTTGGTACTAATAAAATCGGGTTTGAGCCGAGCTCGACAAAAGTCAAACAAAGGGTTTTATTCAAATTTTGTTTGTTAAGTTTAATAAGTTAAATTAAAATAAGTTTTATGGTCGATCAACTTCAATCGAATATCAGATTGTTGGCTTCAGTTTTCAACCCTATGACTAATTTTAGGACGAAAAGGTATGCGTTTGTATTGAGAATTCAATGAAAATAAATAGAAAAAAGAGTATGTCAATAGAAATAAGAAATAAGGAAAAAAATGCAAGCATTCCATGTGATTATTGTAAATGAACAAATTATTCTATTGTGAAAAATAAAATAGCAAAATTTACCTCTTTGTGTTTTTTAAAATGGAGCAATTTATCCTGGGATCCTCCTGTCTAGGGAGGTAAACTGCTCCATTTTGAAGAACACAGGGAAATAAATTGTTATTTCTTTTTCATAGAAGGGGTAATGTACTCATTTACAATATCATAGAGAGGCATTAACCATAAGAAATAATAATGACACATATAATAATTTTGAGATTATGAAATAATATTTTTAAAAGCTTATTTAGTGACAACTCAGTTACATTATTACAAACTTATCACAAAAAAGAAGAAAAAAACAACAATTTTAGTACTATTTATTGATAACAAATACATATGTCACTAATTTTGTGTATTGATAATTTTATTTGTAATTAATTAACTATGAGCCGTGACAATTTATCTTATAAATTTTATTATTAATAAAATCTTGTGGATTATTGTTATAATAAAATAAAAAATCATTATTACTCAATGCATAAAATTAATAATAGTTTTTATATTTTTATGAAATTTTATTATCTTTTCTTGTAGTGAAGCAAGACAGTCTTAGTCAATTAAAATGTCAAGCGAATAAGAGGGTGTTTGGCTAAATTTATTTAAAATATCTTATAAATATATATATCTTTTAATATATTTTTAAAATTTATAAGATATTAATCTTATTTTTTTAAAATAAACTCTTAGAGTCTTTGTATATTATAAGATTATGGAGTTCCCCAGATGTTAATAATGTCAATTTTGTAATTAATACGATTAAATTGAAGAAGTTTTTAAAATCTTAAAAAATAAGTTGGAAACTCCTTATTTTTTTTAAAAGGAATAATTGTACCACCCTCTCCTGAGGTTTGGTATAATTACATGTCAATCCCGTGTGATTTGCAAAATTATCTTTAGTACTATTATTGACGTTTGTTTCTATCCAACAAATAATTCATTTATTTGGAAAATTACACATTTTTGGCTAATATTAACAAAGTTTGTGAATTTTGACTAATAGATGAATCTATTTGCTGGATGAAAAACAAAAATCAGGGATACTAAATATAATTTTTCAAACTATAGGAGATCTACGTGTAATTACAAATTTCAGAAGAGGGCGGTGCAATTATTCTTTTCTAAAATAAGCATATATAAACTTCTAAATTATTCTCTTTAAAACTTATAAACTTATTTAAAAAAATTATCAAAGAAGTTTTAAAATATTTTATAAATTATAATACATCTTTTAAGATACTTTAAAAAGGATAATTAAATTGTCATCTCTTGAAATTTGGTGTAATTACATATAAACTCCACGTGGTTTGAAAATTATATCTAGAATCCGTGAGGTTTGTTCCATTTAACAAATAAACCATTTCGTTCGTTAAAGTTCACCAAAATTACTGATATTAACAAAAAAAATTAAATAATTCATACTTATCACTAATTGACTTATTACTATCTTATCAGATAAAAAAATTATTTTATAATTAAATTATTCTTATATATTTTTCCATATTAATACATGTGATTAAATATATCTTTGACTTTGATAACCACGCAAAGATACAATCAAACTAACAAACGTGTGATTGACAGAGGATGTTGCTTTTCGCACGTGTTAGCTGTTTCCTCGTAAATTGAGTTAGATATGGGCACACACCTGCGCACGTGATGTCAGATATTTTTTAAACTGTTGTTCCCCAAGTCAATATATTTTTCCTTGCTTAATTGTATCATGTCGTATTAACTTTGAAAAAAAATTTGACATAATTACAAATATCTCATCATTGTTTGAAAAATTATAAATACTCTATTAAGATTTGTAATTATCTAATAAATAATATATTTTTATTCATTTTTATGGCTGAATTGACTAAAATGCCCTTACGCAAATTGAATTATTTTTTATTATTTTTTGAATTTTTTTGTACTACAATGCGCAGGGAGGGGTTTCTTAGGTTTTTTACACAGAGGAGCAATAATACAATTTGGCATGGTTGATTTTTTTATAATTTTAACTAAAAATTCAAGGGCAAAAATGATCAATTTCAAGTTTTGGTTAAAATTACGAACCTCAGGAGGGTATTTGTAATTTGTCAAATAACGATGAAATATTTATAATTATACCAAATCTCAGGGGTGGTGGCTGTAATTTACCCTTAAAGAAATGATAATTATAAAATATATATTAAGATATTAATTAATAACTTAATAGATTATCTAATTATTATAACTTTTTATGAATAATAAAGAAATAATAACTGACAAACTCGAAGAAATATGACTTTCTTTTGTTATAGTTAGTCATCATAATTAATAGTTAAAAACCATGATGGATATTAATTAAGTATAACTGCACAATTATTATTAGCCGATATTTTCGCAAGCAAGATCAAAATATTAACTATAATTGATAATTATGATAAATATTCTGTCCATGATAAAATCTGACAAATGTAGATTAATCGTAATCAAAATTTAAATTTTTATATCGATTTCATTTGATTATGATAGACAGTATTGATTTGTCATTAATTTTAACTATCGAACGACCTCTTTTATTGAAGGAAAGATATATATTCAAGGAAAAGTTTTTATAGACTTAGGTTTTAATTATTATTTTCACTAATTATTTGCAATGGAATTATTTACTATAATATCCCTAAATTGTTTCCACATGAAGAGCTAATTTATTTTACCATGACTCACTTCGATAATTTTTGTTTTTTTTTTTTTTTAAAACTATTTCTCAATTCTTGTAATTAGGTTTTTAAGATATTGATGGGATATTATTGGTAAATAAGGTAGTATTTCGACATAAAATTTTCTATTTATTTTACATTAATTAAGAATATAATTTTCAAAATTTGAAATTATAATTATATTATTCGCCTCCTAAACACACATATACATATATACTATTAATTAAATAGAACGGACTTATATATATTCTATTCGTTTTCCTCTAAAAAAAATTAAATAGAACGGACTTATAGTAACTATAACCAAAATATCCTCAATAATAATTACTTTTCCACTATCTCTTCAATTTTTTTGCTTGTATATTTAAGATTACACCATTTTATCATTTTTTATTAGTTATTCATTTTATTTAATTAAATAAATATAATAAAAATAAGGTAATAATTACATCAACACCCATTGAGGTTGGATCTAGACCTTACCCAGTGTTCATGAAGGGGTGGTAGTGCAGCGTATCCATGGGGTGTTTGTACAATGTTTCGCGCTATTGAACATGGAATGTACTTATAACTACAACTACAACTCAAGAATGTACTTCTATTTTATAAAAGATAGAAAATATTTATGTAATTTAATCTAACTTCACGGATATCAATATAATTTATCATAAAAATTATAATTATACGCACGTATTGACTGTACCTCGATTACTAGTACTAATTTTGTGTATGGCTTTTCAAGCAAGAGACAAATGTTAATTTGCTTTTACGTGCATGGTCATTTTGGTTATTTTAATTTTTCACATACAATCTAGCCCAAATGAACTCTCGTCGTATTCGAATTAATTACATAACAAGCATAACATACTTATCATCGTACTCAATTCATCATTATTTCAAATTTGTTTGAATTATTATCGAGCAGTTTGAAACATTTACTAAACTTGGTTTGATCATTGATTAAATAGAGCACAAATAAGTTTTAATTGGATCAAACTTGCAACGAGCTTTAATATTTTGCTATCTTCAGTATATTTTGTTTTTTCTATACCAATTGAATCGAGTCTTATATCGTATAAAAACTTATATTTGTAAATTTAACAAATCAAACCCAAAAAACTTCTACTATCACTACGAAAAAAAATAATATTTAATCATGGTTAATTGCAATGATTAATACTAAATAGCCGTAGTGAATAGTTATTGACCACGGTCACGCAACGGTTGTCGGCTGTGGTTTTTGCGAGGGTGGCTAAAACATTTGTCATGACTAAAAACCATGCCGAAATGGTAAAAAAGTTTTTGATGATGGAAAAACTAATTTTTGCATTGATTTTTATTTAACCGTAATTAATAATAGTTCTCTACCATAATTTTTAATCATAGTCATTAAATATGTAGTTAATATTAAATTTTTTAGTGTATTTGATTTCTTTTTTTTTCTTGAATTTTACTTATCATATGATTTGTGTACAGTAAAAAAAAATAATGACGAGCTCCGGCGATCTTCAGCCCTAATTTGAACAAGAATTTTCTTTTCTATACATTACTGCAAGGTAAAGTAAACTTTCGAAACAACAATCATTTTGTTGCAGTGAGGAAAGTGATAAAGATTGTGTGAAAAACATCAATTTTGATGAGATAAGGTTGAAGATGGGGAGTGGGTGGAATGCATATCTCCTTAGTATTATAATAATAATAAATTAGTTCTTACCAATTTGATTTTGGCCTTGTGGACCAAAAGTGGATAAAGGTCGTACCAACATTTTTACACGTCAAGAAAATTAAGGTTTTCATGGATTAGGTTGTACACAGGATAATTACATTTACATTTCAGACATATAATTTATCTAATCATAAAAATCATCATAACAGACAAAAAAATAATGATAGTTTATATAATAATATTGACGCTTTTAAGATTGTACGTGTTGTTTTTCAAAAAATAAAAATAATTTGTGTAAAAGATGTTGATATTTATGATGAGTATATGGTTGGGAAGATTTGTGTAAACAAATCTTAAGTTAAAGGGTATAATATATATACCCGAATTGAAATTTCTATTTAAAATTTTGTTGTATCTTTTATTTTATTTAATACGTACATGTATAAAAGTTTTCTAAATAAAATTTGTGATGTTATCTTTATACATACGATAACATATTTTAAAAATGAAACAAGATGCTGCCTACTATTTTTTTTTATTTATGCCACATGATACCTTGGAATAGTATTTAAAATTGGAGGAAAATATCTTAACATTAAGTTTCTGAGTACCATATGTTATTTTTTTCCTTATTCCATATGTTAAAGTTGTCGTTAAAGACAATTAGGTAGTGACAATAGTGATGATAAATTATTGTCACTGTTTTGGATTATAACTATAAATGTGTTACTATATTTATCGTTACAATTTTACACATAATTTTTATCACTAATAATTATGTAGTGGCAAAACCAAACTTGTTGTCATGTAACAACAATATTTTGATATTTTATCACTAATATCTTAATTTGTTGTAGTGAATTGCCCAACTACAAAGGGTAAATTACGATGAGTTACCCTGATATTTCGTATAATTATAAATGTCCCCTGTTATTTAAAAAATTACTAATACCCAATGATTTTAACGCCGTCCAACAATTACTCCAATTCGTTAGTCTCTGTCAAGTTTTTATCCATTTTTTTCAAATTAAACTAACGAAAATACCCTTATGGACTATGAATTATAATTTTACTTGCTTTTTAACATTTTTTGAAATTTCTTACGAACAATGTGGCAATTCTTTTACAATTTTTTCAAAAATTTCCATCCACCTCGTCCTGTTCTTTTTTTCCTAAAAAAAGAAAAATACAACAAGGATAAAATTGATAATTCTATCCCTCCAATTACATAATTTTATCAAATATTTATGAAATAATAATAATTTTTTAAATAATAATAAAATATTTATAATTATATCAAATCTCAAAATAGCTCGTTATAATTTACCAACTACAATATATAAATTTGTGATGGTAGTTTGAGGCTCGTTTCGCTTTCTATATATTCTGTTGAAAACAAAATCAATACGAATATTTTTTTGTCAAAATCAGGAGTTGGAACCTCAGCTTTAAGGAAAAAGTTGAAGCCTTCAAAATCGCTAAATGCTAATACTCGACAAAGTCGTAATAATTAGAGGTCGATTTCATGGGCCAAAAATCCAAAAACGCGAGAGGGTTGTGGCGATTTCTATACGGAGAGGGCAACGTTTTTGTGGCCAATGAGAGCTGTTTTCTTTATTTCCATCCCTTCGTTTTTGCATTGATTAGGATGAAAAAGTTAAAAGGGATATTTCTTCCTCCACAAACGACAAAGAAATTCTAATTCGAACCTAATTCGAATAAGAATTTTCTTCAGACGACCAAGCAATTTCCATCTTTTTTTCACAATACTTTGTGGTATGGAATTTCCAGATAAAATAAAACAAGAATTTTGATAAAGAGTGGATGATGAGAAAAATAAGTGTAAAAGTGTATTTGAAGACATACGCCTTTATTATTCAGAAATGCGGCTTACGAATGTAACCATCACCTTTATAAGTGTAACACGTTTCTTAGAGTGTTCGTACTGTTAGTGCGATTTTTAACTTTCTTGCAACTAGCAACTTAATTAGTTAGAGGAGGTTAATTAGTTGGGTGCTGTTTAGAGCGGTTAATTAACCGCTTTAGGAGCTTTAAATACTCTGTGAGCTTATGAGCTGAAATACAATTTTTGCTTTGTTTATACCACTCTCCTAGCTTCTCAACTATGGCTACGTTGACTCCGTATTATCTTTCTTACATGGTACCAGAGCCATGCTATGATAGATCCTCACCTCTCTTCACAAAACCTTCACCAATTAACTGTAACCATCGTCTTCCTCTTCTCATTATACCTTCCAAATCAACATGGCCAGTCCCGCTAAATAAGAAGTCAAGAAATAGAAAGCAGACGCAGATCTGGGGCTTCTGCGCTTACAGGCTTCTGAAAACACTGGTAGTGTACTGATCTCCAGTGTCTTAATAGGTTAGAATTACTTTTCATGGAGCCGATCGATCAAATTTGCACTACGGGCAAAAATGAAATTAGGGTTCATTACAGGAAAGAACCCCAAACCTACTGAAGATTCTGAAGAATATGAATCTTGGGCGCGAGTTGACTCCTTGGTTATCACCTGGATCCTTAACACAATCGTGAAGGACATAGTTGAGTCCTTTTTGTATATAGACACCGCAAGGGAATTATGGCTGGAAATTGAGCAGAGGTACGGAGTCAGTAATGGCCCTCTGATCTATCAGCTACAAAGGGAGATAGCATCAGCTTCTCAAGGGAATTTATCAGTTTCTGGGTATTTCGCAACTCTAAAGAAACTTAAATTGAATTAAATTGTCTTGTGACAACACCTTCTTGCAGTTGTGGGGCAGCAAAGGAGTTGGCAAACCTACAACAAAGGGACCATTTGATGCAGTTTTTGATGGACCTCAATGAGCCTTTTGAGCAGATTCGAGGCAAAATTTTCATGCTAAAACCTCTACCAAATGTAGCCAAGGTATACTCAATGGTGTTAAGAGAAGAAAGACAAAAGGAGATCAGTACAACATACTTAACTCCTTCGCAGAATGTGGCTATGCAAGCCAAGGAAGGTCCAACATCTCAACAACAATGGAGAAGAACACCTCAGGAAAAAAAGGGCACAACACTGTGCACATTGTGGGAAGACTAGGCACATAAAAGACAATTGCTTTGAGATAAAGGGATATCCAGACTGGTACAAGACTCTTGTAGAACAAAGGAAGAAAAGGACTGCCAGTACCAGCACTACCCCTAGTGGCAGTAGGGCCTTTAGTTCTACAACAAGTCAAGTTTCAGATCAAGAATCAGTCCAGAATGCAATGGATCAAGAAGCCATTGGTGAACTGATCAGAATTGAGCTGAGAAGAGCCCTGGATGAGAAATCAGACAGATTTGGGAGATCAAGAACAGATGTACTTGCAGACTTTTTAGGTAAGTTAGCTTTAAACTCCACACCTGAATCTTCAAAGTCTTGGATTGTTGATAGTGGTGCAAGTTCTCATATGTGCCATGATATATCTGTTTTTCTTGATAAAGGAAAAATAAAGAAAACTTATACATACATTTGGCTGATGGTTCTAGACAATTAGTAGACACTGTGGGAGATGTACAATTACCTGATAACCTGAAATTATCTAATGTGTTATATGTACCTACTCTAAAATTTAACCTACTCTCAGTTAGTAGGCTCTGTGATACTACAAATGTTAGATTTAAATTCTATCCCTCACATTGCATTTTGCAGGACCAGAATAATGGTAAATGTGTAGCAGTAGGTAAGCTCATAGGAAAGTTGTATATCTTGGACGACAACTCTTTCAAGGCAGGGATTATAGAAAATAGTTTGACACAATTCCCAAAAAAAGGCTTAGTTGTTGACACATTGGATGTAAATATGTGGCATAGGAGACTAGGCCACATATCCTCTACTGTAATAAGGCAACTACATTTTTTGAATAAAGTGAAATCTTCTTTTGATGTATGTGAAATATGCCCTTTGGCAAAGCAACAACGATTGCCTTTCCCTATCAGTGAAACTCAATCAGCTGACATTTTTGATTTGATTCACATGGATAGTTGGGGACCATATAATCAACCATCATTATCTAATTGCACTTACATGTTAACCTTGGTTGATGACTATAGTCGTAGTACTTGGAATTTATCTATCCTGAAAGCCTTCCACAAATTGATACAAACACAGTTTGGAAAAAGAATTAAACACTTCGCAGTGATAATGACACTCAATTTCTAAGTCTGGACTGCCAAAATTTTGTTAGCTTCGTATAAGCCCCGAGACGTTAAATGCAGCAGAGATCAAAATTTTAACTAGAAAACAATATTTGAGCACTTTTTGGCGAGAATCGAGCGTGGGCTTCGATTCTTGCGTCATTAGGGCAAAGGTCTTCAAATAATGCTCAATAATTAGCGATCAAATCGCCCGTCTCGTTGCTATTCACGGTAGGAACACAAGTGTCTTCCCTCCAAAGCTAGTCCACACCACCTATGATGGAATCACCCTCAAACCTATGCTAGTAGGTATTGAAGGATTAAGGTAGATCAACTATTGATCTATGGAGAAATCAAGGGAATTCTTCTCTTTTGGAGATGAGTAATGAACACAAGACCAATGCTAAAGTGAAAGCTAGACTTTTTAGCTTTGAAGGAGAGAAAGTCTAAGAGCTAGAGAGCAAAAGGAAGCAAGAGTTTTTTGTATATTTTTATGTAGAAAATGGTATATTAATCTCTTACTTTGTACCCCTTTTTATAGGCATTCCTTTGCACTAGATACAATGAATGTAGACAAGCCCTTTTGTCTTGCTCTTAGATAACACTTGTCTTCTTCATAGACAAGTTCTAGCATGACTCATCTTTTTCTCTTTTTACACTTGTCTTCCTTATAGACAAGGTTTAGCATGACTCATATTTTTTTCTTTTACACTTGTCTTCTTTATAGACAAGCTTTAGCATGATTCATATTTTCTTCTTTATCGAAAGATGAAAACAAGTCATGTCTATGTTCAATGAATCTTTGTGGGATTGTGGGCTTGGGCTAAGGTCTTGGGATTTATCTTAATTCTCAATTGGACTAAGTCCAATTTTAATTAATTTCCCAACTAATTATTTAGCCCATGATATTTAATTCTTTAATTAAATATAAGCCCAAATCAATTAATCTAATTCATTGATTTTCAAACTCAAATAGATTAATCTTAATTAATCTATCATAAGTCTTACTTAATCAAATTAATGCTTGTGAATTTAGACTCCAAATTAAATAATCAAATTATTTAATATTCCCATGAAATGATTTCATAAATCATTTCAATCAATTAATTTAACTCCTTAAATTAATTGATTTATTCTCCATAATTAATTCTATAAATTAAACCCAATAATTCCATCATGGATTTGTGTGTGACCCTTTATGTTCACTACTCAGCTAGACTTGGGCTTGTATCATATATACAATTTAATTAACAACTTACTTGCATTAGATTAATTAGATCTTATTATAATTAATCACCATCAATTAACTCCTTAATTGGAGGGTATCCGTCACCATGGGTAGCCATCTAGCAATGGTCCATGGCACTAGAGAATAGGTGAATTATTGCGTGAACCTGTAAGCTAGGCGTACCATGCAAATACGGTCCCGCCGTTACTAACCTCCCGAGCCGTTCGCGAGCTTTTCCTTTTTTTTTTTTTTTAATTTTTATATATATATATTTTATTTTTAGAATTTTTATATGTTTAATTTCATATTCAATACTTTATCAATTTCATACTCAAAATTGACCATATATTGTAATTATCAATCAATATCATACATTTTATTTTAGATAATAATAAACTATGATACTTTTATTTATACATTTAACTTTTATAGTTTATATAAAAATAAACTTAATCAATAATAATAATAATAAATTCTATGTTATATTTTAATATCTATTTATAACCTCTTATAATATTTTAAATTGACAATTCCTAAATAATTAACTTATGATTTTTTTTTATATCTAAGTGTGTGTTTTATATTTTATTCAAAATACATAGTATACATTATACAATCTGTAAATTTTACTTAAATTTATGTCAAAACTTAGTGATTTCCATGATTAATAATAATAATAATAATAATAATAATAATAATAAATAATAATAATAATAATAATAATAATAATAATAATAATAATAATAATAATAATACGAAGAAGAAGAAGAAGAAGAAGAAGAAGAGAGGAAATCAACAAAATTAATCACTAATTTAGTTAGTTATAATACTTTTTTTTAATATGACACATATAAATTTTATGTTATACTTTAATATTGATGTGTAATTTCTTATACTTTTTTAAATTGACAAGTCTTAACAATTAACTTATATATATATATATATTTATATACTATTATAATAATATAATTTATTAAAAAAATTAGCAATAATTTAAAAATATACTTAATATTACTAAACGAATTGTTTGACTTTGTGTGAGGACACAATCTCATTCCCAGCCAGAAATCAGAATCCCAATTCTCAAGCCCTCACTGCCACGCCGAAAACCCTCGCCGCCACGCCGGAAACCCTCACCGTCACGCCGAAACCCTCACCGCGAAACCCCGTCGTGCCGAAAACCCTGCGCCGAAACCCCGTCGCGCCGAAACCCCCTGCGGCGAAAATCCTCGCCGTCGCGCCGAAACTGCCCAATGACCAAGAGAAGCGCCCCTTTCTGAATTTTTCTGTGCGGAGTGAGTTTTCGAACCCTGATTTCCTGTTATTGTTTTGAATTGAAATTATGGATTTTGATGTGGTGAATTGAAATTATGGATTTTGATGTGGTGAAAGCCATTGTATGTACTTAGATTCATTGCTGCAATTAGTTTCAGCGATGGTTTAGTGATTGGAAAATTTGATATTGGTAATTGGCATGTATGGATTGTTGGTCATCGAATTGGTAAATTTGATATTGGTAAATGTAGTGATTGGAAAATTTGATATTGGTAATTTGCTGTGAATTGTGTTCAATAGATACTTAGTTCAATTGATTTGCATACACATCAACTGCAAGTTGCTGTGAAAATTTTGCTATTTTTACTTTTTGATCACAGTCTGTTACATTTTGTCTACTTCTCATGTTTCATAGTTGCAAGAGGAGTTTTACCTGAGATACATTTGTAGAATGATCTCTTCATAATAAACATCTGCAGGCGTAGGTTTCTAGCTTCTAGATGCTTAATTTTTTTATTTCAAAGCTGAATAGCACTTCATTCAGTTCTGAGAGTTGCTTATCAGTCTTTATGATTACAACTTAGTTGGTTCTGTTTTGGTGTTTGTATTCAAATGACGCACTAACTTTTTTTTTTATTCAAATGTATGGTGTAGAAATATTTTTTATTAATGCGTAGTTTTGTTGTTTTGTTTAGATATGAATGTTTCAGCAAGTATGTCTTTTTTTTATGGCCGATTCAACAAGTCCAGTAATGCAAAGCGAGGAGGAAACACTTGAACATAAACCAATGCTACTAATGAAGAGAGGACTATTGGCCAAGAGGAGAATGTTGAGGCCACTAAAGATGATGATACTTTGGGGTCAAAGCCCAAACGTAAAAAAAAATCAACAGTTTGGCAAGATTTCACAGAAATGAAGGATGCCGATGGAGTTATGAAGATCTCTTGTATACATTGTAGAGGATGTATACCAAAAGCAAGACTGCTGCAACAACTCAACTGCATCGGCATTTGCAAAGTTGTGCTAACTATCTTAAAGCAAAAGCTGACAAGTCGAAAGATGGACTTTTGCAAACACAACTTGGCTTTGTATGCAGCAGTGTAGATCCAAGTGCTTGTCCAAGTCTGTTTGTTGGGAAGTTTGACATGGAGAAGATGAAAGAATCAGTGGCTCATTGGATCATGATGCACGAACACCCTTTTTCTATTGTGGAAGAGGAAGGATTCAATTTGATGCAAAGAAGAGGAATGCCTGAGTGGCGAGGCTTGATAAGAAACACAGCAAAAGCTTATTGCATCAACGTTTATGAGTCGGAAAAGAAAAAATTGAAGAGTCTATTGAAAAATGTCAACAAAATCAGCCTCACAATGGACTGTTGGAAATCAAAGAACCAAAAGATCGAGTACATGGTCATAACGGGGCATTGGATTGACGAGAGTTGGCAATTTACAGAAGCGTGTGCTTAACTTTGTTCACATTCCACCTCCACGTCGAGGTCTTGAAATTGCAAATGCTATTTGGCGCTGCTTGGAGGATTGGGGCATCGAGAGTAAGATCCACACCATATCTGTGGATAATGCTTCTGCCAATGATTCAGCTATTGACAATTTGAAGGTGTATGTGAAAAACAAATGGAGACTGCTTTGTGAGGGAAGACTATTCCACGTAAGATGTTGTGCCCATATTCTTAATCTCATAGCTCAAGATGGACTTTCTGAGATTAATAATATTGTTGATGTTATACATGATAGTGTGGAGTATGTTCGACGATGTGATGCCAGGTTTAAAATATTCTCTGAGATAGTGAAGCAATTGAATTTACCAGACAAGAAGTTAGTTGATGACTGTCGGACAAGGTGGAACTCAACATATGAAATGTTGGCTGCTGCAATCAAATTTCAAAGATGTCTTCCCAAGGTTTGCTGATCGGGAGCCACATTATGATATTTGTCCAAGTGCAGAGGATTGGACAAAAGCTGAGAAAGTGTGCTCGGTGTTAGAACTATTCTGGACTGCTACACATATTATTTCTGGAAGTGATTATCCGACTTCGAATTTGTTTCTTAATGAGGTGAGCAGAGTGAAAGTATTGTTAGATAAGAAGACATTGGAGAATGATATGTTCATTCAGGACATGGTTGCAAGAATGAAAGTCAAGTTTGACAAATATTGGGGAGAGACCAATTTGCTCATGTCTATAACAACTGTTTTGGATCCAAGGTGTAAGTTGAGAGCACTTGAATTCTGCTTTCCAAGATTATATTCTTCAGAGAATGTTGAGAGGCAGATTGCTATCGTTCGAAAGACATTATATGAGCTGTATTCTGAGTATGTGGCTATTTCCAACATTGAAGACGAGTCAATTGGAGAAGGGCAAAGAAATAAACTATCGAATCCAGATCTTACAAATGTTGAAACTCAATGTGGTTGGTCTGAGTATGTTGAATATCTGAAGTCAGTGGAATCTTATTCAGCCTCAAAAGTCCGAACTTGATTTATATCTTGAAGAAAATTGTTATATATTTGAGAAGGATAAGAAGGATGACAAAGACTTTGATGTTTTGGAATGGTGGAGAGTTCATGCCTTGAAATATAAGATTTTATCTAAAATGGCAAGAGATCTTCTAGCTATCCCTATCACCACTGTTGCTTCTGAGGCTACATTTAGTGCGGGAAGTAGAGTCATTGATAAATATCGCGCATTATTGACTTCAGACACAGTTCAAGTGTTGATGTGCGGAGGAGATTGGCTGAGAAAACGTTTTGGAGTGAAGAAAAAATCTTTGGTAAGATCTTTTGTATTTTAAAAGTTTTTGAAAATATCACTATTGTTTTACTACTTATTATAACATATTGAATTTTATTCATGGATTTGCAGAGCGACAAAAAAGCAATATATATAAATTTGCCTCTTGAGTCTTGATGGTGATGTGCTAAAGGTACCTTCATATAATTCAACTACTGAAAATTATCTCGGTTGTTTCTTCTAAATTGCATCATGTTGTGTTATGTTAGAGATGACTTAATGTGGTGGTTTTGAGGTTTGAGATTGAATATTGGTGGTTTGAGTTTAGATACTTCAATTGGTATTGATATTAAATTACGTGGTAACTTTATTTTTTTTTTTTTGTTGGGTTTGTTAACTTTCTAGCAAACTATATCAATAATCTTATGCTATTCTAATTTACTTTATTCTCATTTATTTTATGTAGGTTTGAGACGATACCAACAAGAACGACTTTGTTATGTGGACTTTAGTGACTCTTGTAATGCTTTCGAACAAACATTTGGGTGGTTGAGACTTTTCAATTTTAACCAATGTAACTAATTTACTTTTATTTGAATGATTTATTGGTATTTAGGCAAATTTAATCTTTATATATTGTGGTTTTGTGGTTTCTTTTTGGTTTTATGAATTTGGTAAAATATGTTTGTTTGGTTAGTTGATTAACAATAAATTGTTATATAGAGGTGAATTGATATCTAAAGCAGGTATTACGAGCTCGAACTCGAGCTGACGAGCTCGATCTCGAGCTCGAACTCGAGCTTTTTAGTAAAAAATCGAGCTCGAGCTCGAGCTTGATAAAAATGGTCAAGCTCGGCTCGAGCTCGACTCATTGCCACCCCTACCTCCATGCATACTTCAACTATGTCTGCAACATGACCATATAGTGATCCAGGATGAAACCTGAGACCACATTGTACATGATCAAGTCATAGCTTTCCTATGCACAAGGTTACTGTGGAACCTCAAGTCTAAGGACTAGTTAGTGCACTATCGTAGCCTAGGAGTTCTAGTCATACCGATCATGCCATATAGGGCTTCTATATGACAACTCTTGCGAGTCAATTCAGTGAACTTGATAACTCTTTATCAAGCACGCCCACTAAAGTGCGGCAGACGTCATACGTCTCTGTCTATGAAACTCGACATTCATCATATGAACGCATCACTTAGTGCAAGTCTTTAAAGAATGGTCGTGACACCACGAACGGATGATGGTCTGGACGCGCGTCTGCCGCGCGTAATCGATTCATGGCGCGGGAGCAGAGCGACTTGGAATAATATTATATAGGCGTAATCATAATTAAACTGAAACTGAAACACTAATAATGAATCTGAATATATCTCGAAATAACCTTAAGGAGGTCAAGCAGACATACCACTTAGCCCAATCCAAAGAATCCTAAATAAGGCGTCTTGTTGGGAGCCATCCTGTACTGTAGGGTTTACAACGTCCAGATTGTGTCAACATGCATGCACAACAGCTCAGTGGCCAATTCTTGAAGACCCCTTGTCATATAACATTGGGATGGGCAGCCACACCACCATTGCCTCCGAATTACCTCAAAGGTACTTTAACCTAAATGTTTGTTTCTTCCCTGCAACAGAGAACCAACAACTTAAGGCCTACCAAACGATGCAAGATTGGGCCTCTTGCACAGACATAGAGGAGGTCCTTGACAGGCTGATGCATTTTTTTTCTGGAGATTCCCAACTAATTTCATGGAAAAACAAAGAAACAGTCCCACAGTGTCCGTTTCACACTACAGAAAGAGCGGAATAAAAGAAAATACCGCAGCATCCATCCCACCGCCTGTGAGGCTAGTCGTGGATCTAACTGCGTTGCAAGACTTGCAGGTCCCATACCCTCAATGTGCCATTCCCTTTCTTTGTGACAATCAGCAGCTCTCCATATTCGTCGCCAACACTGTTTTTTCATTAGAAAAGATCAAACCATCTCGAAAATTGATTGATTCACCCCGCTTTTGTCAGAGAACTAGTACATAGTCTGGGTTCTTGGCCCCCTTCAGCATGTTTCGTCCAAAAACAATTGGCTGAGATCGTCTTCACTAAAGCTCTTCTAGGACCAAGGCTTCCTCAACATTGTCGTTCAAGTTAGGCTTGGTTACTTTTAACACCAAGTCTAGCTTGAGGGTGACGTGTAAAATTTTATTTTGAAGACATACGCCTTTATTATTATTCAGAAATGTGGGCCTTCAATGACCATGTAACGCATCCATTTATAAGTGTAATCAACGTGCTGCTTAGAGTGGTTAGTACTGTTAGTGCGCTTTTTAACTTTTCTATGCCAACTAGGCAACTTAATTAGTTAGAGGAGGTTAATTTAGTTTGGCATCTGTTTGAGAGCGGTTAATTAACCGCTTCAAGGAGAATTTAAATACTCTCTGAGCGTTATGAGCCTGAAATATAATTTTGATGCTTAGTTTATACACCACTCTCCTAGCTTTCTCAACTATGGCTTGCAATTGACTCCGTTTTTAAACTTCTTTCTTACAATAGACAACTTACGCCTGCAGATAATAATTTAAAATAATTTATTGTTATTTTTAAACAATAATTATATAATTATATCTATAAATTGAGTATATACGTCAATATTCGATCAATCCATCATTAGACACTATAATTCAAATAAATTATAATAAACATTCGTATATTAAAGTGAGACAAATACCCATGCGTCTGGTAGGACACGGACCATGACCTCAACTGCCTCATGGGACCTCATTATTTTTTATTTATTATTATGTGATAAATCATAGTTTCCATTGATACACTACAACAAAATATTATTGAGAAAATATTGAGTAATAAATTTGATGTTTTCACTGAAATATGTATATATATATATATTAAGTGACAATAATTTCGATATTGCCACGATATAATTATTAGTTATAAGGATTCTACATAAAATTGTCATTGTAATTAGTGACACGTTTACAGAGACAACCAAATATAATGACAAAAAGTAAATATTATCAGTAGATTGGTGTCGCTAATTGTTTTTAATGAAAACTTAAAGCACAATCTCTTGTCACAAATTCTTACTAATTAGCTTTTTTAAAAAATAATTATCACTATTAAAATTTTAAAACTCATTATTGCGAACAACATAAAATTATTATACTAATTATATAATTTTTTCTCGAAATTTTTTATTTTCTTATAGTGATATTTCAAGGTGTCTAAAATATAATTAGCAAAATTTGGTAAATAAAAACTCGCATTCGAATATATTTGGCCCGTGATCGAATATGTTTAATGTTAGGAAAAAACCCATATGTGGCACAATATATAAAATGTAAAAAAATGTTGTAAGTTTAATTATTTATATCTATCTTGTGTACCTTTATTAACACTTATAGGATGGTTTTAGAGTAAAATATAATTCATATTTGTTTTATTTTAGCAAAAGGTCATTCTAGTTTTCAATTAAAAGAAAAGAAAGAAAATTACCGATAAAAAAAAATACAAAGTGACATTTAAATAATTACCACTAATTAATATATGTTTAGTGGCAAGAATTTTTTTTATCACATAATAAATTTCATAATTTTAATAGGACTATTATTTTGTAAATGTTGTTATCAACAAGAATTAGTGACCAAAATTTGTGTATAAAACTTTCATTAAAGACAATTAGTGACACATAGTGATGAACCTTGTGATGACAAAATTATATTATATAATTGTTGTAAAAAATATGTATTACAAATTATCTATAGTGATAATTTGTTAACAATTTTTGTTAAATAATAATTATAATAATTTCGTATTAAAGTTGTCTGTGCCTAGGAAGAGAATTTGGCGGCCTATGAGGCCTAACTTAGTTGGCGAAGCTGAGGCCCCATGATCCTAGAGGTCATGGATTCGAACCCCTGCGTGAGTTGATGTTATTTCTAAAGAATTTGCCAAAATGTGCCGTAAAATCTTATAACTTAAATCATCTTATAAGAATGTTTGGGGAAAATGCAATTTTTTTCTCTAATTTAAATTATGGGAGGTGGCATTTTTGGCCCAACATGAATTGATTTTCGCAATTTAGTCCAATTTTAGTTCTTGGCCGAAAAATTACATGTGACTTGCACATGACCCATTAATTTGAAATTTAAATCTTGTAAATCAATTCGCGTAGTACTAAAAATGCTACCCTCGGCCCTATATTACAGGATTAAAATTACAATTTAATTGAGTCATATGCAAATCAAATGCAAAGGACTAAAATTACAAAAATTTGAAAATAACATGACTAAATTACGAAAATCAATTCATTTACAACTAAAACACTACTTTCTAAATTACAAGACTAAAATTATATTTTCTTCTAAAATATTTTAAAGAGCTTATAAGCTCACCAGACTGCCTCTTAATCAAGCTGTCATTCTCATTCTCGAATTTTCTCTACAAGAACAGAGCAAATTATCAACGAGTGGGAGTAGTTAAGTTGATTAATTAATGAGTTAATGGTGATTAGTGAGGGAAAAAAGAAGATAATTGTTGCTTTAACGCTCCAGCAAACGTATTTAAAATATTTAATCAGGGGCCTAATTGAATTTTAATTGATTGAACTTTTTTCCTATTTCTTTCTCTAGGCTCCACATCTTTGAGTGACTCTCAAGCCATCTTAGCATTCTTGCTACTGATTTAAATTCCACTAAATACAAAAAAGGAAAAAACAATGCAAGAAAGTATTATATATTTAAATTCAGAGAGTATTTGGTAATGTTTATTTTCAAAATAAATCATTGAAACGTTTGGATAACACTATAACAAAATAGGATTTTGGAAACGGATTTATTATCTCTGATTTAATTTTGATGTGAAAATTAGGGGTGGCAGGCGAGTCAAGCCGGCTCGCGAGCTTCGCGAGCCGGCTTGATTTTGAGCTCGACTCGAGCTCGAGCTCAATATAGACTGTTTGTTAAGCTCGCGAGCCGTTCGCGAGCTTTTCCTTTTTTCTTTTTTAATTTTTTTTAATTTTTTTTAATTTTTTTTAATTTTTGAATTTTTATCTGTTATACATTTAACTTTTATAGTTTATATAAAATAAACTTAATCATAATTTTAGTAAATTATAATATTTTTTTAAAATAATTATTTAATATGACACATATAAAATTTATGTTAAAACTTAGTGATTCCATGAATTAACCTAAAGATGATGATGATGACTATCATAATAATAATAATAATAATAATGAAATCAACAAGCGTAATCAATAATTAGTAAGTTTTAATATTTTTTTAATATGACACATATAAATTTTATGTTATATTTTAATATTTATTTGTAATCTCTTCTAATTTTTTAAATTAACAAGTCCTAACAATTAATTTATACATATACATATTTTATACTATTATAATTTATAATAATATAGTTTTATTAAAAAAATTATACCAATAATTAAAAATATAAAAAAAAATTATACAAATAACTACAAGCTCGAGCTCGTCAATCTAGCTCGAGTTCGAGCTCGAGCTCGAGCTCATTAGGTGAGATTCAAGCTCGAGCTCGAGTCATACCCTTCAAAATCGAGCTCGAGCTCGCAAAAAATGGTCGAGCTCGACTCGTTGCCACCCTAGTGAAGACTATCTTAATATCTTGAAATTTATACAAAAGCTCCCAACTCTTTTGTTAATTACAAGATAGGCTAAGATCCGTGCTTTTTACCTTCTACGACCCCGAACATATAAAATAAGAAAATAAAATTCAAAAACATGAAGTAAGTTAAAATAGGTGTAGAACAATAAATTTTGCGCCCAATCAAATGACGACAAGTGGAAAATATATATTATTTATCAATTATATTCTATTTTTCTATTTTATTTTGGAATTTACTAAATTAATTCTAAATATAAATAGTTAAATTAATTGATATTTTAATATATAGTTCGTCATCAAATCAAACGGTCGACACGTGTCAAATTGAGGTGTTCCGGCCAATCAAATCAAGACAAATATTTCTATATTATCTCTTTGAAAAAAAATACAAAAATTAAAGAGATAATATTGAAATTGACCAATCATGTCTTTCCAATATTTAATGTATTTATCTTTTAAATTAAAATAAAGGGATAATACAAAATAAGTGTTCAAGTTCACCACAACTCTACATCTTTGACAACTATATAAAGGGTCATGGGAACTCATTCAAGAAAACACACACATACAAGCAAAAGAGCATTCAAGAAGTCTCGAAATCCTCTCAAGCAAATCAAGGAAGATCCACGGCGTTCTAGGCAAGATTCAAGGCGTTCGTCGCGGAAATTGTCCAAAGTTAGCGTTTGATTCGACAAGAAGTCTGAAGACCGGCGAATTAACGTTATCAAGATAGAGTCCACCTTGGCGGAAGAATCAAAGTCTCAAATCCACAAGAACATCCCAAATTTCAAGTCAAATATCGTCAGTTTATAGCGTTTGATCCGGGAACAAGTCAACGACCCCCGATTAACGTTATTCAAAGTCAAAGTCAACGTCAAAGGGATCAAACGTTACAGTTTCACCTCCGAAGTTGCCGAAGTCAAAGATCACGTTCTTGAAGAGAAGAATCAGAGGTATTCAAGTAGAGATTTCGCACCCACAAAATACTCAATTCAATTCAAGAATTCATTGTAATATTTTCTTGTTTCGTTAAATTCAGGAACACGAAAATTTGTTTACAAATTTTGGCACGCCCGTGGGACCGCTCTACCTCTCATCTCTTCCCTTCAACGAGTTTGAAGTATTTCAATGGACACTCAAGGAAAAGTCATGAAGACGGTGAATTCCAAACTCACCACAACAAAGTCTTCAAGTTCAAGTACCAAGAGTCTCGGTGTTACTACGAGGAGCATGTCGAAGAAACTCAAGGAATCTTCCCAGATGACTCCTCCATTGAGTCTGCTCAGAAGGAACATATCCGTGCCTAACCACGCAAGCGAAGATGACGAAGATAAAATCTCCCCGTCCTCTCCTCACTCCGAGTCTAGCTACTCCTTCACAACGAATGTGGCCCAGTCATGGTGACGAATGCCACAACCTTAGAAAGAGCAAATCGCAAGCCTGACAAGAGCTATCGAAGGACTCGCCAAGCATGCCAAGAGCAAGATGCCCAAATCGCCAGATTAATCAACAAACCGGACAATGTTGAGACAAGCCATACTCGGGGAAGCAAGTCGAGGCTCACGATGAGTAGAGATATCTACAAAGGAGAAATACGCCGAGAAAGATGACCCGCAAAGGGGCTTCAAGTCTCATTCCATGGATTGATCCTGTGGACCAATTGAAAGAATTCATCGAAGGGACCATTAGGAGCAAGATTGAGGGAGCTAAGGTCATCTTTACTTACTCCAAGCCCTACACTCCAAGAATTGACAGCTTAAAGATGCCAATGGGCTACCAACCGCCGAAGTTTCAACATTTGACGGCAAAGGCAATCCTAAGCAGCACGTCGCTCACTCGTCGAAACGTGCAACAATGCCGGAACATATGGCGATCATCTAGTCAAACAGTTCGTCCGATCACTAAAAGGCAACGCATTTGATTGGTATACTGATTTGGAAGCCGGTTCAATTGATGGATGGGACCAACTAGAGCAAGAATTCCTGAATCGCTTCTATAGCACTCGGCGCACTGTCAGCATGATTGAGCTTACGAATTCCCGCCAATGGAAGGATGAGCCAGTCATCGATTATATCAGTAGGTGGAGGAATCTGAGCCTCAACTGCAAAGACCGATTATCTGAAGCTTCCGCCATTGAGATGTGTATTCAAGGGATGCATTGGGGTCTTCGGTATATTCTTCAGGGAATCCTACCCAGGTCATTCGAAGATTTGGCACTCGAGCACATGACATGGAGTTAAGTATGCAGCAAGTGGAGTAGAAGGACCACCTGTCCAGAGCCCCGCAGAACCAAGGAAAGGCAAGAAATCAGAAAGGGGGCAAACCCTTTTCAAAAACCTCCAAGCAAGGAATCGATGGCAGTGAATGTAGCGCCACTCAAACTTAGGAGCGCAACAAAAGACAACATTATCCGAAGCAAAATGCTCATTACGAAAGACCGCAAAGAAGCTAACTTTGAAGGAAATACAAGCAAAACAATATCCTTTCCTTGATTCCGATGTCCCCGGAATATTTGATGACTTGTTGGAGGCCAATCTCATCGAACTACCTGAAGCGAAACGACCTGAAGAAGCTGAACGAACAGATGACCCAAAATATTTCAAGTACCACCGTTTAGTCGGGCATTCAATACAAGATTGCTTCGTGTTCAAAGACAAGGTTATGCAATTAGCTCGCCAAGGCAAGATCTCTCTTGAGGAAGATACCGCAGCAGCAAACACGACCTCGGTCAAATGTGGGTCTTTTGACAGTGAAGCCTCCCACAATACCACACACGAGAATGCTACTGCGATCAAAGAGGACACTCTGTCTGAAAAAGAAGATTCCTCTGATAGTGACGAATGCATGTCCACCATTACCTTCACCGACGAAGATTTGCTTCTTGGGTCAAAGCCTCATAACCGCCCCTTGTTCATCGCTGATATGCACGTGACAAAAGGTAAATAGAATATTGATTGATGGAGGCTCTGCAGTCAATATCTTACCCCTACGAACCTTGAGAGACTTGGGGATTCCCGATGGACGAACTCGCAAACAGCCGCCTTATGATTCAAGGCTTCAATCAAGGAGGACAAAGGGCTGTCGGCATTATCAGGATAGAGTTGTTGATGGACGATATGGCGTCAACCGCGCTATTCCATGTTATAGACGCCAAGACTTCTTACAACATGCTTCTTGGCTGCCCTTGGTTGCATGAAAAATTCTGTGGTCCCCTCAACATGGCATCAATGCTTCAAATACTGCCGCAATGGTATAGTGAAAAGGGTACTCGTGATACTAAGCCTTTTACGAAGCTGAGTCGCACTTCACCGACGCCAAGTACTACGTTGAAACTGCCAAAAGAGGAAAGAGGTTTCATCCTCTGAGAAACCAAGGTCACATGACGATGGAAGCATGAGGAGAAATAAGCAGCCCGTTGTCGAGGCCGGATTTTCAAAGAGTCTGACTTTACCATTGACTCAAGTCAACGCGAAGCAACCGTCGAAACCGGCCACTCGAAGGATTTGTGTCCTCAAACCCAAAAGGAAGAAGAGGGACATGAAACCTTGGCCATAGACGGAGAGGGTATGATCCTAAAGCCTTCAATTGCTTGTTAAAGCCGGGTATAATCCACAAGAAAGGTTAGCCCTTGGAAAACTTCCTCCCGAAGCCACTGGCAAGAAGCTCTATGGACTCAACACCACCCAAGTGATGTTAAAAGAAAAGGGCACGCAGTCCAGATTCACGTGTGGGTCTTGGCTTTATCCCTCCTAAGCCTATCCGCATAACATAAAAAGGGCCAGCAGCAACCATGTCAGTGAAAGCCTCTCTTCACAGAAGATAATCAAAGGAAAGAAAATCCACGGGAGTCTGTCTTCAATAGACTCGGCCCACGTAAAAAGACTGGTGCACAGAAGGACCAACAATCAATCTGTCTTTGATAGACTTGGTCCACAGAAAAGAACGATGAACCAAAGAGAGCATGTCCAAGGTGGCTGCACAATCAAAGGAAAACATCACATCCTCACATAAACTTAGAAGTTTGGTTCCTTCCAGGATGAGACGCCACACAACTCTAGACATGTCATGTGGCAGAGTCTTGAAGTTAAAACAAGAACAATGGTCTTCACACAGTTCAACTTGGTGACGAGGATGACAGAGAAAGCGTTGCATCATCCAACTATATTGACGAGAATGCTGAAGAAGATATCGCTCTAGGCCCATCACATCACCTTAATCGAAAACGAAGAGGTTGAAGAAGAAGATGCTGAAGACGCTCCTCTAGAACTTGAGGAAGGCATTAAAGCCACGTTGACGAGTTGAAAGAAGTCAATCTAGGTGATGCCGAAGATCCCAGGCCAATTTACACAAGTGCTTCTCTACCCGGAAGAAGACAAGGCTTATGTCGCACTACTCCATGAGTATAAAGACGTATTTGCATGGTCCTACAAAGAAATGCCCAGGCTAGATCCAAAAGTAGCTGTGCACCACTTATCCGTAAAGAAGGGGGCTCGTCCTGTCAAACAAGCTCAACGTAGGTTTCGACCTGAGCTAATCCCATTGATTGAATGTGAGGTAAACAAACTTATTGAAGTTGGTTTTATTCGAGAAGTCGAGTATCCTACGTGGATCTCTAGCATCGTGCCCGTGAGGAAGAAGAATGGGCAGATACGAGTATGTGTTGACATCAGGGACTTGAATAATGCATGTCCAAGGACGACTTCCCATTACTATCGCCGAGTTAATGATAGACGCCACTACGGTCATGCAGCCCTATCTTTTTGGATGGATATCCGGATATAACCAAATACGTATGGCACCAGCGGACGAGGAATTGACAGCATTTCGCACTCCTAATGGTATATATTGCTACAAAGTCATGCCTTTTTGGATTAAAGAACGCCGGGGGCCACATATCAAAGGGCGATGCAAAAGATTTCGACGACATGCTCCACAAGAATGTAGAATGCTATGTTGATGAATTGGTCGTGAAGTCAAAAAAACGAGAGGATCATCTCCATGACTTGAGAAAAGTTTTTGACGTTTTGAGAAGATACCAACTAAAGATGAATCCCTCCAAGTGTGCATTCGGAGTTACATCCGGAAAATTCCTTGGGTTCATCGTTCGTCAACGGGGTTATAGAGATTGAGCAAGCCAAGATTGATGCCATTTTTGAGAATGCCAGAACTAGGAATGTCCATGAGCTCAAGAGTTTGCAAGGAAAGCTCACGTATCTTCGGAGATTCATTTCCAATCTAGCAGGCCGTTGTCAACCATTCAGTCGCTTAATGAAGAAGGATGTGCCGTTGGAATGGGATGAGACTTGTGATAAAGCATTCAGAAGCATAAAATCCTACTTGATGAAGCCTCCGGTGTTGGTTGCACCCGTCCCGGACGCCTCTTAATTCTGTACGTTGCTGCTCAAGAGCGCTCCGTGGGAATTTACTTGCCCAGAAGAATGATGAGGGGAAAGAGAATGCTTTATACTATTTAAGCAGAACGATGACACCAAACGAGCTGAATTATTCACCCATCGAAAAGCTATGTTTTGAGCGCTCATCTTCGCAATCCAAAAGTTGAAGCATTACTTTCAGTCACACAGCGTCCATCTAGTCTCAAAGCAAATCCCCTGAAAATATGTCATGGCAAAGCCAGTACTGTCTGATAGACTCGCAAGATGGTATCTTCAGCTGCAACAGTTCGAGATCACATACGTTCCTCAAAAGGCTGTGAAGGGACAAGTTTTAGCAGACTTTTTAGGCCGATCACCCCATGCCTGCCGAGTGGGAATTGTCTGATGACTTGCCGGACAAGGATGTCCTTCTGATTGAAGTTACGCCCCCTGGAAGATGTACTTTGATGGAGCTGCCATAGAGAAGGAGCCGGGGCTGGAGTTGTCTTTGTCACGTCTGAAAGGGGAAGTTTGCCTTATTCCTTCACCTTCACCCAGAACTGTTCAAATAATATGGCGGAATATCAGGCTTTAATCCTCGGATTGAAAATGGCAGTGGACACAAAGCAACGACACCTAAAAGTGTACGGAGACTCTCAGTTAGTGATTAATCAACTCCTCGGTCTCTACGAAGTCAAAAGCCTGAGTTGCTTCCATACTATAACTACGTAAGAAGGCTGATAGGATGGCTAGGAGATGTAGAGCTTGAGCACCTGTCGAGAAAGGATAATAAACAAGCCGATGCATTGGCCAAGCTCGCTTCAACCCTCTCGATGACCGATAAGGAGAACGCGCATACCAATATGTA
This sequence comes from Sesamum alatum, assembly GCA_034509735.1. Taxonomy (NCBI): domain Eukaryota; kingdom Viridiplantae; phylum Streptophyta; class Magnoliopsida; order Lamiales; family Pedaliaceae; genus Sesamum; species Sesamum alatum. The sequence continues at coordinate 3,919,096 of JACGWO010000012.1, read as the reverse complement.
AGAATTGGGTCATACCACCGGTCTTCAGTGATGATGAGGATGACACATTCCAAGAAGAAGAAAATCATGTCATGGAAGTTTTCGAAACTGAGGAAGATGATTGGCGACAACCACTCGTCGATTACTTGAAGTACAAGAAGTTACCCGACGACATACGACGAAGGGCTGAAATTCGGCGGCGAGCGTCTCGCTTCATCTACTCCAAAGACACGCTCTACAGACGTTCGTTTTGATGGTAATTTTCTTACGCTGCCTAAACAATGAGGAGCAAATGCAGGCTATGGAAGAAGCTCACTCTGGAGTTTGTGGTGCGCACCAATCTGGACCAAAGCTACACTTCCGTATAAAAAGAATGGGTTATTACTGGCCCACAATGGTTAAAGATTGCGTAGACTACGCACGAAGATGTCAAGCCTGTCAAATTCACGCTAATTTTATCCACCAACCACCCGAGCCATTGCACCCTACTGTAGCTTCATGGCCCTTCGATGCTTGGGGTTTGGACGTCGTAGGAACCCATGACAAAGTCCTCCGGTGGTCACCTATATATCTTGGCGGCAACTGACTACTTCTCTAAATGGGCTGAAGCAGTCCCCCTCAAAGAAGTGAAGAAAGAGAATGTTGCTGATTTCATCCGTACACACATCATATATCGCTACGGAGTGCCCAGGTATATCATCACTGATAATGGAAAACCCTTCTGTAACAGCTTGATAGACAAATTGTGTTAGAAGTTTGCATTCAACAGAGAAACTCTTCTATGTACTATACCGCTGCCAACGGCCTTGCTGAAGTGTTTAATAAAACTTTGTACAGCCTATTGAAGAAAGTAGTGACCAAGTCAAAACGGGATTGGCACGAGAGAATTGGAGAAGCTCTATGGGCATATAGAACCACTGTCAGAACGCCTACGCAAGCAACTCCTTATGCCCTGGTTTATGGAGTTGAGGCAATCCTCCCACTTGAGCAACAAATTCCTTCATTAAGGATGGCGATACAGGAAGGGCTTACGGAAGAAGAAAACGCTCGAATACGGCTTGAAGAGCTAGAAGCTCTCGATGAGAAGAGGTTGGAAGCACAACAAAGGCTCGAGTGTTATCAAGCCTGACTATCCAAAGCATTCAATAAGAAGGTCCGCCTTCGCTCTTTCAAAGTCGGTGATCTAGTACTCGCAGTGAGAAGGTCTATAATTACAATGCATCGAACGGGAAACAAGTTCTTGCCAAAATGGGATGGTCCGTATGTTGTCAAAGAAGTCTACACAAATGGGGCATATAAGCTGATTGCTGAAGACGGCTTGAGGATAGGCCCGATAAATGGAAAAGTTCTTGAAGCGGTATTAACGCCTGAAAAAAAAAAACAAAAAAAAAAACAAAAAGAAGAAACGGAAAAAAAAAACAAAAACAAGTAAGTAAAAAAAAAAAACTCCTGGCCCGCATGAGTATAAACTGTGAACGGCCCTCCCCTCTCCAAACAAATATTTTGTACCCTTGAACTACGAATTGACTTGATCCTCTTGATGAGGTACGTAGGCAGCTTAGATATTCTAAGTTCAGTCATAACACTTAAATGAGTTTTATTCCTCTTATTAAATCGTCAAGAGTGGAAGTACTTAAACATGCTCAAAGATTGCAAGATAGAAAGAAAAAAAAAAGGCTTCTATTACGTAATCTCAAGGAAGCATTGGAGCTCATGACACGGGACAAAGAAAAGAGAAATCAAATGCGATAAAATAAAAGGTCCTAAGCTAATCTCAAGCAAAGGGACGCAGATCCTTCAACCCTTCCTTGAGGGCTTCCAAGTGTGTCCTTGAAGCCTCCAAACTCGCAACTACTTCATCGTTGAGGGGGGTAGTATTCTCAAGCGCTGCAATTTCCTCCACAATTTCACGAACTCCAACTTGGGCACTATGGTAGCTGATTTTCTTCCTTCAGAGTGGCACACAGGTTCTTCTTGCGCTCTTTCAAATCTGAAAGCTCCTTCTCAACACGCTTCAACTCGTCCGTAGTAGATTGGACCTTGGAAGCTCCCCCATTTTCTTTAGCTCGGGCCTCTTGAAGACGATCGTTGGCTTCCTTCAACTTTCGGTCGAAAAGATCTTTGGATAACTTTTCAGAAGACGACGACCTCGCCTCATCATAAGTAGCAGCCTTGGCAAACAATGCATTCATTGATTCTTCCACGTTTGAGGTATCAAAATTCTGAAAACTCTTCATAGACTCAAGAACGAAGTAGACATCGTCTTCGATTGATGAGATGAAATCAATTGGGGTGTTTGATATCTTCACGAGAAGATCACTCCACAGCTTCTGAAGGAACTCCTTTTGATGATTAAGAAAGAACCTCTCGCCTTCAAATACCGACACAGCGGCTGGGCAGGAAGGTTGTTTCCTCTTAAGCCCCATTCCAAGAGGACAAGTCGTAGCCAATAAAGTCGACGCTTGACTGTCTTGAGAAGTTTCATCATCTTCGGCGGCTAAGACCTCAGTTTCAAGCTACGATAATGCATCAACTAGAGTTAGAAACAAAATAAAATCTTGTCACCAAAAAAAAGAAGAAGAGGAATAAAAGAAAAAAAATAACCTCCTTGACAAAGTTCAGCGTCGACGGTCCATGGCTTGAGCCTTCATCATCAACGTTGACGTTTATTGGTTTCGAATCCCTCTTCGGCCTCTTCCAATAACGATCAGGGTTGCTACTCCCACTTACTTCCAAGGAACGAGGAGCACTTCGCTTCTTATCTACTTCAAAAGGTTCAACCACTTGAGAATTTCGCTTGGGAGAGGAAATAGCCGGCTCACGAGGTGATCTTGGGTGACTCTTCCACCGCACTGCTTGCCTTTTGGAAAAGCTTGATTTGGGCCTAAAGCAAGTAACTTCGTCACGTTTTCTTCAAAGTAGCCACCGTGAACTCCAAGCCACCACTTTTTTGTACGCCTCGGATGAGAACTTCTTCATATTTGGGGGCATGAGAGGGAACAACACCTTTTCCATAGTCTTGGACAGAATGCACATACGCCAATAACGGATTCCACCCTCTAAAGAAGCTTCGCGAACATCTTGCGAGAGAATCCCCGGCACTTCTTGGAAGAAACCAAATTGACGACTAAATCGATGAGGGCTATAGGGCTCAACAACGAAATGATCGCCTTGCCGCAAAGGAAGGTAGTTCGAACGGACGGCCATGAAATAGATTTCTTCAGATTCTTTGGCATGCCCGTCGTCTGTGAATAAAAAGTCTTTGTCCCTCACAATCATGTTGCAAGTCCAAGAAATAAAGTCGCCTCTGTGTAGCCGCTTTCTCGCCTCCTGCGGATCGTAGTACTTTGCGCCTCCTTCGCCTGAAAAGAACGTCATCTTGGGCCCTCGAACGCTTTGCACGAGTTGATAGTGAGTCTTGAAATAATAAGCTATCCAACTATAAACAAAATGAATCGGAAATGGAGAGTGTACGCGAGTTTGGCCTTGGGGAGTCGGAAATCTTATTCAAACCTCTGTAGATACTAGCCAAAACAGGAACTGCAAGACCAATCCTTCGACCGGCTGCCATAGCACTCGCCACCTTGAAAACACTTGGCGTATTGAACCAACATCTTGAGTGGGAAAAACAAAAGTACAGAGCCAACACGCCAAGTACGCCGCCAAGAATGTCTCTTCCTTTGAACTCCCTTCAATGCCAAGCCTCGAGAACAATGCCTCGTCCGCCATGGACCACTTGCCATGTACCCCAACGGTCCCGGAGGGGTTATGAGTTGACTTAGGACGAACGGTCTTCTTCTCTTTACGTGGAGGAGGCTCGCAGTATTTCATCGCCCTTCTAAACCAAAATTTAACCTATTTGTCGATAGGAACTTGAGAGGGTTGACCATCATTATTACTCTTTCGAAGCAAATGGTAAGCATGGAGTAGGAACTTGCAAGAACGAGGCACAAGTCTCTGTCCTGTCTCGTCAACCCCGTTAAGCTCCTTGGCACTTGGAACAACTTCGTCATAAAGGAGTCCCGCCATAGGAAGTCCGGAAAGGGTATGCACGTCCCACAACGAAATAGACAATTCTCCAAAGGACGTTAGAAGAGTGTTGGTAGATGGGCACCACGCTTCGCAAAACGCCTTGATGATATCGGAATTGCGGTCGTAGGTAAATAGTGAGGCATATACGGCATCATATACTTGGGCCGCGACTAGCTTGTCTTTGCACCGGCTAAGTACGTCTTTCGTCCACTCCCAAAACCCTTTGATGAAGCGGAACTCGCCGGCAAAGTGAACGTTGTCGCCCCACTTGGCTTTCCCTTCAATGATGCGGCGGCCCAACGTCGGTAGAGAGCTTGGTTCGTCAAAACAACGGTGATGAGTCGCTTGCAGGGACCACGCCTTGGAAGCCTTGCTCAATGAGACTTCTCAAGACCATTGTTCTGTGTGAAGTGGAGTCGTCAACCTTGGCCATTGCTTCGCGTATCGACCGATGAGAGGTACGTAAGTCGGCAAAATCGTTCCTTCTCCACGGATTGACCCTCGTCGTCAAGAATGACCAGGCTTTGTTGACCGGAGGAAATAAACTCGTCTATAAAGTAAACCATATTGCAACTTATCAAAAGACGAAAAGGGCGTCAAGTCAGTTCAAATTCGACAACAAACTCAAGACTTGTCAATTAAATGTTGATGATAGATGTGCTTATAGAAAAAAATATAATGCCTCTAATATCGCATATTCAAGTGGTACATGCCAACAAATATTGTCCATTCGCCACAACAAATTCAAGCAATGTTGATTATTAATCCAAAACATGGAATTAGGCAAGAAAATTCACATATAATTGGTCATGCACATGGTGAATCAATATTTACAGCATGGTGGATGGTGACAAAATATGTGGAAAAAAAGTTTCAGTAATATTTAAATGACCATGCCAAGAAAACTTTCAAAAGATCTTGAACTTCAATGCTGGAACTGATTTTCAAAATTTGCGAAGAAGTTTCAGTAATGCTGGGCCTTTCTTTTAAATCAAGTTCTAAATATCCGAATGTTAGAACAATTGATGCCGCAAGCCTTCGGAAAAGAGGAAAAAAAATCACCATATATCGAGAAAAAGAGAAAGAGAAAAGAGAGAAAAAAAAAATTACCTGCTACACAAGGATTCGTATTCTTGCCGGATTCAAAGCACCACCAACTCGAAAGAATCACGGGATTCCAGAGGAAGAAAGTGGAAGCGAGCAACAAAATCTGATGCTTGAGAAACGTCACCGTAATGAGCCGACAGAAATTCGTTGAGGAAAGTCGGGATCTCGAGTTTTTCGTGGACTGAAAACGCTGCCAAAAAAAATCACAGAGACATTACGACAAACACCTTGTGTGCATGACAGAAAATTGAAGAAGAAAAAAATATTTGGCCATCACAACATACCACAAATTCTGTCAATAATCAACTCTCGGAATGATTTATCAATGTTAGATTAAGCTCTTTATATACATGTTCAATTGAAGTGTTTAGTCCAAGAAGGATTAGGATTCAAGGTGCAATCCAATTAAAACTCCTTAATCGGAAAGGAGTTTGAATCATGCAGGAACGAGTTTTATTTTGCTGGAGTTGAGCCACAAATGGAATTCACGAATACTCATAATTCTATCACGTTGCATTAAGGTAGTATTTGGCGTCTCGCGTTGCTAAAGTAGTGCCTGCTTCCACTTGAATTAGTGACATGGTTTACTGGGCCATGTGGTCAAGGGTTTCACAAATTCAAGGCATTGTTAATTGGGTCTCCATTATATATTTTGGGTCTCCATTATATATGTTGGCTGATTGGTCAACTTAAATAATATTTTTGTGACATTTTTTTTTTTGTCCACTCAAATTTAAATCATATTTTCGCGACTCATTCACTTTGAAAATTATATTTTCAAACATATATTCGTGAACGAGTCTCGAGGGGGCATTTGTAGACAAATAAATTTTGCGCCCAATCAAATGACGACAAGTGGAAAATATATATTATTTATCAATTATATTCTATTTTTTCTATTTATATTTTGGAATTTACTAAATTAATTCTAAATATAAATAGTTAAATTAATTGATATTTTAATATATAGTTCGTCATCAAATCAACGGTCGACACGTGTCAAATTGAGGTGTTCCGGCCAATCAAATCAAGACAAATATTTCTATATTATCTCTTTGAAAAAAAAATACAAAAATTAAAGAGATAATATTGAAATTGACCAATCATGTCTTCCCAAATATTTAATGTATTTATCTCTTTAAATTAAAATAAAGGGATAATACAAAATAAGTGTTCAAGTTCACCACAACTCTACATCTTTGACAACTATATAAAGGGGTCATGGGAACTCATTCAAAAACACACACACATACAAGCAAGAGAGCATTCAAGAAGTCTCGAAATCCTCTCAAGCAAATCAAGGAAGATCCACGGCGTTCTAGGCAAGATTCAAGGCGTTCGTCGCGGAAATTATCCAAAGTCAGCGTTTGATTCGACAAGAAGTCTGAAGACCGGCGAATTAACGTTATCAAGATAGAAGTCCACCTTGGCGGAAGATCAAAGTCTCAAATCCACCAAGAACATCCCAAATTCAAGTCAAATATCGTCAAGTTTATAGCGTTTGATCCGGGAACAAGTCAACGACCCCCGAATTAACGTTATTTAAAGTCAAAGTCAACGTCAAAGGAGATCAAACGTTACAGTTTCACCTCCGAAGTTGCCGAAGTCAAAGATCACGTTCTTGAAGAGAAGAATCAGAGGTTTTCAAGTAGAGATTTTGCACCCACAAAATACTCAATTCAATTCAAGAATTCATTTGTAATATTTTCTTGTTTCGTTAAATTCAGGAACACGAAAATTTGTTTACAATAGGTACAAGAAACCATTGATCCTTTAGCGACAAATTACCATTATCAGTCGGAGGGCAGCATTTGGATATCTAACGACCCAAAGAGAGAGACAAACGAAGAAAGCGCAAACAGGAAAAAATAAAAATTGTGAATTCATCAGTCTCGTAGTGATGGTACAAAATTGATATTCTATCAATTTAATACAAGTAATTTCAATAATTCTGTCAAATCATTATGCTATCCAAAAACAAACTCCTCTATTACAATGAATAATCGATATATATACTAAAAAGTGGGGAGGCGTAAAGACAATATCGCCCTCCAACCGCCCACTACCCCACTCACTTACTAACTACCAGGTGCAACCGCGAGGGTAGGGTGGTAATTAAACAATACTACTTTTGAAAAATTATATTTTGGTCCCTTGGTTAAATTCTTGTACCATCATGTAGGTAGTGAAATATCAAAAGCATGATGAAATTAATAATTTCAGGCTTTATGTATATCCACATTCTATTTTTCTGTTAATCGCCGCTTCAAGTCCTTTCTTCGTTTAGCCTCGGGCTAGATAGGAAATTTCCAAATGCTCCCCCCAAGAATCCTGCAGAGAGAAAGAACACTAAATGATTGGGGTTTCAAACTTCTCAAGTTCTTAGTGAAGTAAACTTGGATTATATATCAATAAATCAACCAAAACAGGCTACAAAGTAAAGAAAATTTTTAGGAGACTCTTCACGTGGACATGATTTTTTCTGCTTCAATGGGTTAACATTCCCAATGTCTGTCTTGTAATCATTTCTTCCTTCTTGTTAGTGCAGTTCACATAAAAACAATCAGCAAACAAAACTAAAGGGATAAATGCAATTTATCCTATGTGATATAAGAAATGAGCAAAAATCTCACCGTGAAAAATAATTAGCAAATTATCCACTGTAATCTTAAAATGAAGAAAATTACCCACCTGTGTTTTCCCTTAATAGGGGGTAATTTGCTTCAATTCTCAAAACACAGGGATGTAATTTGCTAATTATTTTTTCGCAGGGGATTTTTGTTCATTTCTTATATCACAGGTGATGAGAAATATTGACCCAAGACCCAACTTGGAATCAACACAACTTCCTGGACGGCCCAACAGACCAACGATTGGCCCAGCCCTCTTAAATCAACACCCGACCCGATTAGACCCTCATATATATTCCTACACCTAAACCCTAATGCTTCATTTCCTTCTTGCGACTCTGATACTCCTCTCTCTGTGCAGATACAGTTTCCTTCTCCAAATTGATTCACCTTCCTTTCTCTCCATATCTTCCCCTTCTCTTCTTCGTCTTCCATCACTATAAAATGGCATTGATCCACCTCTTCAGTGATAAGATAGATCTTACAACACTTCTGTCTATGAGTTGCAAGATCATCGAGTATTCTGATATATTTCCCCCTTGAGAGAAAAACCTGTTACGAACTCTGTGTGAGCGATTTCCTTGAGGGTTTGGTACTTTGACCTTGTGTAGGTCTTGGTCGTGTTTTTGGTCTGTTGGTGCAACCAGAAGTTGAGTGCCGGCCTGTTGCGGTCGAAGTCTTCTCACTTCGTTTTTTGGGCTACCTGAGCCTTACTGGTTTCGATCTGGGTTTTTCGAACCTTTGATAATTTTTCTTTATAAACTGTTGATATTTCTTATACTTTGTTTCCCCCTTTGGTTTGTAATTATAAGGGTGTTAATACCCATCCCCCGTTGTAATTCGTTATTCTGTGAAACCTTTGTGGTTCATTAAAGTGGTGTGTCCACTCTCAACAGTGGTATCAGAGCTGGTTATATGCCGGTTCTGTCTCAGGCGACAATTTTGGTAAATTTCCTCTGATCTCTCTTTATCCATTACTGTGTGCTGTGTGTTGTTGCTGTGTGCTCTTGGGACCATTTGTTGGTACTTATTATTCTCGGGCCTAGTGCGTATATTCTGCCTGAACTGACTTACTTATTCTGCTTAAAACACATACTCTGATCTTTGTCGTTATTAGCCCAGTGCACCAGTACTCGTTATCTCTTTTTGACACTCTCTAATCCCTCACTTGGCTGAGTCTCGTGAGACCGTCAAGTATCTGGTTGAGTTTCAGAAGAGGCATTCTGATTTGTGTTGTATTGTTAATTTCTGATCTGGGCTGTATCTCGTGCTTTTCTCGTTTCTGTGATATACTCATATTCTGTCCTCTATGGCTGGCTATAATCTGCTCCCTTTTGATGGTAAATCCGATTTTTCTATATGGCAACAACAAATGAAAGGCATTTTAATACAACAAACGGTTTTGTAAGGCTATTGATGGTAGATATAATAAATCTATCACTAAAGAAAAGAAACTGAAAAATTATGAGTATTCTTATTCCTCTATTATATTAAATCTCTTTGATTCTGTGATTAGGAAACTAGGAAAACAAGAAACTGCAAAAGAACCATGGGATAGACTAGAAGAACTCTACACTGAGACATCACTGCCTAGCAAACTCTTCCTGTTAGAAAAGTTCTTTAGATATAAGTTAGATATCTCTAAAAACATAGATGAGAACATAGATAATTTCACAAAACTAGTACAAGACATAAAACTCACTGGTGATAAAAACATAGATGATTACTGATACAATGTCTTTGTGGCATAAAAGACTTGGGCATATAAGTTTAAAAGGCCTAGAACTTCTTAATAAGGAAGGTATTATGCATGATAAGATTGAAAAGCTTAAGTTTTGTGATGAATGTGTCATGGGTAAACAACACAAAGTGCATTGTCCTGCTTCACCTTACCCTGCCCCCTCATCATCCACTTGCATTTTTGATTATGTTCATGCCGATGTATAGGGTCCCTCTAATATACCCACTCATGGTGGGACTAGGTATTTTCTTTCTATTATTGATAATTTCTCCAGAAAAGTGTTCGTTTTCTTAATAAAAAACAAGTCTGACGTGTTTGATACCTTTAAAAGATGGAAAACGTTTGTTGAAAAACAAACTGGTAAGAGACTAAAAGCATTACGGACTGATAATGGTCTAGAATTTTGCAACCAAAGTTTCTGATCTGTGTGATGAGTTTGGTATTAAGCGTCATAAACAAACCCCTACACCCCCAGTAGAATGGTAATGCTGAACACATGAATAGAACTATTTTAGACAAGGTCAGGTGTATGCTTGTGAGTTCAGGCTTGTCTAAATCTTTTTGGGGTGAAGCTGTTTTAACTGCTGTTCATTTGATAAATCGATCTCGATCTGTTCCGTTATGTGGCAAAATTCCTCAATCTGTTTGGCTTAATAAGAATGTTGATATTTCATATCTGCGTGTTTTCGGTTGTTCCGTTTTCGTACATCAAAATCCTGACAAACTCGAACCTAGATCCTTGAAATGTATTTTCATAGGGTACCCGGAAGAGGTTAAGGGATATAGAGTGTGGGTTAGAAGCTAACCTGGATTTAAGGTACTAATTAGTAAAAACGTTGTCTTTAATGAAGAAGAAATGCCATGCTTGTTTGATCCACAGAAAGAAAACAAACAAACCTTAGGACCAGTTTTCAATCAGGTACAGGAAACCTTAGAGGAAAACGAATAGGTAGAGGAAATCACTGGAGAAATTCCGACAGATATTAGGTCTGATACAAGCCTAGAAAACTACCAGCTAGCTAGAGATAGAAATAGGCGAGAAACTAGAATTCCCGCTAGGCTTACAGATCATGTGGCTTTAAACACAGAATGAAATGAACCTAGCACGATTGAAGAGGCTATGAAATATGAAAATTCCGATAAATGGCTTTGTGCTATGAATGAAGAAATGGAATCCCTAAAGAATAACAAAATTTGGATACTAGTGCCTAAACCCTCAAACTGTTCCATCATAGGATGTAAGTGGGTATATAAGATCAAACAAGAAGAAAGGTCAAAACGTTTTAAAGCTAGATTAGTTGCAAACGGATTCACACAGAAAGAAGGAATAGATTATACCGAAGTGTTTTCTCCTGTAGTAAAATACACCACCTTTCGTATTTTGCTTGCGCTTTCTGCTCACTTTGATTGGGAACTCAAACAAATCGATGTAAAAATTGACTTTTTGCATGGTGATTTGGATGAAAATATTTATATGCATCAACCCATCGGGTTCATTGATAAGACTAAGCCTGATCATGTATGCTTGTTAAAGAAATCTCTATATGGTTTAAGACATTCGCCTAGACAGTGGAACAAAAAATTTGATATGTTCATGCATTCGCTAAGCTATATAAGGAGCAATTATGATAATTGTCTTTACTTTAAGTATGATAACAATATTCCTGTGTTTCTGATTTTATATGTAGATGATATGTTAATTGCTAGCCCCAGCTTACAGCATGTTAAAATTCTTCAGAATAATATGTGTAAAAATTTTGACATGAAAAACCTAGGAGATGCTAAGAAAATTTTAGGCATGACTATTGAAAGGAAAAGGAAGGAATCCATTATTTTCTTGAATCAAGGTTCATATGTTACATCCATGTTAGAAAGATTCTCCATGTCCAACTCTAAACCATGTTCTGTTCCCTTATCCTCTCACTTCCAACTTAGAAAGGAATACTGTCCCAAGACTGAAAAAGAAAAAGAAAGAATGAAAAAAGTTCCCTATTCAAATGAAATTGGTTCCATTATGTTCCTAATGGTGTGTACTAGACCTGATATTGTTTACGCTATTAGTTGTCTCAGCAAGTACATGTCGAATGCCGGACCTCCTCATTGGGAGGCCCTTAAGTGGCTATTAAGATACTTGAAAGGCTTTGTTAAATGTGGCATTACTTTTTCTAAATGCATGAATGATGTTAATCTTGTCTGGTACGTTGACTCGAATTATGCGAATGAAGAGATAGCCGTAAATCCACTGCTTCATATATTTTCACTTTGTGTGGATCTTGCATAAGTTGGAAATCCCAACTACAGCAAATAGTAGCTTTGTCAACAACAGAAGTTGAATACATTGTCGCTACATAGGCTTTCAAAGAAGCCTTATGGTTAGAATGTTTGATTAAAGAAATAGGTTTCTCCAACAAAAAGGTAACTGTATACTCTGACAGCTAGTCTGCTATCCAACTATGTATGAATCCTATTTTTCATGATAGAACAGAACATATAGATATTCGCTATCATTTTATTAGAGATATAGTGGGTAAAGGATTGATAAATCTTGAAAAGGTAGAAACAAAGTCAAACCCTTATGATATGGGGACTAAATGTTCGCCCACAAGAATTTTATCAGTGCTTGAATATTTTGAGACTAACATGATTCCTAATCTATCTACAAGTGTTTGTGTCTTCTGCAGGTACCACAAAAAGAAGAATCTAAGGCAGTAATGAAATGCCAAAAATCGGTATTGGGCCAGGTTACCCGCCTTCTAGTTGGGTCCTGGTCCAAGGTAGAGAATGATGAGAAATATTGGCCCAAGACCCAACTCGGAATCGACCCAACTCGGAATCGGCCCAACTTCCTGGACGGCCCTACAGACCAACGATTAGCCCAACCCTCTTAAATCAGCACCTGACCTGATTAGACCCTCATATATATTCCTACATCTAAACCTTAATGCTTCATTTCCTCATTGCGCCTCTGATACTCCTCTCTATGTGCAGATACAGTTTCTTTCTCCAAATTGATTCACCTTCCTTTCTCTCCATACCTTCCCCTTCTCTTCTTCGTCTTCCATCACTATAAAATGGCATTGATCCGCCGCTTCAGTGATAAGATAGATCTTGCAGCACTTCTCTCTGTGAGTTGCAAGATCATCGAGTATTCTGATATACTTCCCCCTTGAGAGAAGAAACCTGTTACAAACTCTTTGTGAGCGATTTCTTGAGGGTTTGGTATTCTGACCTTGTGTAGGTCTTGGTCGTGTTTTTGGTTTGCTGGTGCAACCGGAAGTTGAGTGTCGGCCTGTTGTGGTCGAAGTCTTCTCACTTCGATTTTTGGGCTACCTGACTGGTCACAATCTGGATTTTTCGAACCTTTGATAATTTTTCTTTATAAACTGTTTATATTTCTTATACTTTGTTTCCCTCTTTGGTTTGTAATTATAAGGGTGTTAATACTCATCCCCCGTTGTAATTCGTTATTCTGTGAAACCTTTGTGGTTCATTAAAGTGGTGTGTCCACTCTCAACAACAGGGGGTAAATTGCATTTATCCTCAAAACTAAATGACCAAAATAATAAGTTTGATAATGAAAAAATGAATGGAACACCTTTCAACGTTCAGATATCTAAGGACCTAGACAGGAACAAAGGGAGAAACATCTCTCACCAAGCGAAAATGCAAAATGAAAAAAGTGAAAGCAACCATGACATTAGTACTTAATCAAAACAAAATGAAATTTATAAGTCGGGTGTTTTGAGTCTCCAAATTAGACATCTTAATCAATCGCACCCGCTACAAGCCCTTTCCTTATTTAGCTTCCCACTAGACATTATTTACAAAAGTACTCTGTAGACAAACAAAATTTCACGCTTTAATCAAATTGAGACAAATAATTTTGATATTTATCTCTTTAGAAAATATAAATATTATAGAGATAATGTCAAAATTGGCCAATCATATATTGCCAAATATTTAATGTATTTATCTCTCTAAATTAAATTGTAAAGCGATAATACAAAGGTATTTAAGTTCACCACGACTCTACCTCTTTGACAGCTATATAAAAGGGTCCCCGGAGCTCATTCAACACACATACACACAATTGAAGACAAGTGAAGGCACAAGCAAGAGTCCCCAAATCCTCTCAAGTGTAAATCAGGGAAGATTCACGACAATCAAAGCAAGAATTAAGGCGTTCGTCGCAGAAATCATCCTAAGTCGATGTTCAATTCGAGAAGAAGTCCAAAAGACCCGGGAACAAGTCAACGACCCCCGAATTAACATTATTCAAAGTCAACGTTGAAGGAGATCAAATGTCAAGTTTCACATCTGAAATTGCCAAAGTCAAAGATTGCATTCTCGAAGTGAAGAATCAGAGGTTTCAAGTAGAGATTTCGCACCCACAAATACTCAAATCAAATTCAAGAAATTTATTTGTACTATTTTCTTGTTTCGATAAATTCAGGAACACGAAAATCTATTTATAAATTTTGGCACGCCCGGTGGGACCTCTCTACCTCCCATATCTTCCCTTCAAGGTCTGAAGTATTTAGATGGATACTCAAGAAAAGGCTATGAAGACGGTAAATTCCAAACTCGCCACATCAAGGTCTTCAAGTTCTAGTACCAAGAGTATTGGTGATCCTCCCATTGAGTCTGTTCAGAAAGACTTCATCGTACCTAGCCATGCAAGTGAAGATGACGAAAATAAATCTCCTCTGTCCTCTCCTTGCTCCGTGTCTAGCTACTCCTTCCGACGAATGTGGCTTCAGTCATGGTAATGAATGCTACAACTATAGAAGAGCAAATTGCAAGTCTGACCAGAGCCATCGAAGGACTCATAGAGCACGTCCAAGAGCAAGATGCCCAAATTGCTAGGTTGTGATCAACAAGCCAGATGACGTTGACACAAGCCATATCAGGGTGAAAAATTGAGACTCACGATGAAGAGGAGGCATCCACAAAGCAGCATTATACTGAGAAGGATAAGCCTACAAAAGAGCTCCATATCTCATCTGATGGACTAATTCCAGTGGACCGACTCAAAGAATTCATTGAAGGAACTTTGAGAAGCAAGATCGAGGGAACCTCAAGGTCATCCTTTACTTATAGAAAGCCATACACTCAAAAAATTGATCATCTGAAGATGTCAATCGGCTATCAACCTCCCAAGTTCCAACAATTTGATGGAAAAGACAATCCTAAGCAACACGTGGCTCACTTCGTGGAAACGTGCAACAATGTTGAAATGTATGGGGATCACCTTGTCAAACAATTTGTTCGATCTTTGAAAGAAAATGCATTTGATTGGTACACTGACTTAGAAGCCAACTCAGTTGATAGTTGGGGGCAATTAGAATAAGAGTTTCTCAATCGTTTTTACAGTACTAGAAGAACAATCAGCATGATTGAGCTTACGAACTCACACCAGTGGAAGGAAGAGCCCGTCATTGATTATATCAACTGCTGAAAAAATTTGAGCCTTAATTGCAGAAATCAATTGTTCGAGACTTCAGCAACTGAAATGTGTATCCAAGAAATGCATTGAGAACTTTGCTATATTCTTCAAGTAATAAAACCAAAAACTTTTGAAGACCCCAGTGAATTTGGATTTGACCCCAGTGAATTTACTAAATTCGAACACGTCAAATTTCATCTAAAAAATCTTCTCTTTGTAGTGAAAATAAATATTGGAGCATATAAAATGTTATTGTTGACAAGTATATAATTAGTATGAACAAAACTGAATTAACTTGTTTAAACTTTAAAAATAAGTTCCTGATGTCATATATTTTTCAGAATCATATAAACGCACTCCAGAAAAAAAATCAAATACTCCATAGCATGTTACAAAATTTAATTAATCCCTCATAAGCTCTTAAAATACCCTCTAAGAAAAAAAAAAACATCTACGATTTTAGGCTTATTACATTCTTCCTACATATATTATGACATAAAAAATAGGATTAATTTTGATATTTCTTTTAAAAAGTTCATCTACGTCTATGTTATTTCCGTTTGCTTTTCTCCATGATTTACTGCTGCATGTGGTTATTCTTACACGTAAGAAATATGTTTATCGGAATTAGCTACTTCTCATGCTATGACACCTTCAGAAGAAAATTATTAGCCACAATATATTAAGTGATAATATTAAAATTATGAGATATATATTTATGGGTAAATTAAATTTTGTTATTTGAATATTATGCTCATTTTTACATTTTGCCATTTAATTTATTTTGCGTAAACTTTCTATATGAAATCTTGGGATCCTCCGATTTGAAGGAAATAAACTTAAAATCTACAACAAATGTCGGAGGTGTCGAGATAGCCCCCCAACGAAAACACTGTAATAGCAAATTAGAGACGGTCTTAGATCAACAGTTCGAGTAGAAACATCAATAAATAGAACATTATTCAATCATACATGAACATTTAATGTGTATGGAACTATTTAGGTGTATCCTATTCTATGATCGTCGCGTTGGGGCTTCCAGATAGGGTCACATGTCTGTCAATTGAGTGCCAGATTTTGGCTTTCAGGTCAAGACTGATCCTACCCGCATAAAAAGACACAGATCCTAACCATTTTTTGAGATTTTCCTAGCATTTTTGGGCAAGGATGTTATTTTACTCTTACCCATATCAATCATACTTATAGGGCTAAAATGCATACAACCCCCCTGTGTTTTGAAAAGTCGACGAAAAACCCCCTTCTGTTATGAAAATAGACTAAAAACCCTCCTGTGTTCTATAAAATTAAACTCAATCGCCCTTTTCCATAAAAAGACCCTAACGACGTTAAATTTTTGGAAATTGACCGTTATGTCCTTGTTTATTATATATTATTCCTTATTTTACTGACCGTTGGATCTTCATTGATCACATGAGAACCGTTAGATCTAAGCAATTAATTTTGACCATCAGATCTTAAATTTATAAAACAATCAACGGTTCAGATTTATTTAATTTTTAAATATATATCATAAAAAAATTATTTTACATAAAAAAAATTCCTTCCACCACCCCCCCCCCCCAACCCAACCCCCTGCTCCCACCCGCCACCCCCCGCCACCATCCCTCGGTGCACCCCCTGCCGCCCAGCAAAAGGGGGGCGACAGTGAGCGCCCAGCCAAACAGAGGCGACGGTGTCTGGGCGAACGCGGCGCATCGCGTCGCCCAGATCTAGTCTGGGCGACCGCGACCTGCCCTAGGTGATGCGGCCGTCGCCCAGGATAGTAGTGGGAACGGCGGTCGCCGGCGCCCATGGCACATCTGGGCGTCGGTGGCCGCCATCCCAGATTAAAAAAAAAATTATTACTTTTATTTTTATTAAAAGTAAAAATATTAGTTTTAGTTTTATTTATTAAAAGTAAAAATATTAGTTTTAGTTTTAATTAAATAAATTATTTAATTATTTTAATTAAATAAAAGTATTAAATTTTGGTTTTAAATACTTGTAATATTTATTTAATTTTACATACTTTTAATTTTTTATAAAAATATATTAAACTAAATAAACCTTATAAATATTAGTATATTATTTTTGTATCATGATTTTAATTTGTGTCAATTTAAATTATAAATAAATTATAGATTTTTTTGGTATTTTAATATTTAAATAGATGTACTTAAGAATAAAATTATTTCTTTTTTTAGGAGGGATGAAATGCAATAAAAACCACTAAAAATAAGGTTAAAACAAGAGAATTTGACCATGGTAATTTTTAGCACTATATAAGGGTATTTTTGTCATTTAAGGGTCAAAAAAGGGGCACAACGCGCAAAAAATCATGTCCAAACGCGCCATCCGCGCGTGTATCCCACTTTCTGTTAGTTTATGATAGAAAAGGGGTTTTTTTGTTGAATTTAACAAAACACGAGAGATTTTTTTGCCTATTTTCAAATTATAGGGGGGTTTTAGCGTTTTCAACAAAACACAAGGGGGTAAATGAGAGTTTAGCCTACTTGTAGATTATCATATCTTATTAATTACATTGATGTAAGAAATTCTAAAGGTAAAAATTAACTATTTGTTCAATATATTTATTCTACATTTTCTACACTAGTATATATAAATTAAAAAAAAATATTTTTCACTCACAAATAGCGGTAAGTAATATCGTAACACAAAATTTTGGAATATCTACAATTAATATAATTAATTTATTTCTTTCAAATAGTCCGCATCATCTTGTAACCACCAATCTACTATCATGTCTTGCCCCACTTTTAATTATATATTGATTTTTGTTTTTAGAACCAATATTAGATCCATCGATTATATCCAAGCAGGTATTGCGTGACAAGATAACTATAATTTTAGATATTAAAAACAGTACCAGTCAATCTTGATTATTAATGAAATTTCGTGCACTTTTTGTCAGCACGAAACGTCTATTTGTTAGTCTTATCCTAATTAAATCGATCTTATTATATAATTTATTTATAATAAAAAGTAAACTACCGCGATAGTTACTATTGCTGAAAAAAAATAACATGAAACTAACAAGCAAGAACAATAGGAAATAGTAATGATCTATACATCAGCAAAAACGACATCGGATGGAGATTAATTGCAAATTAATTATTGGATAAGTGAAAAAAGTGTCGTAATTAGTGTATATTTAGAGTTGATTAAGCACTAATATTTGCAGACATTCTTTGACTAATACTGGTCATGATCAGATATAGATATATGTCGTTGTTAAGACCTCTTTCCTTATCCATCTGTTTCTGATTAAATATTATTGTCTCGACACGGAAACATTGTAAGATAATGAAATCATAAATATGTAACGTTGATTAATTAATAATTATAATGTGATTAAAGATAATGTAGAATAAAGCTTCTGACATTTGTTGTTGTGTCAAAAATTATAATTAATTACAAGGTAATGGGGTATTTTTATATGAAATATTAAACGAGACGTCGAATTTATGTAATTATTTTGTTGACATTAATATTTTTCGCTCAAATTGTAATGAAAGGGATACAGTTTGTAAATGAAAAATTCTCGAATGGAGTGCATGTGCAATTTCAGAAGCCTCTAGGAAGAAAGTATAATTTCTTATTTTTAAAGGGGTGTGTATTTGTCAATAATTTATAAAAAATGCTAAATGAGGCGTAAAATTAAAATTTTAGGCTTCGTTTGGTTCAATGAGAGGGGAGGAGAAGTGAAAGGCAATGGGAAGGAAAAAGAATAATAGTTTTCATTTAAATTATTTGATATAAGTGGGAAGGAAAGTAACTCAAATATTTTTCCTTGTTTGGTGCAACACTACAAAAAAAAAATAATAAAAAAAATATGGGATTCGTAAGGGCCGTTGTTTTTGTAATAATTTCGGAATGGATAGCCTTTTGTTGACGTCATATATGTAGCTGGCGAAATGAATTTCGCCTTTTTGTAATGGCATAATAGTTACAAAGGTCATTTAGAAAATATTTGATTGAAAGACTAATTTTTTTAATTTTACTAATTAAATTTTTTTCTTCATTTTGTACGAGAAATAAAATAAATTAATATTATACTAATTAAATATTTTGAGTTGTTAAAGTTTAAAAATCATATTTAAAAGTTGCTAATAAAAGTACCCATCAAACAGAACAAGAATAATGTTTATATGTCAATACTTCAAATAAGTTGAGTGTTATCAATTATTCTAAAGCACTATTCTAATTCAATAAAATAAAAATTACTAACAAAATCCTCAAATAAAGAATTCTAATTCAAATAGCAGTATAGAAGACACCCTACAAAGAAGGATTTTGCGGGTGTTATTTAGCGGAAGAAGGAAAAAGAATTGAAGAAAAATTATATATATATATATATAGGTAATAGAGAATAAAAATAAAATAGGTATTTTTTTTGGCTTTTTAGCTTTGTACTTCCATTTTTTTTTACTTAATTTTAGATAGAAATAAAATTAAATCCATTGAGTTTCACATCTATTCTCCCTAATCAAATACCAAACTTTTTCCTACATTTCCGTTTACTTGCAATTTTCTTGTACATTGATTTTCACGCCAACCAAATAAACACTTATGTAATATTTTTTAACGTCAGTATTTTTCGTTCAAATCCTAACTGGAGGAGTACAATAGTAAACAAAGAATTCTTGGATATGGCGCAGGTGTAATTTCAGAAGTTTTTATAAAAAAAAAGTATAATGTCATACTTTTCGAGGGAGGGCTAATTGTAACTAATCCTAAATAAAAATAAGTGTAAACTACAACCACCTTCCCTAAGGTTTGACATAATTACAAATACCCCCGTGTTGTTTAAAAAATTACAAATACCCCATGAAGTTTGAAATTGACCATTTTGCCCTCGAATATTTTATCAAAATTATAGAAAAATCACCCATAAAAATGGAGAAAATGAATTATTTGTTAGACGATTACAAACCTTAAGAGGGTATTTATAATTTTTCAAACAACGAGAAAGTATTTGTAATTATGCCAAACATCAGAAGAGATAG
Organism: Sesamum alatum; assembly: GCA_034509735.1. Lineage (NCBI taxonomy): Eukaryota > Viridiplantae > Streptophyta > Magnoliopsida > Lamiales > Pedaliaceae > Sesamum > Sesamum alatum. The sequence continues at coordinate 3,899,134 of JACGWO010000012.1, read as the reverse complement.
CTGTAATTTACCCAAAAAATAATAAATTGATTCATACACTTATCATAAAACAATAAAAACAAGCAAAGGGGGCCTTAAACAATAGCCAAATGAATATAGCATGAAACTTTCACTTAGAATAATTAATTCAGATGATTGGTTGATTGTTGTTTGTGTGATTTAACATTCCACATCATCGTGATGTTAGGGCGGTATCTAACCTTAATTATAAATTATTTCCATCATGTCTTTTAATATTCTCTTTTTTCCTAATTTAGGTCTACCTAGGGTTTTCTAATTTTGATGTTTAACTATCTCATCTATTTAATTTGACTTTCTCCAAGAACAAAACATAAAAGTATAATACTGTATTGGATATAAAGATTTTTTTTTATATTTATTTTGTGTGGATCAGTTACATTTATATCTTAAATTTTAATCATCAATAATTAATATACGTCAATTATTAATAGGCTAAACTCCTATTTACCCTCTTGTGTTTTGTTGAAAAAGTAAAAAGAATTCCTGTGATATGGAAATAGGCAAAAAGACCCATCATGTTTTGTTAAACTCAGCTAAAAGCACCCATTCCGTTAGTAATTAACGGAAGGTGCGCTACACGCGCGACTCATGCTATTTTTGGTGTTTTTTAGCTGCTTTTGCCTTTTGACCTCAACTTTGGGTGGTTTTTATTAAAATGCCCTCACGATGTTTATATATTTCACTTTGGGCATCTTTGACTTGTTTTGAGTGATGTTTCTGCATTTTCATATATATTAAAAATTAATTTTCTTAACATATTTACTTAAAAAAAACAAGAAAGAAGTATATAACTAAAATTTTGTAATTTTTGTGTACTTTTTAATTACTAAAATTGAAAAAAAAATGTAAGTTTTTCGTTTTTATTATTTTAAAAATTTTACATTAGTTTTTTAATCTTTTTTCAAAAAAAATCTTACATTTTTTAAATACTTAATTTCTCTTAATTTAATTTAAGTTAATACCTTAATTAAATTTTTACTCACTTTTAAATAAAAAATTTAGAAATTAAAAAAATTAAAAAATCAAAAAAGAAAAAGAAAAAAGAAAAAAACTGGGCGACGGCGGTCGCCATCGTCGCCCAAATTGAGGGCGATCGTCGTCGCCCTCTTTTGTGTTCTTCTCGGCGACAATGACCGCCCAGGTTAGGGCGACGGTGACACCCAAATTTGCGCTAGGTGATGTTGTCATCACCTAGAACAACAAAGACCCGGACGACGTCAAGTCGCTCAGATTTGATTTCTGAAGGGTTGGCAGGTGAGGGTAGAGGGGGATCAGTGGGTGGCGATGGGTGGGGAGGGTGGTGGGGGCTGATGACTCCGGCTATGGTTGAGCGGGTGGGGGGGGGGGGGAGTGGGTGGTGTGTGGAGAGGGCAGTAGGGGGAGGGGTGGGGTGGATTAGGGGGTTAAATTAAATTTACTTTATTTTTTAAAATAATAATATTTTTATAATATATATTTTAAATTAGTTAAAATATATGTCATTGATTAGATCTAACAGTTCTTGTATAATCAATAAAGATTCAACGGTTATTAAAATAAATAATAATATATAATAAGTAAATATAACGGTCAATTTGTCAAAAACTTAACGCCGTTAGTGGTTTTCAATGGAGATGGGTGAATGACTTGAATTTTAGAAAACACAGGGGGTTTTTTAGTCTATTTCCAAAACACCGGAGGGTTTTCGCTGATTTTTCAAACACAGGGGAGTTTTATGCATTTTAGTCTTATTAATATGTATAATTAATAAGGCATACCTCAATTGGAGAAACTAAGGCCCTATGACTCTTAAGATCATGGGTTCGAACCCGCCAGCGTAGGTTGTTGTTCTACTTAATAGTAAGTATAGTTCTATTTTATAGAAAGTGTTAGCATAGATTGTTATAGTCATTAATAAGTTATTTAATATGAATGATTGTAATCGATTTATTCGAAATAAATAATAGTTCATCGCATCGCTTCACTTCAGAAAAGATTATCAATATGTATAACTAATTAATAACTACTATTACACTACGTAGACCAATACACACCGGTAGGACTAGAATCCATGCCTCAACTTTGGTAATTAAGTTATGCTTCATTGGTTGGACTGGCGGATTTGTAGTTAAGAATTCCAAATTCATAATAATATACAAACTTTTAATTTAGTTGAATAATTTTATGTTACATACAAATTAGGATTTCAAATCATTCGATTCCCAAATTAAGTTATGTTTAGTAGCATATATTGTGATGGATATCGAATTCATTTAATATAGAGTTATTTGAATTTTTTTCTTTGAATTCCTCGCTCAAATCCAAATACATTCATCCAAATTGATCCAAATAGTAAATACAAAGAGAGATGAGGGGCATTCTTTTTTAAGTGAAAACGATAAATTATTATTAATTGAAAAAAATCGATTACAATCAGTCATGTCGAATATCAATATTTAACAAAGACAATTACATCATACACTGATCAACAATATCATATAAATTAAATTTAAATAACACCAACTATTATAGTATAAAGACAAAACCTACTATGTAGTAGAACAACATCCTGTGCATTAGCATGGTTCGAACCCGTAACCTTTAAAATCATGGGGCCTCAACTTTGCCAATTGAGATAGGCTTTATCGGTAGATGAGGGGCATTTTGGATGCATTAATTTCATGTACTTAATTGTTATAAGGTGGCCCATGTCACCTTAAGGCTCAAGCCCCATGCCCCCTGTTTGGGTCATTCTGGCCAAGTCCAAAGCCACTTGGCCCACGTCCCTCCTTGACCCTCTCCGACCCATGAGCTTTTTAGGGTTCCTATAAGATGGTTTTCTTCCCCATCTTTCATCTTGAGACTTGCCCCCTCTTCTAAATCCTAAAATCCGCCACCTCCTTTCTTCTCCCTCCGTATGCCTCTCTTCCGTCGCCTCGAGCTCATGTCCTTCATGGTTTTCCTCAAGACCTCCATCTCTCCCCTATCCCCACCTAAGTTGCCTCTCTTTCCTCTTCACTATATATACCACCGGATTCTCCATCCGAGATAACCAATGAAAAAGATACACTCTAAGCTTTCCCTCCTCCTTCCTCTGTTCTCCGTGAATAGAGGCTCTTGTCGAGTTTTCTTTGTGCCTTGTGGACTGAGAAGCCTGTGTGGCTGAGGGGTGTGTCCCTTTCTGCTTTGTGGTCGTGTTTTTCTGGTCCTGAGTGGAAGGAGGTGGCTTGTGTGACTTCAGGGCTTTGTGCAACCGGTGGGCTGCCGACGTTTGGGTGGCCGAAGCATCTCACCTCTCGGATCAAGGAAATCTGAGCCTATATATATATATATATATATATATATATATGTTTCTAACCCTCTTATTTTTCTGTGTGATTTTGTTTAAATCCAATATCCCCCAAATCTGTAAAATTTAAGGGTTGTTGTGTAAACCCTAGCCCCGCCTGTAATAGTAAAGTAGGATTTGTTTCTAGTGTTCGTCACTGGAGGACCAAGGTCCAACATTAATTATGATAATTAATTGCCAATAAGACCTAGTTCAATTGGCGAAACTAGAGTTCCATAACTCTAACATCATGGGTTCGAACCCCTAACACGTGGAATATTATTCTACTTTAATAATAGGTTTCGTTTTACTTTAATAGTAATTATTGATTAGATATAGTTATATGATATTGATGATTATTGTATGATCATTATCGTTGTCGGTAATTATTAGCTATATATATATATATATATATATGATATTGATGATTGTGATCAATTTATTCAAAAATAAAAATAAAAAAATAGTTCATCGCTATCACTTTAAAAAATTATGATAATTAATTGTTAACTCCAAATCAGCAATATTAATATTTTAAATAATCAAAAGCTAATCTTGTTGACAAAAGATATAAATAAATAAATAAATATGTTAATTCAAGCTTGTTTGCGTGTCTTTCATACCGATTGAGTGTATGTGATAGCAATTAAATAATATACTTTAATTAGCTTAATTAACTTTATCATGGATGAGAATTCCAAAAATATTAGCAAGGAGAAAATTGACGTGGTACATTGGAATAAGAGGGTAGGTAAAGTGAGTAGAAAAAAATAAATTAATATAAAACATATTTCAACTATAATATTCAAATGCAAAAACTGAAAGTTAGAAAATGTGATTAAATTTTATTCAATTTTTTTGGTGTACTTATTGTTTATTATCTATGGGTAAAATAATCATTACATAAAAAAGATAATAGAAAAATTAATAAAAACATGAATTTGGGTACCAAAGTGGCATTAAAGGTAAAATTTGGATACTAATTAAGTTATTTTTAATTACTCGTGTATTAAAGTGATATTCATGGCAAAACTCGGGTACTAATTGAGTAATTTGTAATTACTTAGGTACTAAAATGACATTAATGGCAAAACTCGGGTGTTAGTATGCATTTTACTCCTAATAAGTGATTGGTATGTTTTTTTTTTAAATCAAAAATATAATATATTACAATTTAAAAGTGTCGATACATAGAATACACGGGTGAGTGTGACACAGATACATGACATAAGATCTTTTTAGGGATAATTTCACTTTTAGTACCCCAGGTATGGCCTTATTTCACTTTTGGTACCCCCTATTTCCATGTCATCAATGTTGATATCCAAAGTTTTCTTTTTTCATCGAGCTGAGTACCTGCCGTTAGTTGACCGTCAGAGTTAACGGTCAAAGTCATTTTGGCGGGAAAATTGGCAGTTTTTTGTCTATTTAAGCACATGTTTGGCTACCATTTACTACATCACAAAAACTAGAGTTAAAAAAGTAAAATTGAGAATACTTTGGGAAAAAAACAAGAGGCATGAGGAGAAATCAGTTTCAATCTTACTCAAATACGAGTGTGGGTTCGTCTAATGAGAACATTTATGTGGAGAAAATGTATTGTAAGTGTGGAATTGAGCTACCATTGAAGACTTCTTAGGCTAAAATAAATCCGGGAAGAATATTTGGGGCATGTCCTAATTACGGGGTAAATTAATTTATATTTTATTCTTATATATTTTGTGTTTCTTATTATATATCATTAATTCTTGTTTTTATTTTTTCGGTCACAGAAAAGGGAATATTGTGGAGTTTTTAGATGGTTTGATCCGGAAATGTGCCCAAGATCGAAGCAAATAAAAATACAAAAGATAAATAAGAATATTTTTTCCCCGTAAAAACAAGAATTAATGGTATATAATCAAAAACACAAAATAAGTAAGAATAAAATATAAATTTACCCCAATTAGGATATGCCCAAAACCTTCTTCTCGAATTTATTTTGGTCGAAGAAGTCTTCAATGGTAGCTTAATTCCACACTCACAATACATTTTCTCCACATAAATGTTCTCATTAGATGAACCCACACTCGTATTTGAGTAAGATTGAAACTGATTTCTCCTCATACCTCTCTTTTTTTCCCAAAATATTCTCAATTTTACTTTTTCAACTCTAGTTTTTGTGGTGTAGTAAATGGTAGCCAAACATGTGCTTAAATAGGCAAAAAACTGCCAATTTTCCCGCCAAAATGACTTTGTCCGTTAACTCTGACGGTCAACTAACGGCAGATACTTAGCTCGATGAAAAAAAGAAAACTTTGGGTATCAACATTAATGACATGGAAATCGGGGGTACTAAAGGTGAAATAAGGTCATACCTGGAGTACCAAAAGTGAAATTATCCCATCTTTTTACCAGGTAAGTGCACAGATCTTCTATCATATTTTCGTATTACGCATTGACGTCACATTGACGAGTAATTAACACACACACATATATATATATATATCTTTTTTAAATTAATAAGTGTAATAAGTTTGATTATAATTTAAAAGTATGAATACATACAATATACGTGTGAGTGTGACATGAATGTATTATAAAATATCTTTGATCAGGTATGACACTTTCTTTACAAACAACTTGCAGTAAAATCGCTATAAGTCTAGTCTTTTAGGGTTTGAGAAAGAATTTGAAAAAAATAATTTCAAATAACTTCATATTAAATAATTTCAAATTCATCACAATGTTAAAAAAATAATTTAAAATAAAAGTTTAAGAATTTAAAATCATTTTTAATATGTAATTGTCCAAATAAGTTCAAAAAATTAATTTATTATTATGAATTAGAAATCCTAACTCAAAATTTATCATTCCAAATACACAAAACTGGGAAATTATTATTACGAGTTGATACATCCTCTCACTAAAAGAAATATGATTTTTCTTTTTTATGGTTAATTAACACGATTAAAAGTTAAGAATCATGGTGAATATTAATTAATCACGTCTACACCACAGTCATTAACCGTTGTTTTTCCAAGCAATACGAAAACATTAGTGACAGATAGAAATTATGGTAAATAATTTTTGTCATAGATAAAATCATAGAGAATATTAGTTAACCGTGGTTAAACTTAAGTTTCACATTAATTTTTTTTTTTATCATGTTAGACAATATTGATTTGTTATGTTTTTAAACTATAGTGATCTATAGTGTAGGAAAAATTTCATTTTTCTTTTTCTTTTTCATAAATGTCTCACTCTTTTTATGTGGTTTCAATTCATTTCTGAAGGACAAATCTAGGGCAAAAAGTTTTTTGGTCCTGTAAAATTAGGACATTTATTGTTTTGGTACCACAATTTACGTAGGTGGCTGTTTTAGTCCCATAAAATATATTTTTCAGTTTTTTTTTTTGTCCCAACACAGACTTTTTGGGACCAAAAAAACTGAAAAATGTATTTTATGGGACTAAAACAGCCACCTACATTTGGGACCAAAAAAATTGAAAAACGAATTTTATGGGACTAAAACAACCACCTAGCTAAGTTGCACATGATTTATTGGGACAAAAAAAAAAAAAAAACTGAAAAACATGTTTTATAGGACTAAAACAACCACCTACCTAAGTTGTGGTACCAAAACAAATAATGCTCTAATTTTACAGGACCAAAAAAATATTTTACCCGACAAATCTATCTAGGGAAGTTGTAATGTTTTGCTAAAATATTACATCTAATGTTATATCATGAGTACTACTCTTTGAAGAATAATTGTTTAGGGTTGTTTTGTCAAGAGAGTACTACTATAGCACTAAAAAAATAATCAATTATTTCAATGTAACGATCACGACTTAAAATCATGGTAAATCAACACTATTCATCACAGTTAAAAAATCGATACAGAAAATTAAGTTTTGACCACGATTAATGAACATTTCTCTTGATTTTAACTATTGCCAAATATTTACTATGGTATTTAGCTGTAACTAATGTTTTAACATAGCCTGAAAAAATAATGGCTAAAAGTCATCGCAAGCCATAATTAATTAGTATTTTCCACACTTTTCACTTTCAAGTATATTAATTAGTCATTATCAAAAATAATATTTCGTCTAGTATATCCAAGTTTATATGAAGAAATTATAAATATATGTATCTTATTGATAAAACAATATCTTAAAAAATGTATGTTCGAATTATTTCAATAAAATAAGAATGTAAAGACTAAAATGTTATAAATAATAATTTTACAATTATAACTAAGGTCAAAAAATAACTTTTTTCTTTTAATTTTAAAAGTAACTAAACAGTTATTTACTTTTTCTAGAAGAACTTATAAGATCCTTTTAAGGAGTTTATGAGTTCATCTACTGAACACTTTTTTTTTCTTAATAATTGATTAAAATGACAGTAAATCACATAGCGACATATATATATATATAGGCTTCACTGATTATACTATTTATTTTTGATAAATTACATTAACATCCTCTCATGTTAGGTCTAATTACTATCTTTTGCAAAATTATAAGTACATCCATTGAAATTGTAGTTATAACTACAAATACACCACCTGAACCATATTGCACTAACACTCCTCAGTGAGTATGCCCGTAATTTTACCAAGAAATGAGGAATGTATTTGTGTAATTAAACTTAATTTTGAGAAGTCGGCATGAGGAATGTATTTGTGTAATTAAACTTAATTTTGAGAAGTGCCGATGCAATTTGTCCTTTAATTTTCTAGAATGGAACTTGGCTGAGCCCTTAGCTCCTATGATTTAAATAGGTTCTCCCCTAAGACACCCCGGCTAAGACAAAGGGATATTCTCAGAACTCTAGGGCTTTCTAGAGCTAATAATAACGAAAAATACCTAGGGCTTCCATTCAATGGGGGAAATTAAGCAAAGAACACTTTTCTGACATTCTGACTAACATACAAAATAGAATTTCTGCATGGTATAACAGATATTTGTCTTTAGCAGGTAGAGTTACGCTGATTAAATATGTTTTAAATACCATAACTCAATATGCCATGGGATCATTCCAGTTGCCTGCATATACCCTAGACTCGATCTCTAAGTTGTGTAAGAAATTTCTTTGGAATTCATGTGCTACTAGTAATCGGAAAAGCCTGATCAAATGGGATACTATATGTCAACCCAAACACCTGGGTGGCTTAGGTATTAGAAATTTGCGGGATCTCAATAACGCTTTTTTTCTACAACTTGCATGGAGACTGTTTTCTGAGCCTAATGAATTATGGGCTATTTTTTTAAAGGCTAAATATTTTCCGAATAAAGAACTTTTAATGTCGAGAGCTAAGTATGGTCATAGCTGGTTGTGGAAAAATATACAACGGATGACTCCGCTTATTAATGAATGCTGTTTTTGGAACCAGGGGGATGGCAAAAATATTGATTTCTGAAACAACAAGTGGCTCGGTGATTTTACTCTCAAAGATCTTTTGCATAATAATAGTATGAACTTGATGCCCATCACTGTTAGTTGCTTCTTTAAGTCGGGGAATAAGACCTGGAATGATGATAAACTTAGAGAAGTTATTCCCGAGTTTATCCTACCTCTCATTCACAACATTCCAATCCCAGATCATCCATTGCCGGATACGTACTCATGGGCTTGGACTATTAACGGCTCTTTTAGCCTTAAGAGTGCTTATCAATGGATTGAATCTAGAAAGGATAAATTTATAGGCCCTCAATTGCCCTGGAAGTGTGTGTGAAAATTACGTACCTTACCTAAGATAAAAATGTTTTTTGGCAAATGATGCATGAAAGCACGCCTACAGTAGATACTCTTTTTAAAAGACATTGTATTGACTCACCTATTTGTTCATTATGTAAGAGTGAACCGGGGGATATTCAACACTTATTTTTTCAATGCAAATCCTTCAATGCCTTACAATTTCTAAGAGATGACAACTTCTTTAACACTAATGTCATTTTCCGAGTTCGAAAATTTAGGAATAATGCTTACTACCAAAATCTTTTTGTGAACTGTCTATGGTTTATTTGGAAACAACATAATGAGGCCATTTTTCAAAACAAACCTGTGAACCCCCTTTCTATATTTTTGCAAGCTAAAAACACAATATTAAGTTGGGTTAAGACAATGGGTGTGGTTAACACCCCAAACTCCCCCAGGACCATGAAGCTTAAGTGGATACCTTCTCTAGAAAATTTTTATAAACTTAATACGGATGGTACAACAAGAGGAAACCCTGGTAAGTCCGGTGTTGGTGGAATTATTAGAGATTGGAATGGTAAGTTTATTACAGCTTTTTCTAAAAATACAGGAGCAGGATCAAAGAACAAAGCAGAAATCTGGGCTATATGTATAGGAGTGGATATTGCTTTTAAATTAGGAATTGATAATCTCATTATTGAGACTGACTCTACTTACGCTTTGCAAATTGTTTTAAACAGGGAAGCCAGTCCACCCAAGGATTTGGGGACGCTGCTCCAACTATGTTGGAGGAAGTTGACTAGATTTAAGAGAGTTGAGATGTAGTTCGCGTACAAGGAGTGCAACCGAATGGCTGATCTTTTGACACGATATGGAGCTACAATGGAAGATGAAGAATACTATGATACCACACTAGCCCTTTTGTCTGAATTGCTTGATAATGATATGTTTTTGAATCGACTAGAGCTATTAAAATTTCCTGTATGAACGTGTTTATGCTGCATTAATCTATATATAATATGTTGTTTTGCTTAAAAAAAAAAAAAGGCCCAAATTACTTAGGCAACACGCCATTGTGACTATATTGCCCCCACATAAATGATGAAAATACTCATTTCAAGTAGCACGGCATTCGTACCAAAAATAATTAGTGAATGAAACAAACATGAGTAGCAAATTTATGGCATCTTAGCCGAGTCGAGTTGAACGCAAAATTGTTGAGTTTGTTTTATATAAAGGATGTTTGGTTGAATTTATTTGATATATTTTAAGTTTGTATATCATATATGATGTTTTTTTTAAAATTTGGGGTAGATTTTATTAATATTTTTTTCATGTTAGGTCTAAATACACAAATACTTCTTATTTTTTGCGAAATTACAACTACATTCTCTTACGGGGTGTTAGTGTAATGTGCCTTAAGGGGTTTTCGACCTGAAGTGGTATAATTGTAATTTGCAAAAAGTAAGGGTGTTTGGATATTTCGACCTAATCTCAGGGGAGTCAATATAGTTTACTCTAAAACTTATAAAATTTTAGATTTTATTTTGAAAATAAGTTATTGAAGTGTTTCGATAAAATAGTTTATGGAGCTTATAGAAAGTTAGTAATGATAATTTTATAATTTTAAAATGAGCAAAATCGAAAGACTTTTATTAAAATTTTAAATATTATACACATTATATAATTTACCGATCTTTAATTCAAAAGTATAAAAAACCAAAAAGTCTTTACATAATACTCCCTTAAATTAAATCTAATTACACGATACTCCATATCCTCGTAAAATTATAAGTACACCCCATAAGGAAGGTACTAGTGTCATGTACCTCAAGATTGTTTGTTTAAGATTTCGTCAATTAATAGAAAGTACACTTGTAATTACAATTGCATCCTCAAAGGGTATATATAAAATTTTACAAGTGACAGAAAATGTTCAATGTAATTTACATTTTAATTTTTTTTATTTGAATGAATCAAACTCAGATGAATTTTCATTTATGATTCATTTGGTTCAAATGAGAGGAAAGGGGAAGTGAAAGGGGGAGGGAGAGAAAAAGAATAATAGTTTTCCTTCAAATTATTTGGTATAATCGAGAGGGAAGCAAATCATTTCTCCTTGTTTGGTACGAGGAAAATAGATTAAAAGGAAACGACTAATTTTTATAAGTTCACTGATTAACCATTTTTCTTTATTTTGTATTGAAAAATAAATAAATTAATCTTATACTAAAATAAGTATTAGTATATCGATCAAAAGTTTAAAAACCTTGTTAATAAAAATATTTATCAAACAAGAACAAGAATACTTTTTATTAGTAAATATATTTATCAAAATGAGTATTAATGTTCATTTATTCCAAAATATTCAATTTAAATAAAATAAAAATTACTACCAATGCCCTCAAATAAAGAAATTGACTTCAACATTTTTGTCGGTGATTTGATTAACTTTCTTCAAATAATACGTACCGGTATTATCAACAAGATTGATAAAACAAAATAGAAAAAATTATATATATTGGTAATAGAGTAAATAAAGAATAAAATATGTATTTTTCTATCTTTTTGACTTTATACGTTCACTTTTCCGTCCAATTTCGAACGGAAACAAAATTAGATTACAGAGGGATTTCATATATATCCAATTTTATTTTCCCTCAATCTGTTCTCTGTAATCAAATTCCAAACTTATTCTTATATATTTACTTTTACTTTCACTTCTTTTATACACTCATTTTTCATCCCAATCAAATACATATTTATAGAAAAAGAATAGTGAGTAATGTTCTTGATTGTTCTTCTCTCTTCATAAAATGGAACAAATTCCAGCCGCACAGTATTTGCCCTTTCAACATTTGCTTGTGATGCACTCATCCTTCAATTCAAACACTTAGTCATCTAAATCAACATACGACTTTTTTCGTACTTGAAATCATCTCATTATTATTATTTAAAAACACACACAGTTGAACATAATTGATAAGCTGCTTAGATAAACACAAACAGGTGAACAATATGATAATGTTTGTGGGTCCCATCAGTTTTTGTGGGCAGATATGAATAATCATAGTATATGTTGTCCCCGGAAATCGAGTTGAGATCTTTAAAATGAACTTGTGTAATAGTTAGCTTCGACGACAGAAGTAAGACTTGATTCTCTCAATTGTAAATTTACAAAACAGATCATCGTTAGAATCATATTGAGAAGACTCTAATTATAATTCTTTAATACTAAAGTCAAGTAAATCATAAGAGAGATACGGTAAGAATATTAGATTAGCAAAAGTTATACCTGTTCAGGGAAATAACATTTTTCATCCTGTAATTTAGGGTATTTTAACTTTTGGTCCTATTGGGTACGAGATTATCACTTTTGGTCCTGTAACTTTCAAAAAGTAGCACTTTCGGTCCCATGACACTTTTCGTTAGATATTTAACGGAAAGTGCCACGTGGCCGTTAAGTGCATGGGACCGCAAGTGTTACTTTTTGAAAGTTATGGGACCAAAAGTGAAAATTTTATAACATATGGGACCAAAAGTGTAAAGGCCCTAACGGCCATGTGCTAAGCACGTGGTGTTTTCCGTTAAAAAATCAAACGGAGAGGTGGCATGGGACCAAAAGTGTTACTATTTAGAGGTTACGGGACCAACAGTGAGAATTTCGTAATCAATGGGATCAAAAGTGAGAAGGTTTTAAATTACGGATGAAAAGTGTTATTTATTTCCCCTACCTATTGCATGGAGGGTTGCTATTAATAGATTTCTCCTAATTTTATAATTTCTAGTGAATCATAGATAATAATGATTGAATTGTCACTATGAGATCATACATATTACCTAGGATTTAAAATATATAAGAACGAAAATACCTTAAATTAATGAATGAGTTTGTTGAAAGATTATAGGTATACTAGCTATGGGGAGCTTTTAGCACGACCATCACAAAATATATCTCATATCGCTAAGAATTCTACATGATGTAGTAATTTCAGAACAAAACCAATCAATTTTTCAGACATTATATGTACAGATATTGTCTCTTCCACACAACTCAATTATGTGAAGGACTGCGCCTTTGGCTTGTTGACCCCGCAACTGAACATTTTGTATCATTGATGTTTAAAAATGATTGTGGGCTTTTACCTTTTGTCCATCAAAGTGGGAGAAAGGATTAACGCAAACAGTTACATGGTTAATTACGCTTAGACACCGATGATTCTTTGTCCAAATGATGATGTTGAGATTCCACAATTAAAAGGTTGTGGGTTCGAGTATTATGAATGTAGGATGTTCTTTAGTTTATATGATGTTTGTATTATTCCTTTGGTTGCTTCAGTATTGGTGTTGGTAGATTTAGAGATGTTGTTATATTGTGGACTGAATATTGTAATAGCAGTTGGTTGTTTTAGAAATATTGTTGTATTTTTAAATAGGAAAAAAAAAATTAGTCCATTAACTTGGCACGAATTCAATTTTAATACACTAACTATGTCAATTTTTAATTTTCTACACTATATTGTAATTTTGTGTCCATTAAGTCCAAATGAGGGTTTTTGTTCCAATTTTCCGGTAAATTGACTGGAATCTGATGATGTGGTCAGGTGTTGCTTATATGTCCGACGAAATTAACCACATCAACACGTGATGTGGTTAAAATTACAAGTGACAGATAATGTGGCTTAATTATATATAAGTATATATATAATTAAAATGAAATTATTTTTTAATAAAATTAAAAAAAAAATCCCCACCCACCCAACACCCCCTCCCCCTCCCGCGCCCACCCCCCCCCCCCCCCAATCCGTCCACTTGCGCCGCCCACCATCTCCCATAGGAGGGGGCAATGTCGCCCCAGCAAGGGGGCAGCGTCGTCCTCTAACACCACTGGCTGACTCTCCGTCGCCTAGCGCATGGCTGGGCGACGGCGAGTCGCCCCCTCTATTTGGGGTGGCGACGCGCGGTCCCCCCTCTATTGGGGGCGGCGACGCCCCCTACTATGGCGGACTGACAGGGACGACGTGTCACGGAAGTTATAAATACAATGTTATAAATAAAAAAATAATTCTATGTTTTTTTCATAAAATTAATTTTATGTATTTTTTATCTATATTTTATAAATAAAAAATAAGTTTTTTATTTATAATTTTAGAAATAATTTTATGTATTTTTTTATAAAATAATAATTAATTATAATCTATAAATATTTATTGCCACATGGGCTAAAAACTAATCTCCTTCAAGTGCCAAGTCATTTTTAGTGCCACATGGAATAAAAAAAATATCCATTTCAAGTGCCAAGTCATATTTAATGCCACATGGGATAAAAAATCACAAATATTGCCAAGTCAAGTGCCACATCATATGTTTGTGCCACATGAGATAAAAATTCCCCAAAATTTTTTTCAGCATGTGAGGTGCACATGCTCTTTCACGGCCAAAAAAGCAGATTCCGGCGATCGGTGTACTTAATTGCGGCAATTGTGCAAGATAATATAGAAAATTAAAAATTGACATAGTGTACTAAAATTGAATTCGTGTCAAGTTAATGGACTAATTTTTTTTTCCTTTTTAAATTCATAGTTCATCGCTCATTATTGAAGAAAAAAAATTACGCTTAAATCCCCTTTAAAAATATAAAATTATTTTCTTTCAAAAAAAAAATTGCACTTGTACTTGTACCGTATTCAAGAATTCACCGTTTAAAAATGTCCCCCTTCATTAGGAAAATATTTACATAAACTTTCAATTTTATTCATTATTTATCATGTCATATAATTTATTGACATATATAAAATCAAATGAGTGTAACTGTAATGACATATTACTTGAATTATTGTTATCTGGACAAAAGTAGACGTTCATGAATAAAAATAATTGTCATATAGTATAATTTATGTGGAATACTGACTGATCGATGCGTACAATTAGAAGTTTATGTAATATTTTCGTTGAAATCAGTATTTTCCATTCAAACTCTAACAAAAGTTAGGTTACAATTGTAAACAGAGAGTTTTCATAAGGATACACATATAGTTTTAAAAGTCTTTTGGGAAAGATATAATTTTGTATTTTTAGAGGAGGTATAGTATAATATTTAATTCACAGTTATATATAGGTGTTGATTGGTCATTTTTGTTTCATGATTATACTATTTTGGAAGAGGAAAAGAAAAGAAAGAAAAGGAATGTAATATGAGGATTTTTTAAGGTTATTCGTTTAACTTCATAATTTTATGAGATTCAGTGCAGTTTCTTTTATAGATTAAGGATCTTGTAAATTAAAGCATATTTATACGACTGTTTTTGGAATTTATAAGAAGATGGTCATATTTTAAGAATAAAATCAAAATTTATAAAACGTTAATAGTAATAATTTTATAATTTATATGGCACCACAAAAAAAAAAAAAAAGATTAATGAAAAAAAAGAAACCTGTAATAACTTTAATATTGTCACTAATTATATATATTTTGTGATAAGAATTTTTATTTTTATCACAACAATGATTTTATAGTATTAACAATGGCAATTATTTTGTAAAGTTGTTATTGGCAAGAATCATCCACAAAAAGTTATGTATAAAATTGTCGCTAAAAACAATTAGCGATACATAAATATAGTGGCAACCTAGTGACAATAAATTATGGTCATTGCCACTACATAATATTGTTACTAGTTGGGACTATAAATGTGTCACTAATTATTTCGTAGTGGCTATTTGCACAATTCTCTTTACTAATAATTATATAATAACCAGATCAAAAAAATTTGTTACATAATATATATTTATCACTTGATATTTTGTCATTAATAGTATATCTTATTGCAGTGTGGTCAAAATTGGATGTGCTGGATAAAATCTTGACAATGATTAGGAACTCGTTATTTTCTCTAAAAGATTTTATTAGCTCCTGTCATCTTATTTTTTTATCTTATATTTTTTAGTTTCATCAGACTTTATAAGATCTTCTAAAGTTTTAGATATTTATATGAATGACTACAAATGCTTAAAACTTAGGGATAATTACATATATATAACCCTGACCTATGATCTATTTACATGAATCACTCATGCTTTTAAAAAATTATACATACACCCATTAAAAATGTCAATATTATTCACACAAATCATCCCTGTTTAAGAAAAAATACACATACACCCTAGAAATGTCACATCATTCCATAAACTACCTGTACTGTTTAGCTGCTACGTGTAGTTTTTATAATTATACAAAAGACAATGATGGTTTGTATAAATAAATCATAGATTAGAGGTGTAAATATCATTATCCCTAAAATAAGTTTTGTGAGATATATACATGGGAGAAGAAGTTCAACTTTGGACAATATTGTCAATGGTACGATGTAACACAAGACCTAACTCCCATGAATCTTTTGATCAAGCATGGATGTAGGGCCCAAATCAATATTAAGAAAAATAAATAATTAATTCATATATATATTTAAATGAGAAACATTAATTCTTGATTACTCGGTATGTACACATTATTATGATTCTTAAACCTATAGCACATGCTTCATCAAAAGCTAGAAAAGAATGAAACCCTAGTAATTAAGTATCATGATTGATAGGGTATGGATCTCTACCTAATTGCTAACATTAATTCAAACATGTTCATATATTGTTAGGTAGGCCTTAATTAGGTCATTTAATCAATTGTTTTTAACCATCATTACAAGATCTTGCTTTGTTAGCCTTAAAATTAAGGTTATGCTTGATACTTGGATTTTAATTAGTTGTAGCTAGGCAATAAAAACACCTTCATCTTAATTAATTAGATAGTTCAATTACACTTTAGATTATACATACATATATATATATATATATATTCCTTTTTCTTTTGTTTTATTCACAAACATTCAACATGCATATGATAATTAATTAAAAAAATTTATTTTTCGTCCCGTAACTTAGACGCAATATATTTTCAATTATATTGCTTATGAAATTCTCAAAAAATAGTTTTATAACTTGCAAAGTGTTTCGTTTTCTGTCCTCATCCCTACTACTACAAGAAAACTGTCCAATAGCAATAAAAAAAAAAAAATCAACATCGAGCTAATTAACAAGTAAAATTTTCGTTGCTAATTTTACATTATTTAATATAAGAATTACTTGTTTAAGAATTTAGCAACGAGAATTTACTTCCTAACAAATTTAGCAAACAATTGTTTAAATATATATTAAGTAGTGAAGATTAGCAACGAGAATTTTCTTGCTAATTAGCTCGACGCTGATTTCAGCAACAAATTTTTTCGCTGCTATTAAGCTATTTTCTTGTAGTGTACTTCCACTAAAAAAATGACAATAAAAATCAAATGCAAGTCGCGCTGCCGTTATCTTTTCAGAAGGGTGAAAAACTACTAATAGCTATTGCATAGTCATAATCAATTAATATTAATCATAATAATTAATCATAACAAAAAGTTGCATTTCTTGAAGTGGTATCAATCATTTAAATGTAGGTTGGACATAATTAGTAAGCAAACATGAAACACAGCATGCATGCATGTGATCCCCATCCAAACTCAGTTGCATGATTCAAAAGCAAAGTCTTATAAGTGAATATAAAAGTTTTATATTTCAAGTGCCCAAAGTTGATTAATTTAAATAGTTAATGATTGGAAGAAGAGGAAATGATAGATATATGTGGGCTAAAATTAAGGATAAGATTGAAGTTGTGGATTCACATTGTGTTTGTTTTTGCCTTTATCCACTCTCACCAAACCCTATATGGCTGCATTTGTGGTGTGGTCAGGTCAAATACTTTGCTTCAAATCATTATTTTCCAATTTCATGATGTTCATATTGTTAGCTTCTATTTAAAAATAACATTAAAAAAAAAATATATGGCCCATTTCATGGTTTCCATTCTTATCTTTTCTTCTTGTTTCCTAGATGAACATCAAATTAATAAGATTTAATTGATGACGTAGACAAGCGTTCCATATTGATTGTAGATGCGGAATTTGAGCGGTTTATAAGCTTCAAAACTTCGTCTGTGTACCAAGGTGTTTTTTCAGAACAAAATCATGAAGCTTATACGAGAGCAGCAATACCTCGGGCAATATGCCCCAATCGAATCGCAAGCCGCATCACTTAGTAATTTGGTTTCCTTGGCAAAATTACAATTAGATGCGCATCAAAATAGGTAGCAAAATACGACTTTTCACTAAAAGAAATATATTTTTTGTCATGATTATTTACCTTGATTAAAAGTGAAAGTCCATGGGAATGCTAATTAACCACGACCACCGGCGTAATAATTATTAGGTATTGTTTCTGCATTCGAGGCCAAAACGTTTGCCATAGTTAAGAAACATGGCGAATGTTGGACCTGTTTGTTTGTGTTTTTATTTCTAGTTTTTAGTTTTGAACCAGTAATTAAAGTAAAAATATGATTGTTTATACATATTCTCATTAGAAATATATTAACTTGACACCACATTTTAATATAAAACACAATTTCATTAACTAATTCAAATATATTCTCATTTCACACAAAAAATTATACAAAATTAAAAATACATATTTTTCACTGAAAAATAAAAAATGAAAATATTAATTTATCATTTTTTTTATGCTGTAACAATTTATAATGTAGGAATAATCCTTTTTTTTTTTTAAGTACTTGTGGATCTTCTCTTCTTAAATTATGAATGAACTTTTAATATATCTACAGTAAAGTGATTCTTCGTTCGCCAAGAGAAAATAATCAATATCCTTTTAAACGCCCACGCCAAGTTGGTCTTTTATAGTTGAAAACATAGAAAGCTTGTAATAGAAACGGATAAGGTGTCGGTATCAAGATAGAATTTTTTAGTTAGAAAAAATTAAACAAGATTTTATGACTTGTTTGGTTTATTTTTAATTTTATTTATATATATTCTCGCTAGAAATGATTTACTATCGTTCTCATAATCTCATTCGTAACTTTTTTTTTTATATATTTACATACATACAAAAAAATTTAGTTATTAATTTTATAAACTAATATTATTATTATTATTTTTCATAATGCTTTGATATGAACTCACTAATAGTTTTAAATTAATAAAAATATATATATATATATATATCAATTTCATTTAGATAAAAAAAAACATGTATTTGATTTGACATGACTAAATTATCCAAACAAGGCCTTGGTAGTTTGCAGCTTCTATAAGCCATAGACAAAAAGTTGGGCTCATATTGGGCCGATGTAAGAAAGTGAATTAAGTCTAACCTCTGCAGCCCAATTAAAAACTCGCAAAATGAAACAAGCAAACTTGGCCCAATTTTAGTTAATTGATAATTTTTCTCTTTCATTTTCTTTCTCCTTAATCTATTTGTACTATTAATTAAGTGTGAGAAGTTTAGGATAACTAATTTTAATGTGAATTGAATCAATTGCCTAAATGAAAAGAGCAAATGAGAATGAAGTTTTTTTTCCATCTTTCTTCTTTTCTCTCCTATATTATTTTGTGCTTTTTCATTCTTCATCTTTTTTCTCCAAATATATAATTCTTTCTCTTATTTCTGTCTACCTCCCTTATTTTTTTTTATTTTTTTTTATTGTAATGTTAAATTTCATTAAAGTAAAGTTATGATATGATAGTGCATGTCAACCCTGGCCATAGGAGCAATGGCACACACTACCCTCAGCCTTCTCATATTAAGACCACTCCTACCAAGTTATCTTCCAAATTCTAAAAGCAGAAACAATTTCTAAAGATATAAGATTATAATGTACAAGTAGTTTCTGTCTAACTTGCACAATAACTAGTGACGCAAAAATGTGTGGCTCCCTTATGTGATTTTGAAATGCGATTTTGGAAAATATGTAGCTATGTTCTTGTCACATAAGATATACCAAGGAAGCTAGCTAGGGCAGCTCTATTTGCAACATTTAGAAGATGTCTTCCCTTCCAACGTCTAGATGCGCATTAAATCCGTATAGGCCAGCACCAACGAACACTCCTACGCAATTGACATAGGGACACTGAAAGAAGAGGTGGTTGTGCGTCTCCAAAGCATGCTGATCACACAGTACGCATTCAGCCCCTAAGTGTTGCAACCATGGTTTATTAGTGGTAGGGAGTTTCTCCTAGATTACAAGACAAATAAAGACATTCTTGGAGATTTTGAGAGGGCCAGCAAGCAAGGAATCGGGGGTGGAGGTGTAAAATGTTTCAGAATTGCTCATGCCTCCAGCAGATTTAGGAGCAACAACCTTATCCCCCTCCACTGCCCATAAGAATCTCCTGATTTTCGTCTCAATCATTCTAGTGACTCCTGCATGCAACTGGAACATAGAATACCAGAACAGACTTGATCAATTGAACACTCCCAACAAATGAAAATTGCATGGAACCCCATGTAGCAATTCGAGCATCCATAACTTATAATCAGAAGCTTTTAGTCTGGATGAGACCAATGGTACGCCTAAGTGCGGCAACTTGGGGATCCACAACTTTAGGGAAGATAATATGGCTCTTCCTTGTGTTCACCTTCAATCCAAAATAGCTAGAGAATCTCAAATCCCTATTTAAGTGTGCTTTGCAAAACATCAGCAAATCATCCGCAAAACTCAACATGTATAAGTTCACATTCCTACATTTCCAATCAAATTCAAAAGTAGGCTCGTGTTGAATTTAACACTTGAATATTGCAGGCAATAGCTCAATCAAAAGCACAAATAAGTAAGAGGAGATAGGATCATTCTACCTCAGCCCCCTTGCCCCTTTAAAAAGCCCATTGAATACCATTAAATATGACTATGTCAAGCTTCATCATTCAAATTTCTTTAATCATTTCTTTTTATAATTAATCAAAAATTATTTTAATTATAAAAACATTTATTATCACATATAAATACATAAATATTTTAATTTTTATCATAGAATATATTGGAGTACGCACAAACAGTGTGCCACCGCTATTGTCTCTTGAGATACAGTTGAGCTCCAATTTGTCAATCAAGAAATACAATAGTTTTCTTTTTTTTTTCCTTTTTTCTTTTTTTTTGGGGGCGGGGGGGTTAATGCCATAAATATTTTCTTAAGTTTTTTTTTTAAAATCACCTTTGTCTCTCATCTTCATTCTGACCTTATAATTCCTAAAGTTTATATTTTATTTAATTCCACTCCATCGATCAACTTTTCAGACAAAAAAGCGATTGAAATTTTAGTTTTTAAGGGAATAAAATTTGTGGAGCAAACTACGCGGCACCTTGAAATTCGGTATCAAGACCTTGAAGGATTTGATGCCGAGGAAGACGTGAAACCTTCGCGATTGCAGAACTTCATGGCAAAGGGATTTTAAACTTGAGTCATTTGATTTGTTGTATGTATGTATGTGTCTTCTTTGTTAGAGATGAAGGGTCATATTTATAGGTGTGAGTAGGGCTTAAGCAGCTTGGCTCACTTCCATTGGGCTTGATCACCGTGGGCTTTGACATGGATTAGTCTTCTGATGGACTATATTTTGAACATGTATCCGATCCAATTTAACCAACCAAAATAATAACTCCATATTTATTTTGGACCGACTTATAAAAATACATAAGACCCAAATTTAATATGAGCTTATAAATTTGATTTCTTTACGACAAGCCCAAATTTATTATGGACTTTTATTTTGGAGTCCAATTATTGGTCGATTTATTTGGGCTTTACTTGGTAACTTATCCTAAAATATTTTGATGTCAACAGATGCCCCACTTCAAGGCTCGGCGAAGAACATGCTAAATGTTGCCAAAGCATGACTTGAAGTTTTTGATTTTCTCATTCATCATTTTTCTTTCAAACATGTGGCCCCACCAAAGTTAGGTCCAAGTGCACCGGATAAAGCCATCTTTTCTTTTTTTTACTTGTAAATAGATTTCAGCACATTCCTTTGCATTTTTCTTTTTTTTCATCAAATTTTCAAATTTCACAACGAGAGAGATCGGATGCAATTTTCATCTTCAGCTTTTTTCTTCTTTCTTTAGGATCGACAGAGATTGCAGTACACATGAACGAACCAATTATTTCCTCCTTTCATTTTGGGCAACAAATTTTCATGCACTCAGTGAGCAAGGAAGCTTTTCCATTCATGTATTCCTACCATCCCCAAGCAACTGAATAATGGAAATTACCAAGTAATGGAGGGATAAAGATTTCCATAATAAACTTTCATGAATTTCTATGAGAAAATTTTTTTTGAATGGTTTGTTCATTTATTTCTCGTTGCAAACAAGCTGTTGAATTCTTGCGTCAGTTCGTCCTTGTGGATTTGTTTTTGAGAAGAATTCTTGATTTTTATGAATATTTTCAAGCACACACATGCACATGTATTTCTCTTCACAGTTTTGACTTCTATTTTCTTTGTGTAAATTTACTTGTTTGACAGTGATGGGCTTTGAAGATTTCAACGAGTCATTCCCACGCATAGCCATACGAAGCAGCAAAGACAACCTCAAGGTGAAAGACACTATTCTATGTGTTCATGAGTAGACCAACATCATCCGTCTTTCCAAGTCTCGTTTCTTGTCCAAGTCCATGCACATCCACCGGTGGTCTTGAAGAGGTGACGAGAGAGGCGCTTGACTTCCGCTCCAGCGCTTTGTCTCAATCCAAAGTATTGGTGGACAATCCTTCTCTTCATGACGTTGAAGCCGACGTTGAGTTTGCACTTCCTAGCTGTCACTGCATCATGACGGGGCTCATGGAGTATTCCACCATCCAAGTTCAGCAAGACTTTTCTTTTCATGGAAGATACACCAGGCCAATATGCAACAAACACTTCATCTGTCTCAGTCCCGGGGGAGTAAGATGTTATCCCTGCTCATCCCAACAAACAAGCTAATCAAGGTAAAGCGACACATTGTCAAATGATCACATGATTCGAAAAACACTCCAAATCTAGAAGATGAAAAAAGCATCAAGCTACGTCCATCCAACCACATCAATGTTGATCAAGACTCTAGATATCTCCAAAAATGAGATTCAAGACGCTCCCAAACACAACTTGAAGATGGAGAACATGAAACTTCCATCATCACAAATCAAAGATACGGCCTCCGCCTTACAAATGACAAACTCATAAGGAAGTATGCTCCATGACGCACGAGCTTAAACTGCATGTAGCTCCATGATGCACGAGTCTAAACTGCATGTTACTCCTAGCCCGTATGAGTATAAATTGTGTACGGCATCCCTCCTGTTAAAAAAAATAATAATAATAAAGTACAAAAAATTCAAATTTCTTTGAACTACGTTTTGACTTGATCCCTTCACGGGGTACATAGGCAACTTGGGTATATTTTCCTATGTTCAGTCATATTTCAAACAAGTTCGTTGATGTTTTAATCAAGACTTCTTCCCCATAAAGAAAATGCACGGAAAATGCATTCCAGCGGTGTCGAGCATACTAAGCCATGTTGTGCATACTAAGTAATTTATTTTCGACCCAACAAATGGTGGAAATGCCCAGACTGTGTTGGGAGATAGTCGAACACGGTCATGTCCAGGGGCCCAAGCAGAACATGCCCGGGGTCCGAAAACACGATCGTATCGCTAAAACAGGTTTCGCCAACAACAACCCGAGAGGAACACACCCTAGCCATATTCTCTAATATGGTCTCACGGGGCGCCTTCTGCAGTGCGGGGCAAGGGCACTGTGTGGCTAGTAGTCCACGGTAAACGACTACTTCTGCCAACCGTCAGAAACACCAACCAAATTCCCACTGACACCTCGCACAGGCCGCCGACAAGAACGACAACAGTTTTCCAACAACCGAAAGCAGAGTACAACGAAAGTAGTAAATTGTGTGCATGGTTGCAAGAACTGCGATTTTGTATTAATAGCAGAATGCAATTGAACATTACAACAAATCTAGCCGCAGGGATCGCCGTGGAGGGGATACTAGCAATGCACTACGCCAAGCTTCGAGTGGTCATTCCCCCTTATAATAGGCTTAAAAAGAAAGTTTCTATTGACAACGCTAGATACTAGGAAAGCTGAAAATTGCACCTCATGAGGCACACAACGCCACATGAGCTAAAATAAATATTACATCAGAGACTCGTGCCTAAGACTCTAAGACTTGTAGAAGCCCAGCGTCTGTCGGCAAAAGTTGTTGGTCGGCTGGATGGAACATGTTGTGGCCGCAATTAGGTCAAGGGTGACGAGAGTGCAAGCGGCCCTTGACATTCTCCCCCCACTTGAGATGACGACGTCCCCGACGCCAGGGAAGCATGATAGGCTTCAATCAGACTTAGGAACACCTTGAGGTCCGTCACCCATTCCCAAGTATTCTCCTCGTTGCTACATCCCATCCAAGTACTCGGTGACATCTAGCTTTGTTTTGTTTGTGACTCGGTAATTCAGAATAGCTTCGGTCGCCCGCTTCTAGGTCTTCTTCAATTCAAGTTGTGGGCGGCTCGGCTGATTGCGGGTGCCGTCCTCCTTATCTGCCACATACTTCTTCAATTGGCGGACATGGAAGACATTGTGGATCTTCCACCATGAAGGCAACTCTACCTTGTAAGCTACCGTTCCAATGCTCTTGATGACTAGTAAAGGACCGATGTTTTTTTTGCATCAGGCGAGGGTCTCTCCCCCTGGCCGACTTTGATAATCTCGAGTCCGGGACCTTCGCCATTAGAAGGTCTCCGCATAGTGAACTCAACGAAGCGGCGATTCTTATCTGCATACTTTTTCATCCGCTTATGTGCTTTCTCTAGGAAACTTCGGGCTATGCCAACGCTTTATTTCCATTCCTTAGAGAAGCTACAAGCGATAGGGGATCTCACGCCCTGTGGGGAGTCAATAGTGTGAGGGAGGAGCAATTTTTGTCCAGTGACAATTTCAAAAGCGCTCTTGTTGGTTGAAGAACTCTTTTGGACATTGAAACATAACTGAGCGACATCCAAAAGCTTCACCCAATCCTTCTGAGTAACACACACAAAGTGTCGAAGATATTTCGCCAACATGGAATTGAAGCGCTTCGTCTGGCAGTCAGATTGTGGATGATAGTTTGAGCTCATACTAAGCCTGTACCCAGGAATTTGAACAGCTCAGTCCAGAAGATGGTAGTGAAACGAGAGTCCCGATCACTAACAATGTCTTTTGGCAGTCCTAGTATTGACAACATGCTTGAAGAAGAGATGAGTTGTCCCTTCTGCCGTAACGTGTTTTGGGGCTATGATGAATATGGCGTATTTGGACAGTCGGTCTACCACGACAATGATGCTACCTAAGTCTCCTACCTTTCACAATCCTGATATGTAATCCATGGAAACACTTTGCCACGGTCTCTTTGGGATGGGCTGTGGTTGCAGCAAACCAGCCTTCTTCTGATGGTCTACCTTGTCCTGCTGACAAATCAAGTAGGTGCGGACGTGCGTCTCTACATCTTCCTGCATCTGTGGCCAATAGTCGGGCCTCTGCACCAATGCATAGGTGTGCTCTTCTCCTGAATGTCCCGCCCAAAGAGTGTCATAGCATTCCGAAATAAGTGAGTCGCAGGTCCTCGCCCTTTGGTACATACAAGCGATTTCCCTTGGTCATCAGAAGTCCGTCTTGCCACCAAAATTGTCGAGCCTTACCCTGCTCAACCAAGTAGACCAGGCCCTTCGCAGCTGGATCTTTCGGTCGTCGCTCGCACGCTCGATCTTTCACAGAGGTGGCAACAACGCTCGAGGAAAGCGTCGCTACCGACCCAAGGTAGCCCAATCCGCCCTACGGCTCAAGGCGTCTGCCAAATGGTTGTTAGAGCCAGCCCGGAACTCTAGCACAAAATGAAATTCTGACAACATCTCCTGCCAGCGAGCCTGCCTACTGGTCAACTTCGGTTGTGCCATAAATTGATCCAACAGTGTTATCCATCCTGACCACGAAGGGAGAGCCCAACAAATAATGCCGCCATAGTCTAAGGTAGTGAACTACGGCCAACAACTCTTTCTCGTGCATTGAATAGCACCGCTGAACATCTTTAAGCTTGATGCTCTCAAAGGCAACTGGGTGAACGCCTCCTAATGCAAAGTTTGAAGCATCCGTCTCTACAGGTTTCGACTTAAATGCACGGACACTTTAAAAAATTACCCGATGCGGTGTCGGACACGGAAACGCCTCGGACACGTGTCGGACACGGCCTTGGCGTGTCTGAAAATAAAAAATAAAAAATAAGAAAATGACACGGTGTCGGACACGCCTAAGGGCGTGTCCAACACGTTTCAAGACACGGTGGGGGCCTTTTGCAATTTTAATAAAATTACAGGGTAAAATTGAGTAAAATACAAATTCACGCTTTCTTCCCCATTTTTTTTCTCTCTCCATCAGATTTTTCTTCTCTCTCTTTTTTCTCGCTCGTTTTCTTTTTCTCTCTAAAATCTCAAGCACAGTTCGTCGAATCACCGGCTAGAGAGTGGAGAGAGGCGCCGCCACGGTGCACGACGGGATGAGCATCCAGCGGAGACTATCTCACTGAAGGTGGGTTTCTAACTTTCTTCTTCTTTCATCCTTTGTGTGTCTTTATGTGTGTGTGTGATTTTCTGTAACTTTCTTCTTCTTTCATCCACCATGAAAGCAGAAATCCTCTTTGTTGTCATCAATTGCTGCAATGCCACAAACTGTAAATATATGTAGATATATTTGTATTGTCTGCGCATATTTTCGGGTAATTTAGGTTGTTGTTGGTGGTCTTGCTAATTATGGGAATTATTGTTTGCCCCACATCAGAAAGAATTTCTGTTGCTTAGTAGATATATGAATTTATGCTTTTGATTTTATGAATGTCTTGATTGGATAAATTCTACTCATTTAGCAACAATAGGTTCAACTTTTTGTTTTTTGGGTTTACTACTTGGATCAAATGTGAATTTAGTTGGAAGTGTTAGTGTGCATTTGGTGTAGATGATGGCATTTGCAACGAACTTTCAGCTTCATTAATCGATTATTTTGGAATGTAGTTCTTCTACCTCTGTAATTATCATTCACTATCATTTTTGTTTTTGTTTTTTTTGTCTTTTTGGAATTGAATTGTACTTCCATATAACTGAGCAATGAATTCGGAAAATGCAAGTCATGGTGGGGGCGATGGACGTTCTACTCCTCAAGATACTCGACCTTTATGGATGTTTGTGACGAAGTCGGGAAGAAATGAAGGGGGTGGAATG
The DNA here is from genome assembly GCA_034509735.1 of Sesamum alatum. NCBI lineage: Eukaryota > Viridiplantae > Streptophyta > Magnoliopsida > Lamiales > Pedaliaceae > Sesamum > Sesamum alatum. The sequence continues at coordinate 3,871,951 of JACGWO010000012.1, read as the reverse complement.
TTTCCTTCACATGTAATCTTTGCAAAGAGCATATAAGGGTTCATATTCGAGAGTAAAAGCACACCTACTGAAAATTGGAGGAAGTGGAATTAAAGCATGTCCGAAAGCAACTGTCGGCCAAGTAGTTGAGATGTCAAAATTAGGAGATGAAGCAATGCAAAGAAAAGAGAGAGAGGTCAAAGAAAAATGGTTCCTTTACCTCATTCTTTTTGTAGTTCTAGTAAATCATCTTCTAATTCTATGTCAATGGATGCAATCAACTCCTCATCTTTTAGGCAAAAAAGATATGAACCTAAGAAAAGAAAGGTTGGTGGCGATAGTGCTTTGGAAAAATCTTTGAACTTTCAAGTTAGAGAGAAACTAGATGGTGAAATAGCAAGAATGTTTTATTCGGGGAGTCTTCCTTTTAACCTTGCTTGAAATCCATACTACGTCAGGGACTTTTCCATTGCTGCCAACAACCATATTGCTGGTTATGTTCCACCAGGTTATAATTCTTTAAAAAAAAAATTGTTGCAAAAAGAGAAAGTCAATATTGAAAATTTGTTTGAATATACTAAAAACACATGGAAAAAACAAAAGGTGTGACTTTAGTATGTGATGGTTGGACAGATCCTCAAAGAAGACCATTGATTAAGTTTATGGATGTGAATGAGGGTGGGACGATGTTTATTTGAGCTGTTAATTGTGAGGGAGAGTACAAAGACAATGGTTCATCTCTATTCTAATGAAGGAGGTGAGGGTGGAAGTTGGGGTTGCTAATGTAGTACAAATAATCACAAATAATGCTCCTGTTTGTAAAGCGGCGGGTTTATTGGTTGAACAAACATATCCTCATGTGTTTTGGATACCATGTGCAGTACATACTCTCAATCTTGCTTTGAAAAATATATGTGCTGCAAAGAATACTGAGGCAAATGGAATCGGGTTTAATGCAATTTACCCCCTGTGATATTGCAAATGAGCGAATTACCCCCTAAAAAATAGCAATTTACCCCCTGTGTTTTTCAAAATGAAGCAATTTACCTCAGGGAGGTAAATTGCTTCATTTTGGAAAACACGAGGGGGTAAATTGCTTTATTTTAGAAAAGACAAAGGTGTAAATTGCTATTTATTTTTTCATAGGGGGTAATTTGCACATTTACTATATCACATGGGAGTTTCTTGCATTTTTCCCAAATGGAATCACATATGAAGAATGTCATTGGATCACTAAGATTGCCGCATCAGCTTTGATGATTAGAAATTTTATCATGAACCATTCTATGGGGCTTGCCATGTTTAATGAGTTCTCAAAATTGAAATTACTTGTTGTTGCTGAGACACGCTTTGCTTCTGTCATTGTTATGTTGAAAAGGTTTAAGCTCATAAAGCAACAATTAAAGATGATGGTTATCAGTGAACAATGGTCTTGCTATCGTGACGATGATATTACTAAAGCAAGAAATGTTAAAGAGAAATTATTGGATGATTCATGGTGGGATTCGATTGATTATATCTTGATTTTACTGAGCCTATTTATGAGATGCTTAGAGCATGTGACACAGATAAACTTTGTTTGCATTTGGTTTATGACGTGTGGGATAATATGATATCCAAAGTGAAGGGAGCAATATATAAGCATGAGAAGAAAAATGATTATGAGGTATCAAGTTTTTGGGGTGTTGAGCACAAAGTATTGGAGGATAGATGGAGCAAGAGTAACATTCCTTTACATTGTCTTGCTCATTCCTTAAATCCAATGTAACACATTTATTTATTTCATTATTAAATGTTACATATTTTATCTTAATTTTTTCTCAAACTTGTGCTTAAAGTATTATTTTAATTTGTTATAGATGTTCAACAAAAGAATGACAGAGTCAGCATCCGAACCTCACTCCACCACAAAGTGATGTGGAAATTTCTAGGATGAGGAAATATGTTTGAAACGTCTTTTTCCTAATGACGATACACGAAGAGAAGTGAACGTGGAGCTTGCAAGATATTTTGGATGCCTTGATGACTTTGCTGATGAAGATTCTCTCCGAGATAGATGGGAAATGGATCCAATGTACTGGTGGTTAGTACATGGCTATGCAGCCCCTCACCTTCAAAGTATTTCCCTAAAGTTACTTGGTCACGTTTCTTCCTCTTCTTGTTGCGAGAGAAATTGGAGTACGTATGCATTCATCCACTCAACAAGGAGGAATCAAATTACTCCACAACGTGCTCAAGATCTAGTTTTTATGCACAACAATCTTCGACTTTTGTCAAGAAAGACTCCACAATACATGCAACGAGACATGAAATGTGGGATGTGGCGGGAGATGCTTTTGAGACCATAGAAGATGTTGGGATTCTAGAGATTGCAAATCTCTCGCTTGATGAACCAGAATTGGATTCTGTCTTATTTGTGGATGAAGTTACTGAAGATTCGTGAGATGGTCCCGATGATCTAACTCATTTGGATGACTAGAAATTGGATAATTTACTTGATTATGTATCTTTTTGAAACCATGTATTTTGGATAAGAACTTAAACGCAAGACATCCTTATTATATGTTTTATCTCAATATTTTTTATATTGCACATATTAATTTTATGAGAAATTAAGTATATATAATAAAATATATATTATATATAACTATGTCAGTGTTGTATCGTGTCCTACTATTTTGAAATTTTCCGTGTCGCCATGTCCGTGTCGTGTCATGTCCGTGTCGCCGTTTCCGTGTCCATGCATCATAGGTTTCGACATATCTGGTAGGGCCAACACAGGACACCATCTCCTCCTTCAGACTATCGAAGGCCACTTGGAATTGAGGTGTCCAATTCCAAGTCTCCGTCTTTTTCGTCAAGTCCGTCATGGGCCATGTTATCTCAGAGTAGCTTTTCACAAAGCACCGATAATAATTGGCCAGGCCGAGGAATGAACGCAACTCATGTAAATTACTCGGCGGCTGCCACTCCTGGATATCCTGTACCTTCTTGGGATCCATTCGAATCTGCCCAGTCTCTACAATGTCTCCCCAAGAAGCTAATCATCTCCTAAGCAAATGAGCATTTTGACACCTTCACATATAACTCGTGCTCACGAAGTCTCTCTAGAACCTGCCATAAATGATCAACATGCTCGGCCAAGGTCCTCTCTAAACAACAATATCGTCCTAGTACACCACCACAAACTCATCAAGGAAACCGTGGAGTACTTGGTTCATCAAAGTGAAGAAGGTAGCTGGAGCATTCGTCAGGCCGAAAGGCATGACAAGGAACTCGTAAGCTCCATACCTCGTGACCACTGTCGTCTTTGCCTCGTCGCCCTCCTTGATCCGGACCTACCAATAGCCCGACCTCAAGTGAATCTTCATAAAGTATTTCACCTGGCTTAGACGGTCAAAGCGGTCCACCACGAGCGGTATATGATATTTGTTCTTCACAGTAATCTTGTTTAGAGCTCGATAGTCACAACACATCCGTAGGGAGTAGTCAACCTTCTTCTAAAATAGGACCGGCGCACCATACGACGACTTGTGGGGTTAATGATGCCACTCTCCAACATATCCTTCAGTTGCGTCCTAAGCTCCACGAGCTCAGGCTGCGTTATTCTGTAAGGTGCCCTGGCAGGAGGCTTCGTGCCAGGCACCAACTCGATCTTGTGATCCACTGCCCTATTCGGCGGTAGCTTCGGAGGCAGTTCATTAGGCATCACGTCTTCGAACTCTTTCACGAAGAGTGCACAAGTAGGATAGTTCGTTTCGTTTGCGCCCCTTCTCAAACTACATGGCCGACAAATTTCTCCCACTCGTTTTCCCGGCCAACGTAGGGATGATGCAAGGTTTGGCGCCCAACATCATCAAGGAATCCGCATAGGGTAACACCATCGTCCGTGTATCCTGCAAAAAATCAAGCCCGAGGATGAGCTTGAAGTCGTCCATCACGATCATAGAAAGATTGGTCTTGCCTTCAAAAAGACCATCCTTGATCAGCACAAATTTTATCACACCAGCAATGGAATGTGCGGCTGAATTGATTGCCTTCACTCGACCAACTCCTTTCTCCAGTACGAGCCCGAGTCTCTCTAGTTCGGCACTCGCAAGGTAGTTGTGACAAGCTCCAGTGTCGATCATGGCACAAACCGACTTGCCATGAATCTTCACATCCACGAACATCCGTTTGTTCTGCTAGAGAGACCTGGATTATATCTCGTCTTCGATCTGCCTCTCATCTAGAGCCGGGGCAGTCTTCCTTGCTTGGGGAGGCACCGCCTTCTTTGCAGCCACTTGGGACAACGTGTTGCACCACTTAGAGATAGCACACAGGTTGTCCTCATCTTCCTCTGATTCGTTTCCACCACTCGGCGTCTCGTGTGGCTCTACTGACTTTGCGAGTGGCACCTTCTCAGTCTAGGTCGCTAGCGCATTCAGTAGTTGTCTCCTCGAGCAATCCCAAAATCGATGCAGGCCATCACACAGAAAGCACCCACTACTTCTCTATGATACCCCTTGCTTGTTGTTCAGGGGCTAGTTCCTGCTCGAGCTCCCTGCGAACTGGTGGGAGTGCGTTCTCCGTCACTCTTGTTAGAGTTACCTTTAAAAGGTCTCAACCCTCCCGACTTATTCTTTGTTGGGCTAGACATTGTCTACCTATCCTACCGAGACTCTGGGTTGAAATTTGTTAAGCATTCGGCCGCAGCCATCCTGAGCCAAAATCAGCCACCCGTTGACACTGCAACTCAAGTGACGCCCACAGTTTCAAGCCCTCCATAATGGCAAAGAGTTTATCCTTCTCCGACATATCCCTGATGTCCAACATCAATGTCGAAAAGGCCTACACATATTCTGGAACAGAGGTTATGTGTTCTAGCTTCCGCAATGCCCGTCTGGCATTATATTCGACATTCTCCAAGAATAGTTGCTGACGAATACCTTCCCGCAAAAGATCCCAAGTATCCAGGTGTAGATGGTTGACCTGAATCTCGGCATACTTGGTACGCCACCACAGTTTGGCATCACAAGTCAGGTACATGGTCGCAGTAGACACCTTCCTCGCCTCGTCGGCCACGTTTTCCTTAAGGAAGTACTGCCCTTCGCTCCTCTTTCTTGGAGGAAATTTGATAGAAGTTGCTTTCATGGCCATGGACTCTTTAACGTCAAGTGTGATCAAGTCTTCATCCTCTTTTGACTCTTCCTTTTGGTAGTCAATTGAAAATTTGGGTTTGTGGTTGACGATGTTTATCTCCTTGTTATGGGCACCAGTAGCCAACTCCTCAAAGCTTCTTAGTTTGATCCCCAACAAGATGTAAACAAGACCCCAATGCATACCTTGTGTGACGCCCCTATCTATTATATTAAATATTCCTTATCATTTTTTATAAGTTAATTTATTATCACCTTACAATCTATTTTTCATATTTGAGAGTTATTTATAAAAAAAAAAATTATTTGAGTTATCTAGGATAAAGGAGAAATTATATGAAACTTGGTTAATTACTTTCTAAGAGTTTAGAAAGTCTCAAGTCGACTACAAAATAAATTATTGCCTATAATTTAGATATATTAAAACTTTTAGGGATTAAATTAGAACTTTATAAAGTTTTTAGGGTTAGATTATATAAGTTTAAAACCTAAGGGGTTAAATTCCAAGTTTTATAAAATTATCAAAAGAAAAAGAAGATGGAAAATTAGAGTGGTTGCACGTGATGCCACTAATGCGGCTAACATACCAACAAGTGGCGCTACCTCGTGTCCAAACTTATGAAATAGAAAAACAAAATGAAAGCAAAGTCCCTTCATTTCTTTGTTTGAGCCGGCAGACACACTCTCACCCACACAACTCCTTTAGCAAAAAGTCTCTCTCTCTCTCTCTCTCTCTCTCTCTCTCTCTCTCTCTCTCTCTCTCTCTCTCTCAACAACATAAAGAAACAACAAATGCTCGGCCCTTCACAGTGAGTTAAGTTTTATTTCAATGTGCATGCGGTCGTTAAATGGTCTATTTTCTATATGGTTGTTCGACTGGCTTTATGAATTAGGCCAAGTGGATCTTGCAAAGCGGTCAATGGGCCCTGAGCTGGACGGTTCGTGGGGCACGCTGGGGTAGCATTGGGCTGCCAGTTGAGGCTTCGTCGTTCAGTCACACTTAAGTGTCCTTTCACGGGCAGACTGAAGGTTGTCTGCGTGTGATTGGTGTTGCCATGTACCTAGATTGGCCAATTCAATGCGGTCGTGGGGTCGCTCCTACATGGAGAATAAGGTAGTAAACGGTCTTTGAGAGACATAAGGTGGTAATCATGTAATTCGGTCCTTGCCCGATATGGTCTTCACAGGCTTGATCTTCCTTGTTGTCAGTTAATATGATATGTTTTAAGTATTTTGATCGATTTTTCATTATCAATATTTTGTTTTCCGTGCACCCACTCGTGGCCTCACTAAGTTTTTGCTTATGTAATTTCAATTTCTTCCTCCAGATACAAGCGATAACGTAACATGTCAAACTAGCTGACTAAGAAGGTGATCAAGGTGATTGGGGGAGGAGGTCAAATGGTTAGGGTTTGTAAATGTTCTGGCGATCGGGTTTCTAGTCTAGTGAATATTCTTGTTATGATTTTGGCTAGGTCGTGTTCTGAGAATAAGCCCTAAATTAGAGGTCTTACTTTCAGGGTGTGACAAGGTGGTATCAGAGCTTGGGTTACGTTAAGGCTATACTAGGACAAGATCTTGAACCTAAGGCATAAGTAACTACTTGTTTAGAGTAGAGGCTCAAATAGATTTGACCGACCAGTACGCGATTTATCATAATTGAAGTAATGAGCTGAGAAATTATGTCACTGATCTTTTGTGGTTGTTACCTAAGTTGTGACAGTATTAAGAGTTTGAATTGAATATTGATTCTGAGTATAACTTTGCATCTTTGGAGACAATCTATATTTGAAAGGTGGAAATGGATTTATGTGATAAGTATGATAGTGAATGATTGACAAGGTTTTGATATTAGTAATCATAGTAGTGGTGTTCAAGTTATAATTGATGTCTTGGGATTAGCTAGCTACCAATTAAATTCATATAAGTAATATTACTATAATGTCTTAAGAGATGATTTGAGCTTTCGCGATATTTATTAACGAGATGAGATGGCATTGTTGGTGTTCAGTCAAATATTTTTGGGGCGAATGACAAATTTCACGTAAGCTTGTTTCACCAGGCTATTCTCAATATCCTAAAGACAGAAACTACTTCTAATGATGATGGATTATAGTGTACTCTTAAAATCTAGCAACAACCATTAGTTCCCTTGAAACACATTGAAAACTCCTTCTGTTCCATGACTACAAAACATGGTACACCACTGGATCCAAGACAACTCGATTAGGGGCACACACAAAATGTTTCCGTCTCCACGTCCTAGATGGGCACTAATTGCCCTGCTACTATTGTTAGTAAGGGCGATTTTACTTAATCAATCTTTGAACATGTTTAATAATTTACGTAGCAAGTGTGCACTCAAGGAAGAGGTGAGATGTGACTCAATTGCTTGATCATCACACAATATGCTCTATGCTCCAAAATATTGTAACCAAAGTTTGTCTAGTGTAGTCAATCCTTTCTGTATTGTTAGCCAGAAAAATAAATACATCCCTTGGGATCTTAAGAGGGGTAAGGAGAAGGACTTCCCAGTGAGTGATGGGACTGTCAGGAAATAGTTGTAGTGCTGACACCGTGGTATATTGGCTAGTTCATGATAATTTCCACTTTTTACATCCATGTGGTCCTAAATACTTGTTCAATCCTGAGTGATTTCTAATCCTTCTTCTGCTATAACATCAAGCCAAGCTTATTCTCCATAGAAGAGTACTATAGATACTTCTGAGTTTGCATTCAAACTGGTACATAATGGACACTAAGAAAGAACTGTTGCAGTATCCCAGGTGGATGCCAAGATCTTTTCAAAGCCAAGTTTATTTCCCTATACCAATATGATAGTGAATAACTGAAAGAATATAAATCCTCAATTTCATGATTTTCCTCCTGCCAAGAATCAGGAATGTAGAAACTGTCCACAGAGAGTTCCTCTTTAATTTGTATGTTTTATTCACTTCACCCAAACTGATGTGTCCTGCTTCCCAATGATTTCCCATAGGTGCTTCTAGATCAAAGCGTTATTAATTGAAACTGTAGATTTGATCCCTAATCCATCAGCAAAGACTGCTGGGATTACCTGATATAATCTACCTTTGTTGTATATCTTCCTCTTTTTCCAGCCCATAAAAACCGTTTGAGTTTCTTTTCAACATCTTTACTACCCTAGCAAGCAGGACACACATAGAAGCCCAATAGGTCAATCAATTTTGTAATGCGAATATGTACAGAAAATGTATGGGTTTGAGGATGATTTTTGATGGAATTATATTGATGAAGTATAAGAATAAATTAAGGTTTAGTTTAGAGTTCATTAATAAAAAACATATATTTGGTATTGGTTTACTATGAAAATCACGACACTGAAAGTAGTGAATTAGAAAAGCATTGATTAGATAGTTTTATTCAGATGATTGAAGAAAAAGTAAATCTTCATAAAATAATTCTATGTGAGGAGTATAGATGGAATGACCTTTGTGGTTTAGCTTGTATCTAAATATTAATTATTTTTTATAATATTAAATTTTAAGTCAATTGATGGCTCTTGATTCATCAAAGGGGTTTCACTCTTCATGGATCGTAACTAATTGATATGTACATATGCTTACGCCTGAGTGAATTTCTCTTGTTAATTGAAATTAATCGTTAGTTGATATGAACTAATTTACATGTGAGTATTGGGTGACTAGTGTAATAATATTACACACACAAATTAGGTCAACAAGTTGGAATAACATGCTAAACTTGTATGCTTATATATTTTGTGGAAAAAACATCTCAAACCTCGATAGTTGACGGAAGTGATCTAGTGACTGAATTATTACAGTATTGTTGGCTCGAGGATACATTCTATAAGTATTTTAATTGTAAATCTAGGTTCTAGCATGTCATCATAGGTCAAGTAGAAAACGGCTAAATTAGAACCCAGACATGCTTTATAAGTATTAAATATTTATATTAATGCGATAAGGTTCACTTAATAAGAATAACTCTTTAGTGGACCACTTAGTGTATATTAGAATTCAAAAACCGAATTCCCTTAACGGGGGGAGAGTGTGACGCCCCTATCTATTATATTAAATAGTACTTATCATTTTTTACAAGTTAATTTATTATCACCTTACAATTATTCTTTTCATATTTGAGAGTTATTTATAAAAAGTTTATTTGAGTTATCTAGGATAAAGGAGAAATTATATGAAACTTGGTTAATTACTTTCTAAGAGTTTAGAAAGTTTCAAGTCGACTAGAAAATAAATTATTGCATACAATTTAAATATATTAAAACTTTTAGGGATTAAATTAGAACTTTATAAAGTTTCTAGTGTTAGATTATATAAGTTTAAAACCTAAGGGGTTAAATTGTAAATTTTATAAAATTATCAAAAGAAAAAAAGATGGAAAATTAGAGTGGTTGCACGTGGTGCCACTAATGCTGTTAACATACCAACAAGTCGCGCTATCTCGTGTCCAAGTTTATGAAATAAAAAAAATAAATGAATAAAATGAACGCAAAGTCCCTTCATTTCTTTGTTTGAGCCGGCAGACACACTCTCACCCACATAACTCCTTTAACAAAAAGTCTCTCTTTTCTCTCTCTCTCTCTCTCTCTCTCTCTCTCTCTCTCTCTCTCTCTCTCTCTCTCTCTCACCCTTGGACAACAACAAAAAGAAACAACAAATGCTCGGCCTTTCACAGCGAGTTAATTTTAATTTCTTTAATTAATATATTTAGCTGATAACTGTGGATTAAATTAAATCTCTTATTTATTCTTTTGATTATCGGACTAAATAAATTATTTTATTTATTTATTTATTTATTAATGATTAATTAATTAATTCACTTTTAATTGATTATGTTAATGATTAATTAATTGAAATATTTTATCTAACTTTGATTAGTAAGGCTGAAATAGTTAATGAATATAATTAATTTATTCAGTCACGTCACTTGTAATTTCATAACTAATCTTACATTCAAATAGTGGTTACAAATAATAAAATGTATTTACCGAAAGATTAGTTATTTGTTTATTAGATAATCTTTAATCAATAGGTTAGTCCCTAATAACTAGTTTTAATTAATTGATCAGTTTTGTTTGAAACCAATTATTATTTGATTAATAGTAAGCTTAATTTTATAATGACTAATTGCACTTAATTAGTTACATCTATCTAAATTGATTTTCTGAAACTTAATTGTTAACTGAATATTAATCAATTGTTTCAATATTATTTTAATTGCTTCTTAATAATTGTATTTTCTTGTTAGTAAATAATATTTGTCAATTACTCATTTAATAAACTTAAGTATTTACTAAATAAACACAAGAATTATTATCGATGAGAGTATTTAAGAGGAGAAGTTGAATAATTTTCTCCACTCATTAAAGATGTAAATTATAAAATACTAATTATTAATTAATTAATTAATTTTAATTGGATTACTACTATAAATTACGAGTGCAATGGAGAATACTACATTTAATTATAGTGTGACCTTGTTGGGTCATCGCCCTTATTTTTTAATTGCCTAGCTAATTATATTTAGTTAACTAATAAAATTATAAAAGAAACATGATAGATATGGATGTATCAAAATATCTCTATTCTATTTAGTATATGAATATATATATTTAACTAATATATAGTTACATTAAGGTATCGTATGACTAGCATTGTCATAGTCTTAAATATATTGGAATAATAAGAGGGATTGTTGATGAACTATCAATACAATTTCTTCGAGATGAGTCCAACTGTATACCACACTAATCACGTGGGGTTTACGGTGAGTGCCATTTAAAATTATACTAGTATATGCAAAACTAGAGGAATATTATATGTAAATCGTGCATGGCAATATATATGTATCAAAGTAGTCTTTTCTTGCGACGAACTTGAGTAAAATATTCTTGAAACTGTTCATTGATATAAAAGAAAATGAATATGATTTTTTTTATTTAATATAGGTTGCTTGGGCATTTGGAACTCTATGGAGCTAAGCGCTACAACGTGATTATTGTCCTTGTCATGTGGTATTCTGGTATTCGTTATGAACTTCCGTTGGGAGCCACGTCTAGAATCCATATGAGTATCCAAAAGGTCCCATTTATTTTAATATATTTCTTTGTGTCGCAATATTCAATGTGCATGCGGTCTTTAAATGATCTATTTTCTAATGGTTGTTTGACTGGCTTTATGAATTTAATCAAGTGGTTCTTGCAAAGCGGTTAATGGGCCCAGAGCTGGACGGTTCGTGGGGCATGCTGGGATAGCATTGGGCTACCAGTTGAGGCTTCGTCGTTCAGTTCACACTTAAGTGTCCTTTCATGGGTAGGCTGGAGGTTGTCTGCGTCTGATTGGCGCTGCCATGTACCTAGGCATGGCCAGTTCAATGCGGTCAGGGGTTCGCTCCCTACATGAAAGATAAGGTAGTAAACGGTCTTTGGGAGACATAAGATTATGTGATTCGCTCCTTGTCTGATATAATCTTCACAGGCTTGATCTTCCTTGTTGTCAGTCAATATGATATATTTTAAGTATTTTGATCGATTTTTCATTCTCAGTATTTTGTTTCCCGTGAACCCACTCGTGGCCTGACTAAGCCTTTGTTTATGTGATTTCAATTTCTTCCTCCAGATACAAGCGATAACGTGACATGTCAAGCTAGCTGACAAGAAGGTGATCAAGGTGATTAGGGGAGGAGGTCAAATGGTTAGGGTTTTTAAATGTTATGGCGATCTGGTTTCTAGTCTGGTCAACATATTCTTGTTACGATTTTGGCTAGGTTGTATTCTGATAATAGGGCCTAAATTAGAGGTCTTACTTTCGGGGCATGACACCTTGGATGCACATTTCTATAGCTGAGGTTCTCGAGAGTTTGTCTTTGCAGTTCAAACTTAGAGCACGCCAACAGTTGATGTAATCGGTGACTGGCTCGTCCTTCCACTATCTTACGTTGGTAAGTCCATACATGCTCACTATTCGACGTATGCTATGGAAGCGGCTTAAAAACTCCTTTTCCATCTCATTCCAACTGTTTATTGACTCGGGCTCAAGATTGACGTACCCATCAAACGCGTTTCCTTTAAGAAATCAGATGAACTACTTCACCAAAAGGTCATGCCAGTGTCGGGGTCGTTGCATGTCTCGATGGAGGGGGCGATGTATTTTTTTCTGTTGCCTTTTCCATCAAATCATCGCAGTTTTGGTAGTTGATATCCCGTAGGCATCCTCAAGGCGTTGATCCGCTTTGTATATGGTTTCGAATACACGAGCGAGCTTTGGGTTGTTCCATTGTATTAGGCTTTAATGGTGTTGGTGATCATCTCTTGTAATTATTGAATAGACCATGTAGCAATAGATGTTTCAGAATGTGAAAACTTTTTCATGAAGTCATGCATCAGCGGTGCTTTATCCACTTGCTTCTCGCTTTCAACATGGTTTGAGAAGTAGACATGATTGCGGTTGTCGTTGGTTTCTTCAACGTTCATATGCTCTTGGTTGCCCATAAATTGCCCTTGGTTGCTCATCAATTGGGCAATTCGAAGGTCTTTTCCCTTGACGATCTTCTGGAGATTAGTGATGGCTTCGGCTATTTGTACTAGTTGTTCCTCCATTGTAGTCACGTCAGCCATCATGGCGGGGAGGATAGTGAAATGCGTGGACATGGATTTGATCTCTGTAGGACTTGCCGAGCTGTCTGAAGGGTTCGTGTCAACAATCTTTTCCCTGGTGGAGGATTGATCGGCGGTAGTGGCGTTGACGGTGACTTGATCCTTCTTGGGCGCCATTGAGTGTTTGGATATGATGATTTGAACTTCGGCATTTGAAAAAGGGATGAGGGCCAGAGATTGTCCCACTAGGCATGCTAGAAATTTATTCACATAAAATTTTGAGTCTGTAAAAGTAATTACGAGACAAGAAAAATATAGACAAATGGAGTTTATTGATTTAAAAAGAAAAGTGGATTCAATCTCTGATTTAGATGTAATTCCCTTATTCTTCTCTATGAATTTCGATCCAAGGACTTGAAGCTTGTTCTTGGATGTGAATGTATAATATCCTCGAATTTGTGGAGTAAACTAAGCGGCACCTTGAAATTTGGTATCAAGGCCTTGAAGGATTTGATGCCGAGGAAGACGTGAACCTTCGTGGTTACAGAACTTCGTCGTGGCAAAGGGCTTTTGGACTTGAGTCCTTTGATTTATTTATGCATGTATGTGTCTTATTTGTGAGAGGTGGAGGCCCCTTGTGATAGGCGTGAGTAGGACTTAAGCAGCTTGTACTCACTTCCATTAGGCTTGATCACCGTGGGCTTTGACATCGACTAGTTTTCTGATGGACTGCATTTTGAACATGTATCTGGCCTAATTTAGCCAACCCAAAATAATAACTCATATTTATTTTGGACTGACTCATAAACATACAACCCAAATTTAATATGGGCTTATGAATTTGATTTCTTTACGACACGCCCAAATTTATTATGGATTTTTATTTTGGAACTCACTATTAGCCGATTTATTTGGACTTTAATTGGTAATTTATTACAAAAAATTTATGTCAACAAGTATAATCTGTTGATACATTTTAATAACGCTCATTTTTTTTATATTACCTTTTTGCGACGAAAATAAGACCAAGATTTTATAATAAGAACTAGCATAAATAGCACATTCAAATAAGTGTTCATAATAAATTAAAAAATTTAAATTAATTTTTTTTGAAAAAATATATTTCAATTGAATAAATTAAAATGTTAAAAAAAAGAGAGAGAGAAGGAAGTTCAGGAATTAATAAATTAAAAGTACATGAACATTGAGAAGAGTGAGAGAAAAGTAAAATATTTAGTTAAAAAATTCAAAAATTTAAACTTTATAAAAAAATGTCAGCAAATTTTGATGACACTAAAAGCCCCCTCTTTAGCAATAGTAGAATAGAGATAAGAATAGCCGAGCGCACTACTTCGAAAGCTAACATCAACTCACGTTCATGATGATAATCTTCCTACAACAGGTGTCATCCTGTGACGTTAGGGGGATTAACGGGAAGAGTCTCCCTTGCGATGAAGTGGTAACCCTAAGTTCGCATAACAAGAAAAATTATATTTTGTCTATTCATTTGTAATAGGAGAAAGCTCTAGTAGGAGCTCAGCATATCCTTCCTCCCTTTTTATTTCTCCATTAAGACATTATAATGCGAACTTTAAGCTAGTTTCTTGTCGTTGTCCCGTCAGATGAAATCAAATTAGACGTAGAGATCCCTAAAGTTTCAAGAGGACCCTAGAGAAAAAATCTTCGTTGCCCTAGATGCGAAAGTCGTTGTTGCCCCAGCACACCATATACGAAACTTCATTAGGATCCCATTCAAGAAGGTTGCCCCGGAAACTTTGCATCCCCTTGAAGTTGGTAAAGGACCAACTTTCGGACATGAGAAAAAATATCCCTACAGGCAACGTCCATTAGAATAAGGTCGATAGACACGATTTGACGACTAAACACGTGCAACAACTATGTTCGCAAACACTAAATAATGCAAATTACATGCCGAATTCGACTACATAAGTCGGGAAAAAACTATACAAAGTATCAAACTATTCTGAATACATGAGAAAACGGACAGTATAAAGTTGGAAAAAATGTAGTCCCAATGCATTTAAAAAAAAAAAAGATATGCCCCTCCACCTTCCGCAAGGTCCCCTTGGCCAAATTGGCTTCTCGTGGATGTTGGTTGACATACTCCTTCAAGTATCACTGTTGGATTAATTTTTTTATCCCATTTCGGAGGTGATGACATTCATCAGTTGTATGCCCCATGTCACGGTGGAAGCGACAGTATTTGTCAGACTTTAGCCTCTACAGATTGTCCGTGACCATTAGGTGATCAACCCTTATTGTTCTGCCCAATCAATATTTCTCCTCTAGTGGTGTTTAGGGCGGTGTAATGCGTAAACCCACTAAGAGGTAAGTGTCGGCCTTCCTCCTTCTTCTTTGACACCTTCTCTTGCTCTCTATCTTTCTTCTTCGCACTAGAGGTAGGGTCCGTCTCCTTGGACTCTTCTACTCTTATATACTTCTACGATCAGAGGAACAACTTTTCTAAAGTGCTAGGTGGATTTCATGCTATAGATTCTTTAAACCTTCTGTGAAGCAAGTTTTCTTAGATAATGCTAGCTAATAACTCGTTGTTAACATGCAGCACCTGGTGTACTGCCTCCACAAATATTTGGACGTAATCCCTCAATAGGTCATCTTCCCTCTAGCGTATGGTGAAAAGGAATGTAACAGCTTTTGGGATTTTCTTGTTCATGAAGAAATAATGCAAGAAACGTTAGGTCAACTGCTCGATGCTAGAAATAGTTCCAGCGCACAGTTGATTGAACCATGTAAGAGCACGCTTTGAGAGCGTAGTGCGGAAGACTTTGCAGTAAGCGACGTCACTCAAGTCCTACCAATCAATCTTAGCATAGAATTTGTCCAAGTTTTCTTGCAGGATCTCTCGTCGCGTCATATTCCAAAAGGTTTGATACTTTCACACTTGCAGGGGGAAGAAAGGGCTATGTTTTGGTGGATCTAAGGCCAAGGGCAAGTAAGGATCCTCTACTCCCCTTGAGAGTAGGGGTGCAGAGGGATGTCGCGGTTAGAGAGGGTCTTATTCTTGGGTCTGAGCAACTTCCTGTCAAGAGACTCTGCTATCACCTATTCTTGCCCTCTCCTTATCCCCTTGGAGTCGAGGATGATTCTCGAGTTCGATGAGCTTGAGCGGAGGCATCATGGATCAGAGGCAACAAGGCTTCCTGTGTAAGTTGTATCATTGTCTCTTGAGGTTGAACACTCGGGAGGGATGATTCTCTATGGGGTGGGGGTGGGGCTTCATCACAAGGTAGAGGGACTACTCCATTAAGTGGGTCTTGTTCACGGGGTGGAGGAGCTATTCCATTAAGTGTGGTTTGTTCACTAGTTGGAGTGCTTAGCCCATGGGTGGGGCATGCTCACGAGGTGGAGGGGTGACCCTATGAGGTGGGGCTTATTCATGGAGATGTGGGTCTTGCCCACGGGGTGGGGGGTGAGAGGGGGAGGGTATTACTCCATTCTCATGTGCTTCATGGGCAACATCCACCACCTGAAAGTCACGAGCTTGAGACCTAGTGTGCATTCTTAGTGCTGGGGTAAGAAGTTTACACAAACGGCGTCAATGATATGGTAGTAAATTGAGTAAGGAATTTAATTAGAAAATTAACCTCGACACACAACTATTTCCCAAGCCTTATATTGGTAGACAGAGGATTTTTTAGAGATAGAGTAATGAGTTGTCTTGTCAATGAATAGTGAATGTGTGTAAAAAATAATATATGGGTATTTATACTGATGTTGGGAGTTTTATAATGTGGTAGGGTTTATGTGTTTGTTGTGTAGTTTATGTGTAAAAAATACTTTTATACTCTTATGAATAATTTAATATTCCGACGACTGAGTGTTGTTCGAGGTTAATTTCATCAGAATGCATAAGTTCAAATTCGTATATCGCCTTATCCTAGGAGTAGTGACTCGGTACCCGGTGCACGACTAGAACCGAGCATCTAATTTCTTCCAGCAGATTGTAGTCTGTGATTCGATTGAACAAGAGTTGTTACGATACAACTCTTATCAGATACGCTTACATTTTCATTTCTGTAACCAGCATATCTAACTATGTTTTGTATTTGTGTTCCAAATAATTTAATTGCAAACTATGTTCAATTTATGAAAATATAAAATTTGGTGTTGTCCAAATTGTGATTCTTAATTTTCAAAATATTATATTCGCTACTATTTTCATCGATACCAACCAAAACTCGACCAAACATAAAATTCAATTTGTAGCGAATACCGAGTTGAATTTACAAAACCAAAATTTCACCTCGATATTCAGTCGTTTGGATTTTTTGCAACGATAAACAATTTTTGAGTTGGTATTCGATTTGATTTTAATTTTTTGTGCCAATAAAACGAAGCATACCAGATACCGAACTTCTAAAATATATATTATATAATATAAATATATATAAAATAAAAAATAATATATAAATATTAAGTTAAATATATTAATATCAAGGTTTTTTGGAAAAAGAATAATTTTATGGCTAATACTTAATTTGTTATAATTTTAATTAATTAACATATAAGTTATAACAAATAGTTTTTTTTTTAATTTCAGTTTAGTTTCCTAAAAATTCAAATCGAAATATTCAATACACCATTTCAGCATAGTGAACATTTCGGTTCGGTATTCGATTTATTTCAGCATACCAAAATTTTGATTCAGTTCAATTTTACTGTACGAACACCCCTGATTGAATCCAAACCAAAGTTCCTCCACCCCTTGTTTTTGGAATCTGGATTTTAAAAGAAAATTACTAAACAACATGAAAAAGGAAAAATAATAAAATTAAAAAATGACAAACCTAAAACACACACACAGAGATGTAGAAAGAGACAGCAAATCAGTAGGAAGGCACATAGGAGAAGACTGTGAACCACCAATTTGAGATATTAACAGGTAAGATGAAAGAACTCAAGGCAGAGAGGCAAAGATACGAGATTGTGGTGGGTTACATGGCATCCCAACCAGCCAATCACACACCCACACTCCTATCCTTACAAGATAAGCCCTTTCCCTCATACATCCATTAACTCTCAATTTCTATACTTCTTTCACACACAACACACATCAAACACTTGTGAAACTCAGTGTCAGACATGGCCTCTGCTGCCTGTGCTTCATCAGCCATTGCTGTTGCCTTCTCCTCCCCAAGGCAAGTTTTTCTTTACACTTCATTGCATTTTAATAATCACAGACCAGCAAAGAAATGAATTGTCATGCTTGTATTGAACAACTCAAGAAGCATGTGTTTATATTGATAATCCAAGAATTGATCAAGAATGCATTTGTTTATATGTGTATTGTGTTATTATCAATGCACCGTAACTCAACTCACATTACAGTTCCCAGAAAAGTGGATCAATCGTGGGAGCAACTAAGGCTTCTTTCTTTGGAGGAAGAAAGTTGAGAGTGAGCAAGTTTGCAGCCCCGTCCGGCACAAGATCAGTCACCGTCTGTGCTGCAGCCGATCCCGACAGGCCAATTTGGTTCCCTGGGAGCACCCCTCCCCCATGGCTTGATGGCAGGTTTGGTGATGATCTACATTTCTTCGATATACGAACAATTTTGTTCTATAAACAGAGGGCACTTGATGAATATGGTTCTAATATCTGATATAAATCTACCTATGCAGCCTTCCCGGAGACTTTGGCTTTGATCCTCTGGGCCTAGGTAACTCAGTATATGTCAGTTAAAGCTAGAGTTTTTGTTTATACTTGCTAAATTCAAACCAATAAAAATGTGATAAATTTTTTTATAGGATCTGACCCGGAGAGCTTGAGATGGAACCAGCAAGCTGAGCTTGTGCACTGCAGATGGGCCATGTTAGGTGCTGCGGGCATTTTCATCCCCGAGTTTCTCACCAAGATTGGCATTCTAAACACCCCTTCATGGTACACTGCCGGTGAACAAGAGTACTTCACCGATACAACAACGCTCTTCATCATTGAGTTGGTTCTTATTGGCTGGGCTGAGGGAAGGAGATGGGCCGACATCATCAAGCCTGGATGTGTGAATACCGATCCCATCTTCCCCAACAACAAGCTCACCGGAACAGATGTTGGATACCCTGGTGGGCTATGGTTCGACCCACTCGGATGGGGCTCCGGGTCGCCAGAAAAAATTAAGGAGTTGAGAACAAAGGAGATCAAGAATGGACGATTGGCAATGTTGGCGGTGATGGGAGCATGGTTCCAACACATCTACACTGGAACAGGACCCATTGATAACCTCTTCGCTCACCTTGCTGATCCTGGTCATGCCACCATCTTCGCTGTAAGTGAAAAATTAGAATACGAGCATCAGTTAGACTTAAATTATGCATAGAAATTGAATAGGTCGTATAATATCAAAATCGGCTGCTACTAATTGTTTCACTTACAATACTGCAGGCTTTCAGCCCTAAGTGAGAGAAGCAACAGAGCTGCTTTTAACACAAGTGTTGGAGAAACGCCATCAACCATCATTGTGGGAAAGAGGAATAGATTTTCAGTGTGTTTTTCCGATTTCTTGTTGCATTGTCAGATATGTATTGCTAAATCTTTATAAGCTGTAGAAAAAGAGCTTATGCAGTGTACAAATACCTCCAAGAGATCCTAACACCGTAAATACACTTCCTTTCCATCCTTGAATCTTAGGTTTATTCATCAAGAAAAAGCAGAAAAACATCATAAGGGAGCTTACAAGATGCACAACAAGTTGAACTACAATTACTATTACTGAACAATATAACAGAGATATTGAAACAATACAATCACCAATAATGGACGTTCGTTTTAAAGCAAGAAGCATACAGTTGACGAAAAGTTAATATATGAACTGTTTTAAAGCAAGGGATATACATTCTTGATTCTGAAAGAGCTAACTATTGTATAAGAAAGTGGTTTCAATTAAAAAGACTTGCATGTAGTTTCAGCTCAACTTGCACTTGGCTTCGACATTTCATAAGGCAGTTAAGTTTATGTGCATCACTGCTCATCGTGATACTGTTGTAAATGACTGTGACAACTTTCATTTTTCAGAACTTAAGTGCCTGACCAAGTTCCTACAAAACTCGCCAGACTCGTGCATGCACACTAGAACTTTCGGAGACACTGTGAAGTTCTCCAGAACAGAATATAGCTAAGTTTCAGAGAGAAACTAAGTGAATATCATTTTTAAGGCTCGAAGCATCTTTAGCAATGTAAGTTAGGTATCCATTTTACATCTGTGGTTCATATTAGTTGATTCATGATCTATGAACCTTCAGTCATCAATCAGTGTCAAGTAAAGGAAAAACAAGTATTTAAAGTGTTCTAATCATTTTTCTCTTGTTCCTCTCGTATATGAGAAAGATGAAACCAAAATAAGTGCATAATGCATACAGGAAAATACACCATCATGTCTTTGAAAGTTTTAATTTATAACTATGGTATAATCTAATCCTTTGATTAACACAAAGAAAAGAAAAAAGATTACTAATTTTCTCAATGAGCGCACTTCTCAGCATTAAAAGGCACCAGAGCAGAGAGCTTAACCAGCAAATCATCATATCTAATTTAGATGATATTTCAGTCAGCTCAAAGTAACCAGCATAGCCCATGTTTATCCAAGTGAAAGGACCAGATATTTCTAAATTCAAACAGAAAAGCAGCTATCCATGCGAAATGACACAGGTATTGATATATGAAAAACATACCATCTATGATTGATTCCGTAGCGTACTAACTGTATAATACAGGTAAAATATCTTCTGTACCAAGAACAAAATCTAGAATCCTTTTCTTTTCTCTTTCTTCTTTCTATTTATTAGGACTTCCATCTATACTACTATAATACTGCATTCAGTTAAATGTTGAAGCTTACGATTACAATTCGATTCACCAACTTACTGAATTCAAACCGCCAGGAACAACAGCTGTAGGGAACTATTCTATTGTCAAATTTCAGAACCACTAGAGGTTTTTATTGCTTTCGCTTGGTTCAAAGGTATCCTAAAAGCCATTAATCTATGAATCTCCAAGATCCATCTTCAAAGCAATTGCCAATAATGAAGGCATCCTCTATGGTGCAGTCACATAAATAGGCTTTTGATGATTATTTTTCTCCAAATCCAAGTTCCTTGAATCATTGACTCACTTCGAGTTTGGAACAGTTTCAAGATCATGAATCCACATCTATAATCGCTTCAGCTTTTATCTCTAGTTCACTAATTTCATTTTGAATTTCAGATCGACCATGTGTGCTCTCCATTTTAGCTGTATCGGGGTTACCTAGACTCCTTTGTGACATCCCTTTCAGTTTTTGCTTCTTCTTACTCACTCTTAGAGACTACACTTCTGTCTTTGTGAAAATAGACTTTAAGCAAATAACATCATGTTTCCATGGGACAGAGAGGTGCATTATTAGAGTTCCACTCAAGCCCTGATACCCAAGAATTTTATTTCATACAAAATCGAAAGTCTTAAGCTCGCACGACTTCAGAATTGATACATTTATACTAATATGCTATGTTGCCGATATGTTGCAACACATGCATATGAGAGAGAAAAATCATAAAATAATCTTCGTCAAAAGAGTCTTGAAGTTGCACACCAAGTAGATCAGATTTACTCTATTAGCAGGTATAAATGAGCTAAATCAGACTCAAGCTCAAACATAACTCAAAGTCAATTCCAATGAAGGTCTTAATCCAAAGCAGAGATGATCAAAGAACTGTCGTTCAAGCTTTGTCCATGACGGGGCAACGAGAAGTTCTAGTCCCTCTGAGCAATCAGCAGTGACACGACCCTCCACATGAATCGAGCCCAGATTTCCAAAGGTCATAGGTCTTTCCAGGTAAATCATGGTCAGTTTTCTAACATGTTAGCATTACAGAGTTTCACCATGATTTCACCAAAAACAAGTTGAAAACAACAAAAACAAACTGTTACTTAAACGATGTTGTTTTGCGATAATCGTTATCCTTTATGCAATCATACATTTATAGGATCCTATAAAGTTGTAAATTATTCACAAAAACCAACCAGAAGCTACAATTTTTAACATACATACAGTCAAAATTCCATATATGAGATTCACTACTCTGCTGATTTAGAGTGGAAAAGGCACATAAACAGAGAGTCCCCAAGAACAGAAGATCAAGTTAGAGCTGAACTCTCTCTAATTATTACAATAATTAATAACAGATAAACTTCAACCAAAATGACATAAACTCAACAAATATCAATAAACTCTTGCAGAAAAGATTTATCAATAGATCTATCTCATTTCATAAATTCATCACATTTAATTACAGCCTAAGGGCAATTTCCCATATATATCTCTCCTTCTCTCCAAGAATTTACCACAATATATATATTACATTACATTACTTCCAATTTCTTAAACAACAAACCCGAATATCCTCACGGGGGCTGGTTGGGAGAGCGAACCGATATCTGAACAGGGAGGGGCCGGCCCGTTCCAGTTCCACCGCAGTTATTGCACGCCATACGACCCGACCCGGCACAAGCCCGGCACCATAATCGCCGTCCGACCAACGGGTACACATGCAGGTGACCCGTCCCGTTCCGTTACAGCTGGGGCATCTGGGAGCCCGGCCCGGACCCATCATCGGGTTCTGATCCATCACTTGTTTGACAAGAACCGCACCCGCCAAAACGCTCAGACCCGTGGCCAACTGAGTTAACACGATCGGACCCATAACTTGGTTTTCCGTTGATTCTTGTGAGAGAGTGCTACGAAAATGGGGAAGAGAGGGAAGATTTTTTTGTGGTGGATTTGGTGATTATTTTAAGAAATTTCTGTTGTGTGTGGGAGTTGAGAGTTCATGTGAAGTGGTGGTGGAGCAGTACACGTAAGTGCTGGGAAAGCTGGTGGTATTGGGCTGTTTGGAGTGTAGTGAAAATTTCAAGAACGGCAAATGGGAATGGGAATGGGAATGGAGATTTGTATTTTGGATGGCAATTTTTGTTGTTTTTTGTATATATATTTTATGGGCTTTGTGATTTTGATTTTTTGACTTTGCTTTTACTACTAGATTTCTCAAGATTTTTCTCTACCTCTTGTTTTATTTTTAAAAAAAGGGTTAATTACATTTGTATCCCTTCTAAAAATGTAAAATTATACTTTCCCCCAAAAATATTTTAAAATTACATTTACACCCCCTCTGAAAATTCATGGTTTACACCTGACCTTCTTTCGTTAAGGTTTCGATGGAAAATATTGACGTTAACAAAAATAATTACATAATTTTTCAATTTTGCCTCTCATTTAATATTTTCATGTATAATTTTTTACTACAAAAGGAAAAATGCAATAATGTTAACCTCACTCCATATGTATATATTGCATTTATCTCCTTATAAGTATAAAAACATACATGAAAATATTAAATGAGAGGCAAAATTGAAAATTATGTAATTTTTTTTACTGACGGTAGCACTTTCCGTCGAAACCTCAATGAAAGAAAATCAGGTGTAAACAATGAATTTTTAGGTGGGGTGTAAGTGTAATTTCAAAAAAAATTGGGGAGAAAATATAATTTCATATTTTCAGAGGAGATCTAAGTATAATTAACCCTAAAAAATAAAAAATAGAAGACATTCTTATATATAAATTAAGGTAACATTATACGGACAATTTCTAAGGTTAAGTCTAATTTCTATATAACAATGGATCTAAGTCTAATTTTGTTGCGGACTTGCCTTGGGATTCGGATAACATTATTATTAATAAGTAATTTTTTTCCAAACTTTAGAATTTTGAGTTTCTTGGTTTGTCATTCACTCAGTTTTCATTTCTTTGATGAAATTAAGTACGGATGATCTTTGTATTTGAATGGTTAATATTGTATTTTGTTTATCTTTGTTTTGTTTGAAGTAATTTTTGTTTATCTTTCCATGTTAGCGGTTATAACAATTAATTTTTAAAAAAAGAATTGTGAAAAATCATATGATGTTATGAAAATTAAAGCTTGTGGATGTTCATTTTCATCTTTCATACTCATTACATTCCTCATAAATTGTTGACCCTTATGATTTATCTTCCTTCATCATGATGAGACTTTTGATTGTATTTTTGGAGCCTATATATAGGCCGCTTCTTTTGTATTAAGATGAATAAGAAATATTGTAAGAATACTCTCTTCTCTCCTCTCTACTCTAATTCTCGTATTGTTGCACTTTTATATATATATTATAACACATTATCAGCACGACGTTACGCTCGATCAAGGTAAAATATCAATTTTCTGTACGTATAATTCTTATTCCTTATATGTTTACTTCTACAATATCATAGTTATTTTTACTTTTGTATATTCAATAATAAGATATGAATCATCATCTCTAATACATCTTATTGTCCCCTGAAGTGGATGTATAAAATAAGAATTTATCATAATTGATATTGCCTCCAGAAGTAGGCATATAATTCTTGATTTTATCCCCTGGAGTGGATGTGTTCTATAAACTTTCATTGCTTCCTGAAATAAGTAATGAGTTAAATTACTTCCAACGGTAGGTGAAATATTTTATACCATCATCCCCGAAGCGCTGATAAAATGTCTACAGATTTTCTCACCTAAAGTGATTTAAGATAATGATTTGATTTAAGAAGCATGATGTTTCTTCATTTATTTATTTAAAGGTGTTCGTTGCTTTGATTTCATGACATATACATGTTGTGATCCCACTTTTGGCTAACTTGAGGTCAATTTTTATTAATTTACTTCACCAACAAAGATATCATTCATATGACTATATATATGATTTTAAATGTTTTGTTAGCATTATTATATGAAATAAAATATAATGGTTGACAAAAACAAATTTGTCATGAATCCCATTTAATTGTTATTTGTAATATTATAGTATTTAAGCCAAACTTAATGTTTAATATATTTAATCATTTATGCAAGTCATAGATAGTCCAAATCAATTACATGACAACTTATTTGATTCTAATTGTTAGTAATTTTTATGTCACTTTTAATTCATATTTATGTGTCATACATTTTATTTCACTTCTATGGATATGGTGAATGTTATGTAGATGTTGGCTATTTGTCTGATTCTCATAATGGCCGATCGCAAACTGGTTATTTGTTCAATTGTGGCAGTACTGAAGGCATTGGAATGGAATTAAGCATATACTTCACTATCTTAGAGGTACGATGGATATGGGGTTATTTTAATCAAAAGCACCCAATTCCGATCTAATTAGTTATGCAGATGCTGGCTATTTGTCTGATCCTCATAATGGTCGATCGCAAACTGGTTATTTGTTTAATTGTGGTGGTAATACAATTTCATGGCAATCTATGAAACAAACAATAACAACTACCTCATCGAATCATGCAGAAATTATAGCAATATATGAGGCAAGTCGAGAATGTGTTTGGTTGAGATCTATGATTCAACACATCCGAGGGACTTGTGAATTTTGAAAAAAAAAATTATCCCGACAATCTTATATGAGGATAATGTGGCATGTATTACTCAAATGAAAGAAGGGTACATAAAATCAAAGGAAACATATTTCACCAAAATTATTCTTCCGTCATGATTTTCAAAAGAACGGTGATATTGATGTTCAACAAGTCCGTCCAAGTGACAATCTAACAGATTTGTCCACGAAAGCACTTCCTACTGCAATATTTCCTATGCTAGTCCATAATATTGGCATTCGTCGCCTTAAAGATCTCAATTGATATTTTAATGAGGGGGAGTAAATCTGGACTAGGGGTGCAAACGAGCCGAGTTCGGCCAAAATTCACGAGCTCACAAGCCGAGCTCGAGTTTGTTTTTTTTTTTTCCCTAAAATAACATAAACATAAAAAAATATGGACTATTCTACAATCTGGAATACATTATTCAAAAATTTAAATAAGAATCAAGAAGAAACATTCACAAGAAGCAAAAAAAAAAAAAAGTAATACGATGAAAAGAATTAAGTTCAATTTTCGAACTAACACCCACAAAAATTAAGTTCACGTAAATGTTAACAACCCCATCAGTCCAATTAAAACAAATTAAGTTCACCTAAAGAGATAACTAATATATTTATTTATATATATATATATATTAAAATATATCGAGATAAGATAACTAATAACAAATACATTTTATAGTGCATATTAAATATAACAGTAAAATTCATATATATTGTCCTAGATTGTTGATTAAGCTTGTTTTTAGATAATATAAACCAAAATACCATATTTTAATACCATCTAAAACAAAAATATGAATTTCGAACAAATGCATTTTGTTATAGTGAATATTGAAATACAACAATAAAATTCGTACGGAATGTATTAAATATTTATTTAGAAAAAATATCAAATCGTACTAAGTTTTTTATTAATGTTGTTTTTAGATAATATAAACTAAAATACCATATTTTAATATCATGTAAGAGTAAAATATGAGATATTGACTAATAATTCTAATATATGATAAATATTAAAATAAATGCATTTTGTTGTAGTAGATATTGAAATTATAACGATATAATTCATATGCATTATATTAAATATTTATTTACACAATATTTACAAATCATACTAAATTGTTGATTAAAGTTGTTTTTAGATAGTATAAACTAAAATATCATATTTTAATATCATCTAAGACTGAAATATGAGTTATTGACTAATAATTCTAATATATGATGGATTTTGAAATAAATACATTTTATGGAGTGGATTTTAAATTATAACAATAAAATTCATATGCATTATACTAAATATTCATTTACAAAAAGAATATCAAAACTTACTAAAATGTTGCTTAAACTTGTTTTTAGATAATATAAATAAAAATATCATTTTTTTATTTATATAAAATTAAAATAAAAGATATATTGTCTAATAATTCTAATATATAGTGAATTTTTAGTATAAACTAAATATAATATTGAAATGTACTTAAATATATAAAAATATGTATAAATATAAAATTGAAAAAGAAATTCCAAAAAAAAGTGTGAGCTCACGAGCCGGAACATAAATGGTTGAGCTCGAGCTCGAGTCGAGCCGGCTCGGCTCAACTTGCACCCCTAATCTGGACTGCACTATTTTCCTTAACCATAATTTTCCCATTGGGTGGACTGCACTCTTTTCCTTTACCATAATTTTCCCATTGTGTTTTCCTGATAAGGTTTTTAATGAGCAGTATCTAATCGCGTATTAAAGAATAATGTACTCTTTTTCCTTCACTAGGTTTTTGTCCCTCAAGATTTTATCTAGTAAGGTTTTAACAAGGCATATTCTTGATTAATGAACATTCAAGGGGGAGTGTTGTGAAAATTAAAGCTTGTGGATGTTCATCTTCATCTTCCATACTCATTACATCCCCCATAAATTGTTAACCCTTGTGATTCATCTTCCTTCATCATGATAAGACTTTTGATTGTATTTTTGGAGCCTATAAATAGGCCACTTCTTTTGTATTGAGATGAATAAGAAATATTATAAGAATTACTCTAATTCTCGTATTGTTTCACTTTTATATATATTTTATAACATATGAATTGATTTATTTGTAAGTATTGACGGTCCCAACATTTTTATGGTTCATATGAATGATTTAAATAATTTGATTTTAAAAAATATTTATTTATTTTAAATTGGAAAAAAAATAATTAACCAGCACGAGCAAGTTGGAACATGGGAAGGCAGGTCTCGTATTCGTCGTAACCTGTTTCAAACCAGTTCTGTTGCTAACCCTAGTCTAATATCACAAATAATCCCGTCTTTTACAAAATTATTTACGACGAGTATCGATGTAATTTAGCTCAAGAAATATACTTCTAGTAATAATGGTAGAGGAACCAAACTCATTTTAATGCATATTTTTTAAGATGGGATTACTATTCTATCCAAGTCCAAGGGGGAAAAGAGGATTAAAGATTAGAATCAGAGTTCAAATTAGCATTTTTGGAAATAATATCCGATGGACGTTTCACGTCGAATGCAGCATATCGGGATATTATCGTGCAATAACCAAAAAAATGTTTTGTAGGATGCTAATAACTCTAAAATTTAATAAAATTACAAAACTAAATGCTATTAATATAAATCACTACTCATTAGTGATTTAAAAAGTTTTAGAATTAAAACATTATCTCAAACTTGAAGCCGTAGTAAAAAAAATAGTTCATTAGTAAAAGTAATAAGAAAATATTCATTAGAATTAATTACAATTAGACTCCCTCCGACAATGTGGAATTATACTTTCCACCAAAAAAAATGTTGAAATTACACTTACACTCCCTCCAAAAATTCATCATTTACATCTTACTTTCTTTCGCTAGGATTTAGACGGAACATGCTGATGTGAGCAAAAAAAAATATGTAAGTTTTCAATTTTATCCCTCAGTTAATATTCACCTTTGATTATATCTAGTGGGTAAATGTAATATATATATATATATATATATATATAAAGTCAAAAGAGTGTAATTGTAATAAAATATTACTCCTAAATTATAGCCATTGGATAGAAAGTAACTATATATGAATGAAAAAACTAATCATGTTTTGGTGTTGTTTTTACTTGCAATATATATGCACCAACGGTGTTTACTTCACCCTATATATAGGAAGTAAAAGAAGTACAAAAAGAATTACTAATTTTTCCATTCATAAGCGACTATTTTTTGTCCAGTGACTATAATTTGGAAATAATATAGTATAAATATAATTTTTAAACTTTTTTAAGAAAAAAGTATAATTTTGCATTTTAGAGGGGGTCTAAACATAATTAATAACCCTATTCATTATATCATATTAGAAAGAGTGTTCAATCAAACAGTTTAAATTTCATTGACGAATATAATATTCATGATAATATGATATTATCATAAAAAGTATCCTGATACAACCAACAATATTATTGTATCAACAATATTATTGACGATACATATATATTTAAAAAATAATAAATATCAATGGAATTTTATTGATCCATATACGTATAGATTCATATCATATTATCAAATATCGATCAATACTTTATTTCACATTTAGAATAGTCAATAGTTGCCGTGCAAAAATTGGAAGTCAATTAAAATGCCACTCAAAGATTGGGCCCAGCTTTAAAATGTTAAAACTATAGATTATTAAAGTAGGATGATTATTATTTAATGTTTGGTGCATGTTGGACAATTTGCATTAATAAAATATTTAAGAAAGATGAGAAGTAAACATATGAATGAGTTGTAAGAGAGAGGGGCAAAATCGATATTGTTTTGAGGATAATCAGTTACAGGATCTTTGTTGACAACAGGTGGAGATGGCCGAGTTGGTCTAAGGCGCCAGATTAAGGTTCTGGTCCGAAAGGGCGTGGGTTCAAATCCCACTCTCCACACGTCTGTTAGCACACATGTACTTTTCCAAAGCTTTTCATAGTATTTGTACTTTTACCCCTATTATGTTTTCTGAAACTTTTCAGTATTTGTACTTTTAACCCCTAGTACGTCTTCTGAAACTTTTCAATATTTGTACTATTACCCCTAGTACGTTTTCTGAAACTTTTCAGTATTCCTATTTTTACCCCAGCTTTCTTTGTTTTTGTTTTTTTTTTTTGGGGGGGGAAGGTGAATTCAATTTTCACTCTGGATTTTCAATTTTCAGAATTTTTAAGTGAGCTTTATTTTTTGTATTAAATTTTGCGTGAAAAATAAAAATATGTTTCAATTCATATATTTTGTGATAGTGTTTCAAACAAAAAGGTAGTAGATAAAAGTATGTTTGGATAAATAATTTTGTACGAAAATATGTAATAAAATAAAGACTTGTTTGATTTATATGTGAGGGTATATTTATATCAAGATACATAATATGCAAATATGCAATCTATTTTATTACATATAAATTTAAGTCAAAATTTGGTGATTCTAAACATAACAATAATAATAATGATGGTTGAACAATATTAATTATTTTTATTCGTTATTTTATTATATAAATATATATAATGAAATCAATCACTATTTGGTACTTTAATTTAAAAAAATCATTTTTCTATTTTTGTATAATTGAAAGGTGAATGATATAAATTTTAAATTATTATCAATTTAAATTTTTGTATATAATGAAATCAGCCACATTAAAAAATAACTTATATTTAATAATTAACATATATTTAATATTTTTTATAATTAATATAATAGTATTTAAAACTAACAGTTCGAGCTCAAGCTCGAGGTCAAACTACAATTTGGATGAAAAGTCCAACTTTGGCTCGAACTCGAGCTTGAGCTCATTATACAGGCTTCTAGCTTGAGCTCGAACCATTAGAGCTCGAGCCAACCAAAAATAGTCGAGCTCGCCAGAATAATCACCAGAGTATAGTTTAATTTTATATGTTACCGGCCAGATCTGAAACTCCCATCATGCTCCAGAAATTCCTGCAAATGCAATACAAACTCTAACCGTGCTCTTTTAACTTCCTGCAGTATGAGTTGACATAATCCGGAATCAAAAGAGACAACTTTGAGAGACTATATCGATGTTTCATTCCCCCTTGGAAACATTTTCCAGAATCCACATTCGGTGCTTTCGTTCAGTTCAACTATAGAATAGGGAGGAAAAGTACCGATTGTGAAACAATTTAGTGGCAGCTTTGTGCCCATGTCTGAGCTGCTAATGAGAAACTGATCGAACAAATGTAAAATGCCTGACAAAAATTCAAACTCCTGGAACATTGCTCGAGTGTTTTATCTGCCTAGAGATCTATTCAGAAAACTTGTCTCATATTGATGTTGATTCTTGAAGTCCTGATGTAATTCAAGTAAGGTAGATCATCTTCTCCTGCAAACTGGGATTCGAGCTGGGATATTTCAGCATTTTCTGCATCAGTAAATATCCGGGGAACGCCTGCAATCCAAATAACTTTAGAGTACAGGAGAGTTCTTCAAGACAAGAGCAACAGATAAAATTGATGTAAGAGCTCAAGTTAATAACAGTTTATTATAGTGTCATTATTATTCCGTAAATAACAGATGACAGGAATTATACACCAGAAGAATTCAAAAGCTTTCCAACATGTGAACCTCTATCCATGAATGTAGAAGTACAAGATGTAAAGAAATTTCATTTGCAAGCAGTTAATCAATGGGAGAATGGAAACAACCAAATTCATTGTGTGCTCGGTCTTTGATCTGACCAGAGTATGGGGACTTCATCCCAACAACACAATCTAGTTCTTGACTTCATAGCAATTAATTTCTTCAAACAAATCAAGGCATCGGCATGAAGATCAACTCATTTAGGGAGTATAACCAGTTTTTCATACTAAGCAGAAACAAGAGAAGGCAAAGAAACTAATATTACCATGAAAGCATTCCCTAGCTTCCCCAGCCATAAGCACGACATCACCACTCCTAAGGAACATAGCAATTGGCGGATGTTCCCTTGACTTTCCCCCGAGCAGGAAAATAGCTTTGCAACCCAAACTGATGAGTAAATATTTCTTTCACATGTTAGAATATTAAGCATATGGTTTAGATAGGTGAGAACGAAATAACATTTTCCCAAAAAGACAAGTGGTAGGATGATACCTCATGCTTACGATAGGTTTACTCCAATCATTTTCCATGTCATCAAGGTGCCCACCAAGCATATCACCTGAAAGAGATGCACCATTGCCACACTTACTATATTAACAAACAAACATAACGCTTTAAAAATCGACTTCCATATCTAGCAGTCTATTCCTGATGGTTACCAAACACCATCAAAATATCAGTTGACTGATCGAAATGCACACTGAGCTCTTAAAGATGTTAAACTATAAGACACACCTAATCCAAAGTAATTCACAATGGCAGCTTCTGGCTGGAATTCTTCACCACGTGGCATGGCAGGTGCTGCCATCCTTTTAGCCAGCTGGCATAGTGCATCAGGTATCTTCTTGTGAGGGAGAGAAACATTATAGCTACGCTGCACACGCACAAATATTATCATTTCAGTATTTAGAATGCACATAGAAGAAGCTAAATGAAGGGCATCCTCATAAGGATAATAAACATGAAGGCTTGTGGCCATTCCAGGAATTCAGTTAGAGGAATCCTCAGTCATTAGCCATTCATTATGCATTGAACAAGTCCAATAGAGAAAAACAGTTAAATGCAATGAGAAAGACTCAGACGCTAAGTATGTGATACAAGTTTGAGATTGAATTATCAATACCCAACACAAACATGTGAAATGCTATGCTGATAGCTTCTCAGTTGTCATAGGTTTATTTGCGATTTCTTTAACTTTCTTTTATCAGCAGCTGATTGATTGATCGATTTGGTATGAAGTACAAAATGCAAAAAACTCTGTTAACTTTCTACAACAACTACATAGCTTCATTTCAGCATGTAAAACGATTGTATTGGAAGCCTAAATTGAGGCTCAAACCATCATTAACACAGAAAGGGCATCCACTTGGTTCTTCTTTTTTATCATAAGTCTGAGATTTTTGGCAAACTAACACGTGGGAATGCATCATCGGCGACTTGCCCGACCAAATCCATGCCTTACAGAAGCAGCTTTATCTCTTACAACTTTACAAGTATGTGGTAGCAATACTCGATGGAATATCAACATGTTACTAGAGAATATCTTGTTCAAGTGTAACAAAGGCAATAATACATATAACAAAAGCTATGATCATACCATAAACCAACAATTACCAAGCATCAGATTTTCACATTGTTTTTCCATTATAATAATCCAAGTGAGGTGTTTGATTCAAAAGACACGCATTTTGGCACACAAACAATGGTTGCGAAAAATGAGATGGAGACAGAAAAACAATAGAAGTGAAAGTGATCAATTAAACCATCAAAAAGAGGATTTCAGCAAGACCTTAGACCAGTCAAATTGCAAGCCAAGGGTACTCCATCTTAACTTACGCAGCAAAACAGAAGCCGGCACCGACTTGCTCACATCTCTGCCATGTGATGCATCCAATTCCTCGACAAACTTCCACTGGGGAGCATCTGTATCACTCTGAATAACATTAATCTCTAAACTAACATCATCCGGAAGTCTCTCATCTAATACTAAAACCTTCCCCTCTTTAGCTGAAACAAATAAATCCTCTATGGGTCCATAAATTGCATTGTGGTTCGTCCGATCCGGGGGCTGAGGAAAGCTAGTTAAACTCTCCCTAATCCATTGGCATTGCTCCCCCACGCTTAATGCACCAGGAATAAAATAAAATCCTGCATTTGCAATCAAAACCAATTTTATCAACATGCATTTTATCAAATCCTAATCACTAACCTTTCCAATCATACAAAATTCCTAAATACCTGGCCGACTCTCCAAGCAAAAAATTGGTCGATTAAAATCACATGTTAACACTGAAACTCCTTCCATAAGTTCACCATTACAATTATACCTCTCCAAAATCGACTTGAAATCTACAACCTCCGATAAATCTACAGGTCTAGCTATCTTCTTCCTGAATTTAAAAAAAGGTCGAAAACTCAAAACCGTATCACCAGCATATATTTCAGGAAAAAAAACGCATTAACTCCGATTAACTGTACAATTGAATTGAGAATTCATACTTTTTGTTGTTGTCGTAATAAATTTTGTACTTCTTCTCGGCTTTCCGGAAAGCTGTTCTCTCCGATTCTTCACTGACAACATCTGACCGGTACATTATTACCAGAGATTGTGACGGCAGTAAAATCTGAAATCCAATTTCCGGTATTTGGCTACTTTCTAGGGTTTTGTAGTTGAAAATTCTGAATGGCTAAAGTGAAATCTCA
The DNA here is from genome assembly GCA_034509735.1 of Sesamum alatum. Taxonomy (NCBI): domain Eukaryota; kingdom Viridiplantae; phylum Streptophyta; class Magnoliopsida; order Lamiales; family Pedaliaceae; genus Sesamum; species Sesamum alatum. Next base: position 3,838,434 of record JACGWO010000012.1, on the reverse strand, counting down.
ACGACTATCTAGCAACATGAGTCGCAATTGCTCCGGGCACTCCTCCGATTCCTATTGCCAGAGCAAATTACATTTTTGCCAACCACAGTTTTCTATTAACTATATTTATTTATTCAACAAATAATCATTTTTTATTAACTATTTTATTAATGATTTTGTATTAATCTTCTATACTAATATTAAAAAAAAAAATGTCTTTTTCACCCATGTACGACGGTTTGCAACACCGCTGATCAATTTTCTGTTATGGGGATAATAATCCTAAATTAGTTTTTTTCTTTATTTTTTTTGTGAAATGTTAGTTTATATATTTTATTATTGTATATTATTATTATTATTATTTTAAAACGTAAAATATTATTTATTATGTGAATGCATGGACAACGTGTCACGATATTTAGTACAAATTTAAAGTTAATTTATTTTATTAGGGTGAATTACAATCACCTCTCTTGAGATTTGACATAATTATGAATACCATCTTGTTGTTTTAAAAATTGCAAATACCCCCAGAGGTAATTTTTAACCAAGGGCCTGAAATAATCCACTTTGCTCTTGATTATTTTTTTTTAAATTGTAGAAAAATCAGTCGAGTCAAATTACATTATTACTCATCTGTGTAAAAAACATAAGAAACCTCTCTCTACGCATTTTTGTCCAAGATCCATTTAATCGATTTATCAAACCATTGTACACCTATACACGGGGTACTATCGAGTTGGGAAATTGATGGGGTAAATTACACTTTGGGTCAAAATCGATTTTGGTCCCTAATCTTTATAAATTGTTATAATTTTGGTTTCAAAATTTTTCATGACACGATTTTGGTCCATCTAGTTCCCTTCTTCGTAACATCTTTAAACCTAATTTTAGTGGTTGTACCAAAACTGTAACAAGTTGTAAAGATTAGAGACCAACATTGTACCTAAAAAAATTCAAAGATCAAAATTGATTTTGACCAAAAGTATAGGGACCAAAGGTGTAATTTACTTGACATTAATGCAAACACTATCCAAGAAAGAAAAACTAAAGGGAGGGTGGCAATGGGGGCGGATTTGGGTGGACTCAGGACCCGCCACCCCAACTCCAGAAAGAACTCGAGACCTGCCCCATCTCGGTTATTTTTAAGCTCTGCTTTGCCCTGATACAAAATCTGTCGCGATTATTTTTATTTTGTTCATTTTTTCTACAAATATAAATATATATTTAAAAAAATTAACATATCCATTATAAATAAAAATATTCATGGCCCTCAAATATTCAAGTTCAAAAGACAAATCCTCACGTACAAATGAAATTGTTCATAACAAAACAACCCAACACAATTCATAGCAATTATACATTAGTAACAACTTTTCATTTACTTTTCATCCTCGTCAAGTATTATAGAAAAAATTTTGACTCATCAATTGTTGAACAAGTACATAATAACAGGGTAATAAAAAAGGAATTAAAACTGCCCAAACCAGATGGAATCGAATCATTTTTTATGATTTATTTTTCAAACCGCAATTCAAATTTTATAGTAAAATCGCACCGCACTATTGATTTAGATTTAATTTAGAAATTAAAAAACCGTCAAATACCGAACCAAACTACTAATTATATAATTAATTTTTAAAATTATATAATAATAATTCGATAAAATAATTAAATTTCTAGAAAAATTTCATATTTAAATTACAAGCCCAAAATTCGCATGTTATCAAATATTCACATTACAAAGCCCATTTTTTGTAAAATTTAAATTTAGAATTTATCCAAAAAGATAAATGTTTAATTCTTTAAGCCCATTAGAATTTTAAGATCGCTGGATCCTTTCTCCAATTTCTCATTTTTTTTTGTCACTCTTTTTCTCTCCCCCTTTCCCTCTACTCTCTTTTATCTCTTTCTGCCGCTTCTATTCTCCATTCTCTCTTAGACAATAAAGAAAGTCGATCTTAAGTCTAATGCCTATATATTCTCAATGGCATGGTGTAGAGTATTATCTAGTACTTTGATCAATTATCGATTAAGGATGTAACTAAATTGATATGCTTTCTTAATAATATATTTGATAAGTCCATAACCGACCCTCGACCTTTGTTGGATTAAGTGTTTTTCTATTGCTTAATTTGTAGATTGTCAATATTGATATTAGACTCACGGGTTCAAGAATTATTACTATAGATGTTTTTATATTTTAATCTACTTAAAGTTGTGGAGAGTGTTGGTGGTTTATGGTGCATAATATTAGTCGTTTTTGCTTGCTAAATACAAACACTTGTTTCATTTATTGATTTTTGTTAGTCTTAACGTCTTATTTTTGTTATAAGTATTAAAACCGCCAAACCACCCAAAACCGTCCAGAACCGCATAAAACCGCACCTTTGATTTTGGTTTTAAAAGTAACAATTTGAAAGATTATTTTATAAAATCGCCAATGACAAATCAATTTGAAAGTAACTTTAAAAAAATCGAAACTGCATCGTGAATACCCCTACCTAACAATAAACAAATTAATATAATATTTTATTAGTGTTTATTCTACCAAGTTAAAGTACAAAAAATACAAATATATACATATAAAATTATTATACCGGAGCGGGTCGTTAAAGACCCGCTACCCGCTCCCGACCCAACCGAAAGCTCGGGTATGAGTTCAATTGCTACCCCTAATTAAAGGTGATAGTTTTTTACATCTCTCAAGAACTAAAAATATAAGGGTACTCCTGTAATTTTGAACCACCAAAAGGTATGAACTGCTTGCCTTTAGCAAAACACAGAGTGCTCGTATCACTTTTACACTAACCCAAAAAATCACCACCCAAGAATTTCCCTGCTATTTGGGAGAGAAGCTATATAACGGAAACCCAACTCATAAAATCGGAAAAATCTGGTAAAAATTCAAACCCCAATTCGAAAATGGCGTGCAGAAGTGTTATGAGGGTCGTCTTCTTAACTGAACCATGGCTGCCTCTACCGTTTATGAGCAAAAAATGTTCGAGTTTCGCACCAATCATTTCACCCCACAAGAAAACATCAACACCGTATCCGAATTGTGGTTGTAGAATTGCAGTGAATGCTAAGAGTTATCATCTTGCACGGAATTGCTCAAACAGTGTAAACCCACCTTCATCTGCCGATGATTCTGAGCAAGGCCCTCCTCAAGAAGCTGTTCTCAAGGCAATTTCAGGTGTGTATATTTTGCTCTAATGTTTTTAATTTTAGCCCGTGTTCTTGTTCTTTGAATCTTGGTCATATATATGTTTTGTTTTGGTATTTTTATGCTGAGAAAATGCTTTATGCGGTAGTGGTTGCATGGTACTTCTGATTCTTACTTGTTTTGATTAGCTGTCTGAAAGTTTATTGTTGTTATGTGAAATCATATGTTCGTTCTGTTATCTATTTCGGGCTTATTTGCTCGGCGCATTCACATGTTGCGATAGTATTGCGTATACTGAGAGTGGTCGAATTTCTGGATGTGTTTATGTATCACAGAATCCAGACATTGGAATTTTCACATATCTCCTGGTGTTTTAATTTGTTGTTGATTATCTGATTTTCCGTTCGTTTGGCCAAGCAAATGAAAAGGTCACAAGTTTATTTTGGGGTACGAAAATCTGCTGGAAAGTTACGAGGTTTTAAAATTCAAATTGTGTGCCGTTCTTGATGCCATGTCATTGTTGTCTTCAATTTGTATTTTGAGTATTTTGTCGAAAAGGGGTTCACCGGGAATGCATCTTTTGCAATTGTCAGAAGTTTCCAAGACAGAAGGAAGGGTGGGACAAACTACAAATGTAGTCATTGGAGGTACAGTCACGGATGATTCGACCAATGAATGGCTTGCTCTAGATCAGAAGGTATGCATGTGTACAGTCTTCTCCTGCTAACCACTTCTTTGAGTTGAAATAATATTTCTTTAATTTTGTATCATCCATCACTTCTCTGGTGCACAATGACTGCGGCTTTGGTTATATCTAATGAAAGACTGTGAAGCTGACAGAAACGACCACCTTCTCTGCCCGAGGAAAAGATTGTTGTCGAACTAATAAAATATATATATCTAGGCACAAGTGTCATCAGGTTCTAAGACTAGTTTCAGCTTGCTGAAATGGTTGTTGAGCTGAAGCTTTTACATGGTTTACTTCACAGGTGAACACCTATCCAACAGTTAGAGGATTTACAGCAATTGGAACTGGAGGGGACGATTTTGTGCAAGCCATGGTTGTTGCTGTGGAATCGGTACTCCAACAACCAATACCAGAAGTAAGCATCTATTCTGGAATTTGTATTATCTGGTGCTTAGGCATTTAAAACAACTGGGTCAAGATGAGTATCTGATGTGGCTTTTGTGGCTTATACCCATAGATTGAATTGACTGCTTTCTCCCATAATGAGGTTTATTTGCTCCGATTTTGACACCCTTATCATAGAGAGTACTCGGAAGTCATCGATGGCATTTTTAGTATGAAGTAAGAAATGCTCTTTGCTCTTTCTAAGTCAATTTGTGAGCCACATCATGCAAATAGGGGAAATAACTATAATCGAAGTAATAGTATAAGTCCATGACGATTGACACCCAAAGAATGAAGTAACATCTATGATAGAGAATTTTTTTTTTCTCTCAGTCTATTGGCCAGTGATCAGGCTACTTTATGCTCTAATTATCCACCCCAGAATTTGAATTTTATTACTATATAATGTTGCAAGTAAATATATGCTGAGATGCCAATTTGGACGAGAAAGCACATCATAGGTATGTGATTTGCTTACTAACAATAAAGCGTTATCGATTTTGCATCTGTCCATTATCCTCCTATCTTGATAACTGATTCCATAGGTAATAAATATTAGTTGTGACGTATTGTACTGAAAAGACAAGCACAAGCAAGACTAGATATCTTTTACAGCATTCGTTCAGACTTTTGCACATTCAAGTAGAAACTTGTGTTCACATTGCTCCATCCTTTCCCGATAATCACACGAGAATGCTAGATGCATTTGAATTGCACCCTGTACATTTATTCTCAAAATATGTGAATGTTTTGCGTTGGTCGGGCCCCTTTCTGTATAATCTTGGCAGAAGCGAATCTGTTTGCTTTTTGAAGATCAAGGAATTGGGTTTAGCTTGTATTAATTAGATGAGTTTGCTAGTTGGATTAAAGATGGTGGTAGAACGATCAAGAAAGGAGCCTTAGTTGTGTTTGGTGGTAGAAACTGCTAGTTGCATCCGGAGCAAGCGCGTGCTCTCACCAGGGGCAAACGGGAAAAGTACAAGAGAAGCCAATTGAAACCTTGGTTTCGTGATTGGGGGGGGGGGGGGGGGAGGTAAAGGTGTGGCCCTGAGTTGAGTGATGATAAATTTGTCTTTGACTGGGAATTAAGCTATAAACACTAATCCATCTTCTTGCAATGTGAGTGGCTTGTGAGTTCCCCTTAGAATTTAATACTAAGGTAGTTAGTAGTGGGGTTGCCAGTGCCAGAGAACAAGGGGGCTAACCTCTTTTGAACTGCAACGAGTTTTTCAGCCCATTTTTGAAATCTGAAATAGGTCTTCAGCATTTAACTTGAATACCGAAAGCTGAACTGACCTTTATAATTCCGTTGCAGTGCACAAGATATATTGAGATGACGACTTAATCTACAGATGTATGTGTATCTGGGTAAAATTGACTTTCTTACTCAAGTAACTTTCTTGGTTGACACGAGATCACGGTATCAAGTGCTACACATGAGATCTGAGCTAGAAGCATGTAGGTAGAGGATCTAGACGATTTCAGCTAATGCTTTGGAACCTGGTTCAGTCAGAGTTCATTCTTGTCTTTAAGATTCTCTGGCACCTTTAGGAAATGGACTGAAAGTTAATGTGGTGTGACTACGCTCCTCGGAGAAGATTTAGATTCGACGAGGAATTTGTCCAGAGGTGAATTAATCTATAGGAAACATTTAGAGGGTGTATGAGCAATTTGCTGAAATTTGACTGGCTTCTATTTTCCTCTGTTCCCAATTCCTTTTTCTACCAAACAGACATCATTACCTCTCTCCCAGATTGCAATCTTCACTTTCTTGGTTTTGAATTGCTTTCCTCACTAGCAATAGCTGAACCTTTGAACTTTTGATATTGAATTCGGTCATATTGTCTTGAGATGCTCAAATCTTGTTAGTGATTTTGTCGATCGAAATTTTGGAATGTAAGCCACTTAGCCACATGAGTCATTGTTATGTACAGGGTCAAGTGAAACAGAAGATCTCCTCTGGTGGCAAATATGTATCTGTCAACATTGGACCCGTTCAAGTAGTTTCCAGCGAGCAGGTTCTCTCTCTCTCTCTCTCTGTGCCTATCTTTCTGCGTGTCTGTGTGTGTGTGTGTGTTGGAGAATGCGTGCGTTGTTGATTATCATGTACGCACACACAAGTTATACCAACTATTGGCTGTAGTGCCACATCAATCAACAATTATCCCGATAAATGCTATTATATATAGGGATAAATTGATTTATGAGCACCTGAAGACGGTCAAAATATCGGTCGAACTTCCAGGTTCACTTTGAAAAATGATCTCCGAATATCTCTATTCATTTCTGTAACTCACAAGAAGTCTATCCTTTAGTGCATTCAGAAACGGAAAAAAAGAAAATGATAATGGAAAATCATGTTCACATACAATGAAAAATTGTTGAATACGTGTGTTGTTACATTTGGCATATATGTAATAAATGTGTGACATTATTGGATTGTTATTTCCAGGTCCAAGCTGTATACAACGCTATGAGAAGAGATGACAGGATGAAATATTTTTTGTGAATCTATTTCAATTGGATTCTGTATAGAAGCGGCTAATCATCTATAGCGGCATGCTTGCCCTTATTTCAAGTTTATTATTTACTCTTGACATCACGTTTTTCTACTAATCATCTATTTATTATTTATCCATAAGTCGAGTTTAGGCTTAGCTCGTAACTTAATTATTCCATTGCCTGCATCTGACTATGAATCAACCACTACAACTAATTTGTCATTTTCTAGCCTTGTAGATGGAGAGACTCTCCAATTCTTGTCCAGATCAGGTTTGTTCAGACTTTACACTTGTGTGATTGTTCACTCTCTTCAGGATGTACACTAAAACACATGCCCAAATTTAATTTACTCGTCATAGAATCGAGTTGGTTTGACCAGTTCTGGTTAGTCCCCTGGTTGTCTGGTACAATATAGGTATCCATGAAAGTCGAAAACATTTGAATTATTTCCCATAAGCTGTTACTTGCTAGATCATCTTGAAAATTCCCGCACTTCTTATCATCTCGAGCCCGTTTTCATGTTTCTCTTTCACTCTATCTATCAGTTCAATTTAAGTTCGATTGTGTCGTATTCAAACCTCACTCTTTCGTCTTCCGATATGGAGTAAGCAGTTAGCTACACGCCAGTCAAAATTGTTTCCTTTTCTTGACTGTCTATATATATATATATATATAGTTTATACTGCTCTTGGCTTATTTGTGCAGATTGAATAAGCTGTTTTATCATATTACTGATAGCTTCTTTCTGCATTTCCATTTGCTGAAGTTGGATTCTGATCATTGAACAGTTTAAGTGGGGCTAGATAGCAATTAACATATTCTTGTTGTTGTTGGCACATCAATTGTTCTTGTAAAGTTGTTAAAAGTGAAGAAGTGATTGTGCAGAAAGTGCTTTTCCAAGATGTTTGAGAGATGCCCTCTTAGCATAACTCCAAGTATGTCAGAAAAATATAAGCATAGTTGTTAGTTGTCACTTGTCAGCATCTCTGACCTAATATTCATGACTTGACTGATTGGAGTTGGTTTCATTTTGACGGACGTACTTGAATTTGAGCGAATAATTTGAAAAAAGAATTAAATATATTATGTTAAATGCATTTGAAATTCATCAAAATATACTAAATATAGTTCAAAATGGAAAATAGAGAATATGAATTGTCGTGTACTTTGGGTTTGGGTCGTGTATTTAATCCAATAAAATATGAACGATTAATATATATATCATTAAGTGCATCAAAAATCTTTCACTATCGTTAATTAAAAGATTTTTTTTCTTTTTCTTTTTTTTTTTTGAGAAAAATATCGAAATCGATATATAGACCACAAAAAATAGATAGAGTATCAACTAAAAAGTCAAGAGCTGAAAAATAAAAGCTCATGAAAACCAGCAACACAAAACAAAAAAACCAAACAAAACCCTAACACAACCTACTCTAACGGTCTAACCCCTAAGCTTCGACCTTGGGCTCTTATTGAACACATGCAAACACCTCCTAGTTGAGTCAATAAGATGCATGGGTTTTGTGTCAGTAGCCTCGAACAAAAATTGGTACGACTTCCCATAACAACGAGTAGATAATTGGAAAACGAGTGAACCCTTGCAATCGATTGCCCTATGCACCCCTCTCATCGACTCCACAACGTCCTGTGTATCTGTGCTAATGCAGCTCCAGGGCTACTTAGATAAGGCCCACACCTGTCGAGAAAAAGTGCAATGTAACACAACACACGAAGAATGTCCTCAGAGTCCACCCCAGACCAAACACATTATGGTTGTTATTCCCTTTCCCTGTAGATTAGCATTAACTGCAACTACACCCTCAAGCCCTCGAAGCAACAAGTTGCACTTTGGGAGGCACTAGCGTGGTCCACAAGAACAACCAGTTTGAGCGAGCGATGTCACTTCCCACCTAATCCCATGAGGTCCTGGCAATTGTTAAGAGTTGTGTTGCCAACCTGTGTGCACTCTTGATGGAGAATCTTCCCTTAGGGTTGAAGTGCCAAAGCTAGGCATCCACTGTCGAGCTGGAATGAAGCTCAATTAACAGGATAAAGTCTGCGTCCTCCTTGTCAAATTCTGCCAATATGAGAGGCTTATTCCACTCGGTCCCATTTGGTAACAGTAGGTCATGGACAGAGGCTAAGGCAGGGAACGTCCTGGGTCTGGAAGCCATGGATCTCGCACAACGTTAATACTCCGTCTATCCCTTACTCGCTAATGGAGACCCTTGATCAGTAGCTCCCCTGCTGCTAGGATCGACCAAAAAGAGGGGCGACTATTGCGGCTGGCTGGAAGAAGTCCGATCTCGGAAAGTATTTATGATTTGGTACTTGGCTCAATTACGTATTCGGGCGCGTTACCAAGCGCCACACATGCTTCGCGAGCTTTGCTAAATTGAAGGCTTTCAAGCTAAGAAAACATACTCCACCGTCTTCCTTCTTGTGACAAAGTTTGCTCCAAGATAACCAATATATGCTATGTTTCTCACCATGTTGCCAGAAGAAGTCAGAAAACATGCTCTCCATCTTGTGTAGCAGGCTGTCCCTCAACAAAAAGCAGCTCATGACATATGTGGGCATGGTCTGTGTGGCTGTCTTGATGAGAACCGAACGGCCAACTTGTGAGAGATGTTTGGCACACCAGTTTTGCATGTTTGCCTATACCCAGTCCTTGAGGCATGCAAAAACCTCCTGTTGCGACCTTCCAATAACCGTTGGCAAACCAAGGTACTTATATGCTTAGCTACTAGAGCTACCCCGAGATAGTTCACCATTGTTTCTTTGGTCGCGACCTCCACATTCTTATTAAATACACTACCGATTTATGTAAATTTATTTTCAGCCCAGATGCCTCTCAAAAAGCCCCAAAATTCGTTTAACGCAATCCATGGCCTCCAAGGTTGCTTCACAAAAAAGCAGTGCATCATCGGCTTAAAAAATGGATGATATTCATGGTGCTCCTTGACATACGACCACCCCCTAGATCCCGCCTTTCCATTCCTCCTTCTGTATCATGTAATTGAGCGCCTCTGCACAGAAAAAAAACAAGTAGGGAGACAGGGGTCCCCTTGACGGATACTCCTCTCCGACTGAATGGACCCAAACAATTCACCCTCAAATATAATTGAGTAAGATACAGATGTGACGCAAAGCATGACTAAGTTCACAATTTTAGCATGGAAACTTAGTCCAAGCATGACCCTCTCAAGAAAAGTCCACTTAACGCAGTCATAGGCCTTATTGATGTCGGTTTCAATGCAACATGGCCCAACATTTCCCCATCGTTTATTTCTAGATTGTGGTTCAATTCGTATGCGATAAGGATGTTATTAGTAATTAAGCGACCTAGAATAAAGGTCGACGGGGATTTCGAGATGTACCTTCTAACATGGGCTTGAAACAATTAGGAATACGCTTAGATGCAAGTTTATAAATGACTTTACAAAGGCTGATTAGAAGGAATTGAGACATTGTCTCCGAATTATGGCATTTGGGGATGAGTACTATATGGGTTGTATTAAATGAGGAAAACAGACATGATCATTCAAGAAAGTAAACACACAACGAGACACATCCGAACCTACGATTAACCAAAACTTTTGAAAAAAAAGATAGGAGACACACCGCCAGGGCCTGATGACTTGTAGGGGTGCATCTGATTTAGTGCTAATTTGAGTTTGTCTGCCAAAAAGGGTAGCAAAATTGCAACATTCATCTCTTACGTCACTTGCGGTTTGATCGTTGCTAGAATCTCCTTGGTTACTTTGAAGTTCGGATTGATAGCGTTGAAAATGGCCTGGAAGTACCTTAGGATCACCCCTTTTAATCTCTGATCGATCCTTGGTCACTACCCCAGCTCTGTGTGAAGAGATTTGATAGCATTTTTGCCGACGTTGTTCGCTCGCTCAAGCCTGAAAAAATGTTGTGTGACGGTCCCCTTCCTTCAACCACTGTGCTTTACCCCGTTGTTTTCAAATCATTTTCTTCACGGGCCTAAACACTCTTCCAACTTAGCTCTCACATTCTTAACACGCCTTTTTGAATGAGCCAAAAATCAGCCACATTCTCAATTTGTGCAAACAAGCCTCCAACTCATGTATCATGCGTTTGACATTACCAAAGCCTATACTGTCCCATTGAAGCAAATCCACTCGTACCTGCTGAATTTTAGTCAGAATAGAGCTAATAGGCCCACATTGTTGATTCGAGTTCCAACCCATTCGCACCACCTCTTCGCATGCCGATTCTTGTAGCCACGCCGCTTTGAACGGAAATTGACGCTTTTGTTTTGGATGATCATCCTCATCGTTACTGCTCAAACTGACTAGAAGGGCATAATAGTCCGAGCCACTTGCTCGAATGTGCTTGACCTTGGCCTTAGGAAACTTTATTCCCCATCCGCTGTGCAACATTCGCGGTCTAGACTTTCCAGCACCGTGTTCGGTTGTTTGCAGGTGTTGCACCAGGTGTAGATATGACCCTCGAAACCCATATCAGTCAGTTGGCAATCATTGAGGCATCTCTGAAAGCCCTACATTTGCCATGTTGGTCCAGAAAATTGCCAATGCTTCTTGCTCTGGTGAAGGATCTCATCGAAGCCACTCGGACATAACCAAGGCCTAAACCGACTGCTTGCTCAACTTACGTAGTAGATCCGAAGATTTCCATCGTTTAGCTACTTTCGAGTGGTCGTAAAACCCCATAAACCTCCAGCTATCCCCCCACGTTCTGCCACAGTAACATTTGTATGATGTGGAGAGAATAACTACAGTGTAATATTCAAATCCTTTCACCAAATCAGTATAGTCCACCGACCTTCCCTCGAGCATCCACTCCCAACCCAAAATAGTTCCATTTTCCTTAAGTCTATTGTATCTCCTAGAGGTGCACTCAATTTTAGATATAATAATGAAGTCAGGGTTGAAAGACTTCACTAGTTCACCTAGTGTTCAAACTATGCAAGGGGCCCAACCCCTGACAATTCTAGTAGAGGAGATTGATGGCTCTTGGTGGGGCTGCGGTGCAGCCTCCGCTATCAGTGAATTACCATCTTCGTCGATCAATTATCTCATCTTGCAAGTGTGGACGCTCCACTAGATCCTTCAATGATTTGTATGCCTGGAGCCCTCTTCCTCAACATGGCTACTTGCCTACCCCTTCTATGTCTACCTCTCTGAGTCCACTTGAATGTGGTCTTCGGATCCTCAATGGTAAATTGTAGCGGAACCATCACGAGTGCAACTTTAGAGATCTGATCCAGCTCTTGGAAGACCCCTTGAAGATCATCCCCCACAACCTTGTTATTACTTCCTGAATCTCTTTGCCGTCTTCTACAGTATCTGGTTCAAGTCGCCCTACCAGAGACCAACTCAGGATTCATGGTGGACAAATTATTCAAGCCATCCACAGCCAGGAGTCCCCGCATAGCCTCGAGTCATGTTTCTGGAATTATCGTGTTATAGCTCTTGTCCAGAGATCTACCTTTAGCAAGACTATCCCAACTTTCCCCAGATCTAATTTTGATTAGACTACCGATGAGTACATGCCTAGTCTGTCGCCCTTTCCATTGTCAGCCAAGGCCCTCCCCACAGCAATCCAGTTATCCCAACTACTACCCCTCAAATGCCCTAAAGATATCCTTTCCCTAATACCTCCACTACTCTGCTCGTGAGGCAACCTTGTTTCGTGAAAGGAGGTAGCTAGGACAGTGCTCCTCTATTCCCAACCCACCGGAGTTGCCTGAAGACCGACCTTCTTCCCCGGGGTCCACAAAGTTATCAAGAAAGATAGTATCAACAATATTGCTGTATGTGCTTAGTCGCCCACACAAGTAACAGAAGTTTGATAGGAATTCAGTGAAAGTGATCAAGTGCTCCTCACCTATCATGGTGTAGATTTTCAAAGCTAATTTAAGTGGGAGATTTACGTTCAGCGCGACCCGAATCCGAAGTGAGGGCCCCCATGCACAACTATGCTTGTCCATCTCCATGTCCTGGACTTACCCAAATGATTGTCAATACACATAGTCACCCCCCAAGTTCATTCTACTTAGTGGGAGATCGTGGATGTGGATAAAGAAATTGCACCAGTCAAGATCCACCTACATCAGGTTCTCTTTGGCTAGAATACCATTGAGAATAAGGATACTTTTCTCGAAACTCCTGGGCCACCCAACCAACGCTCGGTTGCGGTCTATGACATGGTTAAGACGGAGCAAGAAACGACCTTTTGGTAATTATTTCACTTTTAAGCCCATAACCGAATTGATTATCACTTTGATGGAGCAACAAAACCCTCAATATTATAAACCTTAGTTGACAGGAGTTGCTGCACCAAAACAACTCATGACCCTCCATATCTGCATTCCACAACCCATTCGGCGTCACGATTCCACTTCCCGAATCATATGTGAGTTTTACAGCCCGATGCATGTGCTTAGCTTCAGCTTCCATCTGTCTGAAAGATATGAATGTAATAGTAGAGACTAATAGATCGATCCCAAACAAACGAAGACACCAACCCGCAACGTTTACTCCCCTCATCATGACCTAACCTGCACAAAACATGGGACCAAAAGCACACCCAATGCTAAAAAATAAAAAGGAAAAACGAGACACCAATTAAACCTTAACCCTAACCCTAACATACCTAGACCAAGCGAGACTGAACGACTCCCAAGGATCAGACAGAACTTGACACAAGGCACGAAGAGATAGTAGAATTAGTGCAACAAAAAAACTTACCAAACGAAAAAAAACACGACTAGAGCTTATGGCCAAAAGAGCGAAAAAACAGGACCAGGAAAAAAGAGAAAACGAAAGAAAGGAAAGAAAGACTTGAAGTATCGAAACACGAGGCGCTCTCTGCAATGCGGGAAAAGGGCACCGTATGGCTAGTAGTCCACAGTCAATGACTACTTCTGCCAACCGACAGCAATAGCAGGAGAATTCCCACCGACGCCTCGCATAGGCCACCGACAAGAACAACAATAAATTTCCAACAGCAAGAAGCAAGGTGGCACACGATTTGCAATATGTGCGATTGTATTGATAGCATAATGCAATGAAGATTATAATAATGCTAGCCACGGGGATTGCCGTGAGGCGGATACTAGCAATGCAAGACTACACCAAGCTTCGAGTGATCATTCCCCCTATAATAGGCTTAAAAAGAAATTCCCTATTCATAGCCGTAGATACTAAAAAAACTGAAAATCGCACCTCATGAGGCACACAACGCCCCATGAGCGAACTTACTTATTTACATCAAAAGACTAATGCCTAAAACTCTAAAACCTGCGGAAGTCTAGTGTCTGTCGATGAAAGTTGTTGGTTGACCGAATGGAACAAGTTGTGGCCGAATTGGGTCAAGGGTGCCGAGAGTGTGGGCGACCCTTGACATTCTCCCCTACTTGAGATTGCGACGTCCCCGGCACCAGGGAAGCATGATAAGCTTCAATAAGATGTAGGAATGCTTGAGGTTTGTCACCCGTTCCCAAGTGTTCTCATCGCTGCTGCATCCCTTCCATTTAACCAAGTACTCTGTAACATATCGCTTTGCAGTGCTCGTAACTCCCGCGATTTAGAATAGCTTTGACCATCCTCTTCTGTGCCTTCTTCAGTTCAAGTTGTGGGTGGCTCGACTGATTGCGGGTGTTGTCCTCCTTGTCTGCAACATACTTTTTCAACTGGCTCACATGGAGGACATTGTGGATCTTCCACCAGGAAGGCAACTCTACCTTGTAGGCCACCGTTCTAATGCATTTGATGATTGGTAAAGGACCAATGTATTTCTGCATCAGGCGAGGGTCTCTCTCCTTTGCAGACTTTGATAATTGCGGTTCTGGAACCTTCACCATCACAAGGTCTCCCACGTTGAACTCGACGAAGCGGCGGTTTTGATCTGTTTACTTCTTTATCTGTTTCTGTGATTTCTCCAGGCAATTTTGGGCTAAGTCAACGTTTTGCTTCCATTCCTAAAAGAAACTTCGAGCGAGAGGGGATCTCACACTTTGTGGGGTGTTGATAGTGTGAGGGAGGAGCGGTTGCTGCTCACTAACAATTTCAAAAGCGTTGTTGTTGGTTGAAAAACTTTTTTGAGCATTGAAACACAATTGAGAGACATCCAAAAGCTTCAACCAATCCTTCTAAGTACCAAGCACAAAGTGTCGAAAGTATTCCTCCAACATGGAATTGAAGCACTCCGTCTGGCCGTCAGATTATGGATGATAGCTCGGGCTCAAGCTAAGTTTGGACCCGAAGAGTTTGAACAGTTTGATCCAGAAGATGCCGGTGAAACGGAAGTCCCGATCATTGACGATGTCTTTCGCAGTCCCCAATATTTGACAACATGCTTGAAGAAGAGTTGAGCCGTCCCTTCTACCATAACGTGTTTTGGGGCTGCGATGAATGTGGTATATTTTGATAATCGGTCTACCATGACGATGATGCTACCCAAGTCTCCCGCCTTGGGCAATCCTGATATGTAGTCCATGGAAACACTTTCCCACGATCTCTTTGGCATGGGCAGTGGTTCAATCAAATCAGTCTTCTTCTGATGGTCTGCCTTGTCCTGCTGATAAATCAAGCAGGTGCGGACGTACGTCTCTACATCGTCTCGCATCTATGGCTAATAGTAGGCCCTCTGCACCAACACATAGATGCACTCTTATCCTAGATGTCCCGCCCAAAGAGTGTCATGGCATTCCGAAATTAATGATTTTCACAAGTTCCCGCCCTTAGGAACAGACAAGTGGTTTCCCTTGATCATCAAAAGTCCATCTTCTAACCAAATTGTCGATCTTTGCCCAACTAGACGAGGTGGACTAGACCCTACGCTGTTGGATCTTTCAGTAGTAGCTCGCGTGCCCGATCTTTCACAGAGGTGGCAACAACGCTCGAGGAAGCGCCGCTACCGACCCCAAGGTAGCCAAATTTGCCCTGCGGCTGAGGGCGTTTACCGCATGGTTGTTGGAGCCGACCCGGTACTCCAACACAAAATGAAATTCTAACAGCATTTCCTGCTAACGTGCTTGCCTACTGGTCAACTTCGGTCGTGACATGAAATGACTCACAACAGTATTGTCCGTCTTGACCACGAAGGGAGAGCCCAACAAATAATGCCGTCATAGTCTAAGGCAATGAACTACGACCAGCAACTCTTTCTCATGCACTGAATAACGTCGCTCCACATCTTTAAACTTTCTGCTCTTAGAGGTAACTGGGTGACAGTTTTGCATTAGAACGCCTCCTAATGCGAAGTCTGAAGCATCCGTCTCCACCACAAAAGGTTTTGACATATCTGGTAAGGCCAACACAGGGTCTCTCATCATCGCCTCCTTTAGGCTACCGAAGGCTACTTGGCATTGGGGTGTCCAATTCCAAGTTTTCGTCTTCTTCGTCAAGTCCTTCATAGGCCGTAATATCTCAGATTAGCCATTCACAAAGCGTCGATAATAATTGGCCAGCCTGAGAAATGAACGCAACTCATGTACATTACTCGGTGTTTGCCACTCTTTGATAGCCTGCACCTTCTTGGGATCCATTCGAACCCTCCCGGTCTCCATAATGTGTCCCAAGAAGCTAATAGTCTCCTGAGCAAACGAGTATTTCGACATCTTCGCATATAGCTCGTGCTCTTGGAGTCTCTCGGAAACTGTCGCAAATGATCTACGTGTTTGCCAAGGTCCTGCTGTAGATAACAATATCGTCCAGGTACACCATCACAAATTCGTCAAGGAAGCCATGGAGTACCTGGTTTATCAAAGTGCTGAAGGTAGCTGGAGCATTCGTTAGGCCGAAGGCATGACAAGGAACTCAAAAGCTCCATACCTCGTGACTACTGTCGTCTTTGCCTCATTGTCCTCCTTGATCCAGACTTGCCAATAGCCCAACCTCAAGTCGATCTTCGTAAAATATTTTTCCTGGCTTAGACGGTCAAACAGTCCGCCACGAGCGGTA
The DNA here is from genome assembly GCA_034509735.1 of Sesamum alatum. Classification (NCBI taxonomy): domain Eukaryota; kingdom Viridiplantae; phylum Streptophyta; class Magnoliopsida; order Lamiales; family Pedaliaceae; genus Sesamum; species Sesamum alatum. The sequence continues at coordinate 3,821,696 of JACGWO010000012.1, read as the reverse complement.
TAGGATATTTGTTCTTCACAGTAATTTTTCTTAGGGCTCGGTAATCGCAACACATCCATAGGGAGCCATCGGCCTTATTTTGAAATAGGACCGGCACACCATACGACGACTCAGCAGGCTTGATGATGCCGCTCTCCGACATATCCTTCAGTTGTGTCCTAAGCTCCAAAAGCTCAGGCTGTGATATTCTGTAAGGTGCCTTGGCGGGAGGCTTCGAGCCAAGCACCAACCCAATCTCGTGATCCACTGCCCTCTTCGGCGGTAACTTTCGAGCAGTTCATCCCGTATCATGTCCTCAAATTCTTTCAGTAATTTTTTCACTACGCCGGTGATGGGCCGTGATGCCTTCTTGATTTCATCAAAACAAAGAGTGCACAAGTAGGATGGTTCGTTCTGGTCGCCCCTTCTCGAACTGCATGGCCGACAAAATTTTCTCATTTCCCGTAGCCAAAGTAGGGATGATGCAAGGTTTGGCGCCCAACATCATCAATGAATCCACATGGGGTAACACAATCGTCTGTGTATCCCGCAGAAACTCAAGCCCAAGGATCAGCTTGAAATCGTCTATCACCACGACAGAAAGATTGGTCTTGCCTTCAAAAGGACTAACCTTGATAAGCACAGATTTGACCACACCAGAAATGGGTTGTGTAGCTGAATTGATAGCCTTTACTCGACCAATTCTCTTCTCCAGCACAAACCCGAGTCTCTCCACTTTGGCGCTCACAAGGTAGTTGTGAGTAGCTCCAATATCGATCATGGCACGAACCGGCTTGCCATGAATTTTTACGTCCACGTACATCAACCCTTTATTTCGAGAAGTACGGGGTTGCATCTCATCGTCAGTCTGGCTCCCAATTAAAGCCGGGGCAGTTTTTCCCGCCCGGGGAGGCACCATCCTCTTTGCGGCCACTTGGGACAACGTGTTGCACCATTGAGAGATAGCACCCAGGTTGTCCTCATTCTCATCTGATTCATTCCCGCCACTCGGAGGTGCTTGTGGCTCGACTGGCTTTGCGGGCGACGGTTTGTCGGTATAGGTCGCCAGCACATTCAGTAGTTGTTTCTTCGGGCAGTCTCGATATCGATGTTGGCTGTCACACAAAAGCATCCACTACTCTTCTGTGACGTCCCCTGCTTGTTGTCTTGGGGCTTGCTCCTGCTCGAGCTCCCCTGCGAACTAGTGGGAGTGTAAGGTTTCCGATCTCCCCACTCCTGTTGGAGTTACCCTTAAAAGGTCTCGACCCTACCGACTTATTCTATGTTGGTTTAGACGTCGTCTATCTTTCCCTCTGAGATTCTGGGTTGAAATCAGTCAAGTGTGCGGCTGCTGCCATAGTCAACCCCAAATCAGTCACCCATTGACGGTGCAGCTCAAGACGCACCCACAGTTGGCCCTCCACGAAGCGAAAGAGCTTGTCCTTCTCCAACATGTCCCTGATGTCCAACATCAGTGCTGAAAAAAGCTTTCACATATTCTCGCATGGAGGCCGTGTGTTCCAGCTTCCGTAATGCCCTCCTGGCATTATATTCCACATTTTCCAAGAAGTATCCAAGCGTCGATGGTTGGCCTGAATCTCGGCATATTTTGTGTGTCACCACAGCTTGGCATCACCCCTCAGGTACATGGTAACAGTAGACAACTTCCTCGCCTCGTCCGCCATATTTGCTGTGAGGAAGTACTGCTCAATGTCAAACAGGAAGTTTTCGACCTCCTTGGCATCTCTAGCACCACCGTAGGCCTTTGGTTTAGGTATCCGAAGCCTATCACCATTATCATGGACAATTAGAGCGTTGCTCACCGCATGTCGGAGTATCCGAATCTGAATGGACATCTCCTCCATCTGACGCCGCATCTCAGCGCCACCACCCTGGCCATAAGCATCGCGGACCGCATGCTGACATTCCCCCAGATTGGAACTCAGCTTCGAGATCTCATGCTCTAGTGAGGCAACTTTCCCTTCCAAAATCTCGACCACTTCAGTCAACTGGGAGATTTTGTCCTCCGGATTTGTGATCCTTTCTTGGGGCAACGCGGCCCCTCTCAGGCTCTCAGGATCTTGGCCCGACATTCTCACGGAATTGGCTTGAATTCCCATAGCCCGCCTTGGCCCCATCTGGCACCGAGGCTCTGATACCACCTCTCACGGGGCGCTCTCCGCAATGCGGGGAAAGGGCACCTTGTGGCTAGTGGTCCACAGTCAATAACTACTTCGCCAACCGACATCAATACCAACAAAATTCCCACCGATGCCTCGCATAGGCCATAGACAAGAACATCAACAAAATTCCAACAGCAAGAAGCAAGGTGCAACGAAAGCAATAAATTGAGCACACGATTTGCAATAAATGCGAATGTATTGATAGCAGACGATGAAGATTACAACAATGCTAGTCACGGAGATCGCCGTGAGGGGGATAATAGCAATGCAAGACTACACCAAGCTTCGAGTGATCATTCCCCCTATAATAGGCTTAAAAAATTCCCTATTTACATCAGTAGATACTAAAAAGGCTGAAAATCGCACCTCATGAGGCACACAACACCCCATGAGCGAACTTACATATTTACATCAAAAGACTAGAGCCTATGTCCAAAAGAGCGAAAAAAAAACACGACTAGAGCCTATGGCCAAAAGAGCGAAAAAAAAAAAAAAACAGGACCAAGAAAAAAGAGAAAACGAAAGAAAGTAAAGGAAAGTCTTAAAGCATCGAAACACTAAGATTGTTACTCCACACACTGCAGAAACTATTTGTCAGTAAGGCCTAAGCACCAGCGAGAAGCAGTTGCAAAGCTCACTCCTGGCTAGGGGTGTACAATCAAATCGCCGGACCGCCCCAACCGACCGGTCCAACCCAAACCGCACCGCAATTAGCGGGTTAAGGATGGGTTGGGTTGGTCTTGGGCTAGTAAAAATAAAACCGCAATTTCACAATCGGGTTTGATTTTATACTTATGTGGACCGCTAGACCGTGCTCGACCGCAATAATAATAATAATAATAACAATTTAAAACTAGAATTCTTTATAAATATATATAAAATTTTTGACAATACATAAATTATATTCAAGACAATAATAACAATTACGATATTTTTTATTGGTATTGTATAATATATGTATAAATTAATACATATGTAAATAAAATCAATTATTCAACTAATTATTGGTTATTGATAATTTTTTATATTTATTATATGAATAATAAATGCAAAAAATTTACAATAGCTTACATCATCGTATTGTTATCATATGGTTTATATTCATCTTAAATCTTATTTTATTTTAAATAATATCCTTTTAATTAATATCTCATATATTTACATTTCTTCTCAATGTGTTCCGACTAAACTATACAAAGAAAGAAAAAAGAACAAAGGAACATAACGTTATATATTCCTACAAATAAATTAAGTTAGTATACACATGTTTTTTAGTGCTTTAAATTTTATAAAGAATCGATTAATAAAAATATATAAACTATCATTATATTTTTAATTTATAGTGTTAATCTTTGTTTAATTTATCAAATTATCTTATTTTCTCCATTAAAAATGAAAATCTTCTTTTATTACTCATAAAATGTTTTCTCTACTTTCTTTGCGTAAATTAGTATAATATGTATGTATGATATAATAATATGTTGTTATTGTATAATAATAATGTTTTATTACATAAATACATTTTTTTTTTATAATCAAAACTTAAGAAATAAAAATGAGATAAAAGAGGGAGACAAACCCAATGTTTGGTTTCATTTTCTCCTCATCTCCAAGATTGTGAGAAAATAAAACCAAACATAACGTTCTCCAAAACACCTTTATTGGGTGTTTTGGGTAATTTTGACACATTCTCCCATAAATACGTACATTCATTTATAAGTAAACAAATATTATTATATACATATATATGTTTATAAAAATATATAAAACATACATGATTTGACAATGAACAGTATTTTTTATCTCCCAATATACAACAGAATACATACAATATATTTTTTACACTATTTAAAATTAACTCTAAAAACAAACCCAAACGTACACCCTATCTATAACACGCTTATTTATCTTTATTTTCTCTATCTATCTCCACAAAATAAAATAAAATATTTTAAAAATAAAACCAAACATAGGGAAAGAGTCTTCAAAGTTCAAACTCTTCAATGCGGTGCGGCTTTTAATTTGTAAATTGTTATTTGAAAGTTGAGAGAGGATCGTATAATGAATGTTATTAATTTATTTTGTATGTAGAATTTTATTTATGACCTTAAAATATGTATTTTGAAATTAAAAATTTATGTATTTAGAATAGTTAAACTTTACCCTTTTGTTTTATTGTATGTATAATTGACTCTATACTAAAGACCGCAAAAACCGCCCCAACCCGCCCCAACCCGCCCCAACCCAATTAGACCGCAAACTGCGGTTTCGATGATTGTCGGGCTGGGCTTGGGCTAAGCTTTTTTAAAAACCGCAAACATCGGGTTTGACCGAAAAAATTACCTAAATTGGCCCAACCCGCACCGCGTGCACTCCTACTCCTGGCGGTTTTTGCCTGCGAAAAAATCACTCTCGGTAGGAAGAGCAAAAGAGTTTAAACCCAAGTTGGACTCTCATGCAGAGAGAACTCTAACTTTTCACCAATGCTGAAATTAAAATGAGGGTAAATTGCATTTTGCCATTTGAACTATGTCCATGTTTACACTTTGTCATCTAAACATTTTTTTAATGATAAAGTGTAAAAACAAATCTAGTTCAAATGGAAAAATGTAATTTACCCTTAAAATAAAGATTTGCTTTTTCAAACATCCAAAAGTGACGTAACTTCTCCTTCGATCTCTTGGTATATATATATATATATATATTCAGATAAGCGCCATCTATGCACATACTTGAATAATTTCTTTAAATTTTATTTTGTTACATAAAATATTTTGCTTATACTTCCAATAGGTAAGTGTGATTATCTAAAAGATTCACTAGATTTTTTTGGGATAAGTTAGTTGGTAACACAATTTAAAGTTTATCCAAAAAATTTGCTCATTGTTCTAGGTAAATATACTTAGTAGAATAGTTCAAATTTATTTTATAATTCAATATCATTTTGTGTTTTTATGCTTATTAATTACCTTAATTTTAAATTTTCAGATTCTTATTTATTTTATAAGTAATATTTAAATAATTAATAATTGTATTTATTTACTTTTTTAGAAATAAATTTTTTTCCATGCCTCGGCAGGGATACTAACTAATGTAAAAGATAAATAAAAGATTAAGAATGTAATGGGCTAATCTTGAAAATGTTAATAATTCTTGGTTTAATTTCAAGAATACCATCTTGACCAATTGGCTGTTTGCGTGTTTGCACCTTAAATTGAAAGATGCTCCCTCTCAATCAATCTACTCCAATAATTAAAATTTCAAACTTAAACATCTATTTAATTATTATAACCACGGATATTTTTTTTCTTTAAAATTACTTGATACAGACACGTATTCCACATCGATTATAGATAAGGAACTTATGTGGCTATAAGAAAAATCCAAAACCTTTTCTACCGACCGAAATATTTTTTTAGAATAATACGATAAAGTTTTTACAAAATCAAAACGCATAATACTGATAATTTCTTATAACAAAATCATGAGATTTATTCACAATTAAAATGAACAAACTTTCATAAAACGAGACATCAATCACGTGACACCATTATTTAAAATTAGAGTGATGATAGATATTCCAATTAGTGTGTAGCAAGAATAATAATAGTATGATGATAGGTGGGTCCCAACGGTTCTTGATTCCTGAAATGCTTGTCATTGTCTCCATTAACGTTCACAAGAGTGTAGTTGATGAGAGAGTCCTCATTGTTTATATTTTATATTATAAAATAAAAATATTAAAACATTACTCTAAATAATTTATGATTAAAGTGTCTTTTCTATGTGCACTTGGTTTTGATCAATGAGCGACTTGATAGCTAGTTGTAGCCGCCAATTCTAGATGATTTCATCAACCATATGTAAATGATTTTTTATTTTATTTTTTAACCACATATATATATATATATATATATACTGAATGTTCTAGTTATAGTCTTTGAATACTTAATATGAACAGTGCGAGGATAACTTGAATGGTGAATTATAATGACTTCCTCTACGGTTTGGTATAATTACAGATGGCTCCTTGTTGTTTTAAAAATTACAAATACCCTCTTGAGGTTTGTAATTTTTAACTAAGGGCTTGAAATGATCCATTTTGTCTTTGATTTTTTTTTAAAAAAATTATAGAAAACTCAAACGAGACAAATTACATTATTGTTCATCTGTGTAAAAAATGTAACGAACCTCTTTCTGTGCATTTTTGTCCAAAAAATTTTACAATATTTTAATAAATAATTCAGTTTGCATAAGGGCATTTTGGTCAGTACACCCATAAAAATGGGTGGAAATGAGTTATTTGTTAGATGGTAACAAACCTCAGGGGGGTATTTATAATTTTTAAAATAACGAGAGGATATCCATAATTATGCGAAACCTCAGGGGAGATCATTGTAATTCACCCTAACTTGAATGATAAGAAATGGGGCAAAATGAACATTTTGGGCCGACGTATTTATAGGAATGGTCGAATTATACGACCAACTGTAATCCATCAATCCAAAGAGGATTAGACAAGTACCGTGATTAATGATAGCAATGAGTCAAGTTTAAATCGAACTGACTCGGATAAAATATGCGCGGATTCTTGGAGTGTTATTATTTGCATGATATCTAACAATATTCTAATTATTTGGTAGATTTAATATATAGTCCCCACATCAATATATTACAATTTAATGATATTATTATTGCTTCCTTATATAAACAAAAATTAACACCCATGGATTAATATAACCTTATTAAATTAAAAAAAATTACGGAGTTGCTCCATATACATGAGCAATCCAACAATTCCTAGACTACATCCCACGAGTATGGATTAAAATAAGGGATAAATCCCGCCCCGCGTGAAGTTAATTAGGTAAAGATGAAATATTGAAAAATTAATTTTTGGCTTGATTTTTAATTTTATATCTTATATAAGTTTTGCAAATTATATAATAAAAAATAATATTAATAAATTTGATATAGGTATTTACATATTAAAAAGTTAAATTAAATAATAAAATAATACAAAGAATACATTCAATTAATTTTTTATTTTTTCAATAAGTAATATCATTCTATATGTAGATATATAATTTAACATAGTTTTCGATCTAAAAAGAATTAAATAATATAAAAAAATACATTCATTTAATATTTTAGTTTTTTTAATAAGTAATATCAATTCGATTTAGATACTTCAACCTAGTTTTAATATACAATGAATTAAATAATACAAAAAATACATTCATCTAATTCTTTAATTTTCTCACTAAGTGATATCATCTTACGATCTAAAATGAATAATATAACACAAAGAATACATTCAAGTAATTTTTTTATTTTTTCATAAGTAATATCATTTCAGATTTAAATACTTTAACATAGTTTTCGATTTAAAATGAATTGTATAAGACAAAGTATACATTGAAATAATTTTTTATATTTTCAACAAGTAATAGCATTTAAACATAGGTACTTTAACATAGTTTTTTTTTTTAATCAAAAATGAATTGTATGTACAAAGATACATTGAAGTAATTTTTTTTTTTTCATTTATTTTCAATAAGTAATATTATTTTAAATTTAGGTACTTTAACACAGTTTTCAATATATAATGAATTATAATACAAACAATATATTTATCTAATTTTTTTATTTATTATTAAGTAATAACGTTTTAAATTTAAGTATTTTAACATAGTGTTGATCTAAATGAATTATAATACAAATAATACTTTCAATGAATTTTTTATTCTTTCAATAAGTAATATCATTTTAAATATAGATACTATAACATTGTTTTTTTTTTCTAAAATAAATTATATAATACAAATATGCAGTCAACTAACTTTTCATTTTTTTTCTTATATAGAGTTGGATATATGCAAAATTGTTTAAAGATTTACCTTTAATACCATAATTTCCTACTAACTCGTATTATATATAGGTATATAAATAATATATATATATATATATATATCTTTATAAAAAAAACAGGACGGGTTCGAGGCAAGTCTGGAATAAAGCTCAAAACCCGCCTCGAACCCAACTGGGCTCCAAATTGTTGGACTCGGACCCGCTAAGAAGTGTATCAAACTAGCCCCAACTGCACCGGGGCCTCAATTGCCCTGGCCTGATTGTTATCCCTAACGAGAATAACTTGAATGATTGAAAAATACGATAATAAGAATATTTGGTGACGGTGTATTTGTAGGAATGATCGAATTATACAATCAACTAAAATTCATCGATCCAAAGATGATTAGATAATCACCAAGATTAATGATATGAGTGGGTCAAGTTTAGGTCTAACTGACTTGGATAGAAAATATATGGATCCTTGGGGTGTTATTACTTTCATGATATCCAAGGGTATCCTGATCATTTTGTAGACTTAATATGTAGTCCACACATCAATATATTACAATTTAATGATAATATTAACCCTTCCTAATATATAAAAAGAAAAAAAGTTAACACCCATAATCTTAGGATTAATAAAACCTTAGCAAAATAAATAAATAAATAAATTACAGAATTGCTCCATATAAGCAGCCAAACAATTCCTTGGCTCCATGCCATAAGTCACAATCTAAGTCAAGTACGGATTAAAATAAGTGATGAACATTTACACCTTTTCATATATGGTCTATTTATATAAATTATCTTTGTCTTTTAAAAAATTACATATACACCTATTGAAAATATTAATTTTATTACATAAATCATCCCTATTTTTAAAAAGTTACACATACACCCATTAGAAACGTCAACTTCATCTACACATGCCACCCCAACTTGGAAAATTACACTTTCCCTTGTTTTTTGAAAAATTAAACATACATCCCCCAAAAACATCAACAACATTACACAAACTATGTACCCAGCCTTTTGGCTGTCGAGGGGGATGGATTTTGTAATTACGCAAAGAAATAAGGGTAATTTGTATAAATAAATTATAGATCAGGTGTAAATGCAGTTATCCCTTAAAATAACCTTGTCTGTGATCAATGACATCTCTTCTGACTTACCAACCCCAAATCCAGAAAGGTTTTTCAACCTTCAAGCTGTAAAAAAAAAACTACTTGTTTATGTGATCTAATTAGCACCATGTTTATTATTAGGACAATTTGATAACATCAATTCTTGCAATTATTCATAAATTAATCAGCGGTCGACGGGCATAATAGTTTGACGTGCCAACAGCTTAGTGACATTAAACTTTTCAATTAGACATATTATTAAACACAAACCATAGGTTGATGATCCTATGTTGTGGGTCATTTGATGTTGCCCATGTCGGCGTTTTCTCCATTATTATTATTATTATTAGTATTATTATTATTATTATAAACTTGTACATATAGTCATAGATGATCTGATTGCTTCTGATCATCTCTGCCTTTGTTTTTCTCCTTACTCTTGTGGTTTGTTCCTGTGAATAAGGCATCATGTTACAGAACCATGAAGAACAAGCATGTCTGAATGAAGATTCCAAGGTATGATGAGATGTGTTCATGAGTTCATTCATCTTCTTTATGAGTTCTTCAAACTTTTTTATGTTACTGAACGAATGAAACCGTTTGTGGTGCTATTAGACTTCGATAGAGTGTGAAGGACAAGAATCATCGTTGTCGTCTATGCCTAACTCACCTAACCAGAACAGCAGCAGACCAAGCAGCATGGTGATTAAGGCAAGTTTTCTCACCACCTTATTTCTACAGACACTCGTTTACACATGTCTCATATTTGGTCTGGGCTAGGATTTTCCCTAACTTAGGACGCAGAAACTTTTGCTTATTTGATGGAAAAAAGTTGTAATTTTAGTTGTAGTAATGAAAGTTGGGAGTGTTTGAAAAGAACTTTTGCTTATTTGGTTTGTTCTTGTTAAGTTTTTCTCGTATTTTCAAAGTTCCTTTTTATGATCGAAGTATGTATTCGTTGTTTTGAATTATTGGAAATAAGAACAGAAAGCGCACACGGTGATTCCTGCACACTTAGTAGCAGAAGCGATATCGACACTGTGTGGGCTCGACCTAAGATGGTCCGGCCCCATCACACCGGCCGAAATGCAGTATGTGCAGCAGTACGTTTTCGCCAAGTATCCGGAGTACTGCAACGGCTTAGTTGAAGAAGAGAGCGACAAGTTCAACTTATACAGCCTCTGCATCACCCAAGACTCCTCCGATTCCATGTCGGACGACAAGAAAAAATCCCCCCAAATCGTCCGGGAGTCGTCCTTTTCGCCCTCCTCTGACATGAGCAGATCAATCCAACTAGAGCCCTCCAAACTACTTGACATACTCGCCAAGAAAACATCATTCCAGGGCAACTTCATGTCGATCCCGGAAATCCAGGGGAGGAATCGAGCCCTGTTGAACTGCGGCCTGACGGAAGACGACTATTTGGTCGTATTCACCGCGAACGTGAAAGAGGCCATGATGATGGTTGCAGAATCATACCCTTTCTTCAGGGGGAACTATTACATGACAATTCTTGGAGAAGAGTATGATGTAATAAAGGAGTTTGCATCATACAAGGAATCCAAGGTGATCATAGCACCAGAAACATGGCTGGATTTGAGGATCAAAGGCTCACAACTCAGCCAATACTTCAGGAGGAAATGCAAGCATAGTCCTAAGGGACTTTTCGCCTACTCTGCTTGCACGAATGGTGCTCGTTCATCAATGCACTGGATATCGGAGGCTCATAGAAACTCTTGGCACGTCCTGCTTGACGCTACTGCATTGGATGTGGGGAAAGATCGGCTGGCGTTAGCCCTCCACCGGCCCGATTTTGTGATGTGTGTAGTCGACATTGCACGTTCTCAGCCATCGAAGATCACTTGCTTGTTGGTGAGGAAGCAATCATTCGATGCAGGTGCAACTTCTGCATAGTGAGATTGCATCAGAACGTGATGTTCTTAGTATGTAAATTTGGGATTATGGTTCATGTGTAACATCATGTGTGCTTGTTCTTGGGAAGAAAGAGTTTCTTTTTTGCCTTCGCTTTGAGTTTTTGGGGTTCATTTATGAAGCCAAATTTTACAAACTTCCATTGCTGATGCGACGCACGATATGACTGGTGTCTCGCTGCACGACGTCTTGCTAGAGAGAAGAGATGTTCGGGTTTATAGGCTATACAAGCTTCTCATATGGTGGGCTAAAATGGTGGCTTAGTTTTGTTCATTTGAATTTTGCACTATTATGGTTCATCTATTAGCTCCCGAGATGATTTTTAATAGGATTAATTACAACAAGTTTCCTTAAAGTTTGACATAATTATGAATATTCCCTTATTGTTTAAAAAATTATAAATATTCTCATGATGTTTGATGAAATTTTGTAATTTTTAAAAGTTGGATAAAGGTTTGAAATTGTCAACTTTGCCGTTATTGTACTTTTCTTCAAAGAAACACTATAAATATATAAAAATATCGGACGAGATCAATGCGAAAAATTGAAAAATTATATAAAAAAATGATCTACTTAGCCCATAAAAATATTCAAAAAAAATTATTATAAAAAAAATGATCTACTTAGCCCATAAAAATATTCAAAAAAAATTAAAAAATAAGTAAAATTATAATTCATAGTCCATAAAGGTATTTTGGTCAGTTCACCACAAAAAATAGATGGAAACAAAACAGAGTCTAACTGATTGGGATATTGTTAGACGATTGTTAAAATGAGGAAATATTGATAATTTTTCAACGATAAATATTTATAATTATGTAAAATCTCATAAAATTGGTCGTAATTTATTCTTTCCTATAACGAGTTTACACAATTTTGTAGTGTTGATACTATGAACAAATTTTTCATTTTATTTTCAGTAAATAAAATGAAAGGAGTGCAAGAAGTCTTTGTCACGTAGATTGGGCCCATCATGCGACAGCATGAGCTGCCCAATTTCAAAATTAAATGGGGTGCTTGCAATTGTTTTAAATAATATATATTTTTAAATTCTTTATTTCAATCTTTTTAAATTTTTGAGAAATAATTTCAACTTTTAAAATTCTAGTATTGCAATCAAGACTGAAGGGTCTAACCTAGAAATTTTAAATTCCCGCGCCACAAAAAAAATAAAATAAAAATAATCTCCACATTATAAATCACTACAGTGTATCGTAGTCAAATAAAATTAGTTATTAACACGTGTGTTGCTCGGGTATATAATTCTCAAATAAAATTATTTGATATTTAATATTTTTCCTATTAAAGTTATTTTAATTAATTAATATCAAGATATTAGATTATTCATTGTATTACCTATTATTGACAATTGAAATGTTGGAAAAAGTGTCACGTACAATCGTAGTAAACGGTTTGACATATCAATCAAATTTTAAACGACAGTTTTTGAAATAAAAAACACAACAAGCATGTTGGAACCAAAACGATAAACAGTTAGATATGCTATTTTACGGTAAAATAAAGGAAGACTTACAACAAAAATCATATCGTAACAGTTTTTGGTCCAATTATGTCACTAAACCGAATCACAGATTAAATTTTGAAGAAATTATACGTCCCGTTCTGAATATGCATACGAGTACTACGCAACTTCTTCCAAAATAAGACGGTTCCTATTCTAACGGTATTGCACTAGCACCGTAAAACACCTTGAACAACACTGAAAAGCCGTTTAGAAATTGAGACTAAACACGGATTTAGGAGGCGAAACCTTCAGATTTCTAGAGAGAAATCCGAGAGAGAGAGAGAGAGAGAGCAAAATGAGGGAAGGATTCTCTGTTTGTTGGTGTGTGTTTGAAGTGAGCAAATCACAGCCTTTTATAGGCTTCATTTCAGTAGCAATTAAGCTACACTTATTGCAGCATTAACCTGAAATAAACCTGGCATTAAGAGGCCATGAAACTGATTAAATCTGGAATTAAAATTGAGTTAAAAATGCATTAAAACCAAGTAAAAAACGGGCAGATTCTTGTTTGAAAAATCGGCAGTTTCAGGTTTAAAAACCTGAATTTAACAATGGTTTTGATTGAACAATTTATTCTGTTTTATTCCAAATAAAATTCAAATATTTTTGTTGCAAAAAGATATATACTGAGATTGAGACATTCATCCTAACACCCGTGGTCGTGGCCGAATGAGCGGGCGGTGGCGGCGCGTGTGTGGGGCAACCCCATATTCACTCTAGTCTCCATAACTCTCTCTCATGTTCACTCTAGTCTCCATAACACTTCAAACATAGCTTGAATTTTGAACTTAATATAAGGAGTTAATTTATCTTTAAACTTCTAATATGGGATGAAAGGAATGTGAGTGTAATACACTCACCCACACATACATCTTATATACTTATATCAAAAGCTCCACATTTTACCATCATATTCCTATATGAGACAAGGCACCTTTTCTCAATATCTCAACATCTAATCTATGGATTCACATGTAATTGAACCCATATTTTAGAATAATTTGTTGATACAAATTAACATAAAAAAATGTCAATTACAACAATCCCCAACAAATTCATAAATTTGAACTCAAGCTTCTGTGTCTTACTTTCATCAATGGTACCTTCCGGTTTGAACCACTGCCTAAGTTATCTAACATCAACTATCACCGGGTCTAATGGAACTAAGCCTTGAATTTGAGCCCGTGGTTGTGACAACATCTGTCAGTAACAACAAGCCACCGACTTTGTGTTGATCTTTAGGGTTGGCACGTTTAGGCTATGTGTCCTGATCCTGTTCATGAATGCTTTTAAGAATAACCCAAATCCTCAGTTGTGGCCAAACAACAACATTCACTTAGTTGAGCATCTCCAGGGATGCACTGCTAGCATCTCGTCTAAAAGACTTGACGTCATTCAGAGTTAAATAGACTGATATATCACTGATGGGTTTTCAGTCCAATCCCCAATCTGGAGTTTTGTACTTGTGATAGATCTTATCCTTTCGTCAAAGGATCAACCACATTGTCCTTTGTTCCCACAAAGTGAATGCCTATAACTCTGTCCGACACTAATTCCCCTTATAGACTTGAGTCTAACTGGGATGTGTCTTTTTGTCTTTTGGTTGTATTTACGACTCCGAACCTTTGGTATTGTGGTCTGACTATCACAATATAAAACAATAGGTGGCAGAGGTTGGCTTACAATGGGAAGTTGAAGTAACAACCCATACACCCATTCTGCCTCAGTACCAGCATATCTAACACACATAACTCGGCTTCAAAATTAGACCGGGTTATCAAAGTCTATTTTATAGACTTCCAGGAGACTGCGCCACCACCTAAGGTAAATACATATCCTGAACACCCATTAGTACCGAGTTTTTGGCTATCCAACTAGCATCACTGTAACCCTATAGAACAACAGAGAATTTGCTATAATGAACGGCTAGTGATACTGTGCCCTTAAGGTACCTTAGTACCCTATCCAAATAGCTCCCCAATGGGTTCTGTCCGTGCAACTAGTGTATCTAGACAACTTCAAGATAGAAAATAAAATATCTGGTCTCGTGCCATTTGCCAGATACTGCAAACTCCCAATGATTTGGGAATACCTTAGTTGTACCACCGGAACACCACTTTTATTTTGACTAGAACTACAGAAGGATCATAGGGCGTCTTTGCAATTTTACTGTTCTGATAGTCAAATTCATCAATTATCTTCTCAAGATAGTGAGATTGAGAAAAAGTTATCCCATCAGTTGAATGAATCAACTTGATGCCAAGAATCACATTAGCATCACCCATATCCTTCATTTCAAACTTATTCTTAAAAATGACTTGATTTCGGTTATTATATCTAAACAAGACCCTATTAAAAGAATGTCATCTACATACAGGCATTAAATGATAATTTTATCTCCTTTAACCTAACAGTATATGTGATGAGAACACTAAGGGAATCCAACGAGCTAAAGAAATTCAAGATCAATTGCATCAAGACTTAACCATTGGAAGTGGGCCAATGACAAGAGGAAGGTTGAAGAGAATGCAAGAAGCAATTCAAACCCAGTCCAATTTAATATTTGCTAATGGGATCAGTCACATTGGAGGCCCAACATGAGTGCTTAATTTCAATAATTCAAGCCCAAGGAAGCCCATAATAAGAGGTCAAATTTCGTCCAAGTGCAGCCATGTGGTCAAAGAAGACTTCTTAATTACATTCAAAGTGCATTTATCACATACAATGCACCAATTTTCGGATTCACATGGAAGTACAAAAGTTCTACTCATTTTTGACCAAGAATGCATAGTTTTTAGTCATTTTTTTGACTAATTATTGAAGGTACATCCACCAAGGAGTCACTTGGGGATACGTGTGGTCAATTTGGAAGTGTTTTGGCCTATAAAAGGCATATATGAGTCATGTAAACAAGAAGAACTAAGAATTTACCTAAGTTTAAGAAATATTGAGAGAGTTCTCATATTTTGGAGAGTTTATATCATTTTTAGCTTTAGTGAAACCTTGCTTTGTCAATCTAGCATATTAGGTTGGTGATTCATATTCACAAAGCCCCTAATTTGTGCTCGACCCAAGTGTGTCGTTGTGTGATTGGTTTACTCATGCTCGTGGTTGGTTGAGTGTTCTAAGTAGCAAGTCACGTTCATATAACGTTGGTTGGCTATTTGCATTCCTCAGGTCATGGACCTCTTTATCCATTTCAAGCCTACATTGTGAAGATCGTGCCACCTATGGTTAATACCATATCAATATGCATTTGTCATTTTCATTTACGGTGAAGCCAAACTCAAGAACAGTTTTATCAAACTTTTCATGCCACTATTTGGGGCTTGTTTAAGTCCATAGAGAGACTTAACAAGTTTACAAACTTTGTGCTCGATATCATGAGCTACAAATCCCTCAGCCTGGTCCATGTATATCTCTTCCTCGAGTTCACCATACAAGAAGGTTGTTTCACATCCATCTGGTGAACCGAAAGATTATACACTGAAGCTATTTCTATAAGCACCTGGATTATAGTCAATTGAGCTACTGGAGAATAGGTATCAAAATAGTCTATTCCCTCCTTTTGACTAAAACCTTTAGCCACCAATCTAGCCTTAAAGTTATCAATGGTCCCATCAGGTTTCAGTTTCTTCTTAAAGATCCACTTACACCCAGTTGTAGTACACCTCGGAGGGAGATCGACTAGCACCCATGTCCCGTTAGAGACAATGGAGTCCATCTCACTTTTGACAACTTCCTTCCAATGTTTGACTTCAAAAAAAAAAAAAAAAAAAAACAAACAAACCATAGCATCTTTGAAGGTTACCGGCTCATTCTCGATATTGTAAGTGACAAAGTCAGTTCCAAAATCCTTGATGACCCTAGCTCTCTTCTTTCGTCTAGGTCCATCTGACTTTTCATAAGTCGGGCTAGTATTACTAGGATTAAACCCCACATTTGTCATCTTTTTCACATGTTCAGGAATAGAAGTGGAGGCAAGTGAATCATCAAGTGACACACTGTATTCTCGTTTTCATAGGAAACACATCTTCCAGGAAAGTAGCATCACGAAATTCGACTATTGTGTTGACCTCAATGCCTGGAATTTCTGATTTAATAACCATAAATCTCAGTGCATAACTTGTCTCCACATAGCCCAAGAACACAACATCAATAGTTCTAGGGCCCAATTTCTTTCTTTTGTGTTTAGAGACTAGTACCTTTGCTAGGCACCCCCACTCGAAAGTATTTGAGGCGAAGCTTTCTCCCTTTCCATAATTCGAAAGGAGTACTCGTATTGTGTTTCAGAGGGACTTTATTCAGAATATGGCAAGCCGTATTCAAAGCCTCTTCCCGCAAATGCTTAGGTAACCCAGAGGTTAACAAAAGACCTTTAAATCATGTCTTTAAAAGTTCTATTCTTTCGTTCAGCTATTCTATTAGAAAAAAGGGAATATCGAGGAGTCTCTTCGTGAATTATTCCAAAATTTTGACAATATTCACTAAACTTAATCGGCTCATATTCTCCTCCTCTATCACATCTTAATCGTTTAAGTTTCTTACTAGATTAGGTTTCTGCTTCATTTTTAAACAAAATAAACTTATCTGAGGCTTCATCTTTGCCAAATAAACCATCAGACAAATATCCTTTGCCAACAAAAACACCAAAATGTTGAATTGCAACTTTATTAAATTTAAAAGATAATTCATATCCCTCGCTAACTATTACAGAACCACTTATAGTATTTCTCCTAACAGTAGGTACATGGTGAACTCTTTTCAAAGATAGAACGCATCCTAAAGGAAACTTCAAGTCCACGCTTCCTATCCTAAGTACTTCAGATGTATTGGAATTCCCCATACTTACTGTCCTTTCGTTGATGGCCTGTTAAGACACAAAAAACGATTTATCAACATAAAGGTGCACATTTTCTCCAGTGTCAATGAACCAATCAAAAGGTTAATAAATAGTAAGGAGTTCAGGTTGTACAGAAACATACTCTTCAGTTGCTCCTGAGGTGCTAGTACTGCTAGAACCTCCCACAACCATGTTGACAACTGTCTGCCCAGACTTGGCCTTTTTCTTATGACAGGCTTTGGCCCAGTGTCCCACATGCCCACAGTTCCAGCAGGGTTTGCTTGCTTTTGATTTCTTGTTTTTAACGACTTTGCTTTGTCGATGGTTTTCGAGTTTGGGTTCAAATTATTCACTTTTTTATTCCAGATTATTAAATTGGCCCTTGGCTGATGCTCAACAAGCATCTTCTGGGTTTGATTCCTATGCTCTTCCTCCATGCTAATTGTGACCATAAGATCGTCCAAAAATATTGTCCCTTTCTTATGCTTGAGTGTCATGTCAAAATTTTTCCAAGACTTATAGGAAATTTAGCCACTGTGGCTATGACCAGAAACTTCTCGGGAAGCTTCATCTCAGCATCAGATAGAGAATGCTCAAGATTGATAATCTTATGGGTCTGTTCAGTTACAGACCTTCCCTCAACCATCTGATACCTCATAAACTTGGAAACATAATACTTTTCAAGCCCTTGCTCTTCACTATTATATTTCCTGTCCAACTTATCCTAAAGCGATTTTGTAGTGCAAGAGTCGGAACAATAGACATCGAAGAGTGTATTTGACATTGCTGACAAAATAGCTCCTCGGCCTATTTGATCACGATCAGTTTGAAAGCGAGCGTGGATCGTCCCGGGAGGGAGTGCAAATGCGAAAGCACGATAATTTAAAACAAGAAAATTTAATGCTTTAAACGGAATTAAAGAACACGATCAAGGGGAGTTCCCTTGAACCTCCTGAGCGTTTGGTGTATCTCATGAATAAGGAAAATAAAACATGCAATATTCATGGTGACCATAGGGTTGCAACGAAAGAAAAACGCAAAGAACGTGGCATACCCATTGTAGTTTTCTTTGTGCCGCTACACGCGTTGTTCCACGTTTTGCTACCAAGATTCCAAGTTAGGAACCCTCTAAATCGTCCATACAATCCGCCGGATCTTGATTCCCGTGCTAGCAAGTAATCAAGAGGAATATGGGAGGACAAATCGACCTAGCGTTATGAATTAACGTGATCGATTCGTTTAGAGTTCACTTGTATCAAAGACAATGAACTAGGCTATATTGGAGTGAAGAAAGGAAGGGGACGAGAGAGAGAGAGAGAGATGGTGGTGTGTGTGTGTTTGTATGTGTGCATGAGATGAACACCTTATGTGTGTGTGTGTATGTCTTTGAGAATTTATAGAAAAGCAATTCTCCTACTCAACTTAGGCTAAAGACTAAGTCAAACTCTAATCTTGGCCCTTCATCTCTCCAATCGATCTCGTCTGTCGATCACTTTGACGGATTTTATGGAATATTTAAACCCTATCTAAAATAATCCATTGGGCTTCTAATAATTTATTAAATAATTATTTCGAGCCCATTTTCTCAATTCTAATAAATCTTATTTATTAGTCAATTCCATTTAATCTAATTAAAATAATTAACAATCCAAGAAAAGGAACCAATTTAATCTAATTAAATTGTTCCATCTCTCGGAATTAATCCCAAATTAATTCCTTCAATACCGGTGGATTGTGTGTGATTCTTTAGGTTCACCCTCAACTAGACTTGGCCGAATTTCCAATCATCACATGATGGAAATTTGTCCGTTACCATGGGTGGCCGTCTAGCAACGGTCCATGGCACTAGAGACTAGGTGAATTCTTATGGCGTGAATGTTTAGGTTCTTTAGTACGCTTGTCCTTCCGTCTACCATCTCCCGGCTATAGTCTAGGGTATGGACTTAGGATATTGGTACCCATTCTTGACTTAAGCCTTGGCTCGTCCACACTAAACGTCATAGGAATGTCATCCCACTGTTCAGTCACTGTGGCCACAGATTTTATGGAGGACGAGTCTCAGAGTATGAGTGAGACAATACTGTCAATCCTTTTGACATAAGACGGATCCTCTGTTAGGACCTACTGTTCACACTACACACATTGACTGCACTAGATAGGGCTTATGACAACCGAGTCTCTCGACTTAGTAGCCTCTTGGCGAACCTAAGATACATGCATCGTGTGTATGTGACTACAATAGTCCCTCAAGTCTGAGGACCAAACCCGCACTGTTGGAACCGAGAATCCAAGTCATACCGACGAACCCACTCAAGATTTCCCATATGACGATTTTCACGAGTCACCTCAGTCAGTCGGCACTGAGCTGGCTAACCCACTAACATTACATGGACGACGCTCGTCACTTGTTGATGAAACAGACTCTCAATACCCTATTTTGAGGTCCTTCGACTTGGAGTATTTCAGCCGATCCACAGAAACTGATTTCATGACTTGCCATCCTATGCGCAGTCTAATTTCTTGGATTAACCTTTCGGTCTGTGGGCTTTGCTTGTGCATTGAACAGTTTATAATATAAAGTAGTAAGTGAACACAAAAAAAGTATTAATGCCTTATATGAATATCACTTATTATTCACAACCTTTATTTAAACACCATATCATCAGAAATAGGTTACATAAGCCTAACAAGATTGGCTTCACGGTCACCGATTCTAACACAGTCCATTGCACAATCTCAGCTGTCTTAGGAATTTCAGTTGGTTCAGGGCAAGTCACCTGAATTACCGACAAAAGTTCCTTCATCATCAGCCATATCTTCATTCGTTGTTGCCAACGTTTGAAGAATTGGCCAGAGAATTTCTACGACATTCTGGACAAGTCGACTTTTGGGGCGATAGGAATAGCGACATAAATAACATTGGGCATTTTAACAATTAAGAAACAGAAAGTTAACATAGAATTTTAAACCTCAAAAAATCCGAATTTAATAAAAATCAAAACCAACAATTGTTTTCGTTCCAACAAAATCCGATTTTTTAAAACCTATAACTTCTTCAAGATTGTTGAAAAAAATGTCAGAGACAATTGTAGTAAACGTTTCGAAATATCAATCAGATTTTAAAAGACAGTTTTTGAAACCAAAAACACAACAAACACGTTGGTACCAGAACAATAAACAGTTAGATATGTTGTTTTACGGTAAAATAAGGGAAGACTTAGAACGAGAATTATATCGTAACAATTCTCGGTCCAATTACATCACTAAATCGAATCACATATTAAATTTGCTTTTCTTGAAGAAATTATACATCCCGTTTTAAATGTGCACACGGGTACTACACAACTTCATCCAGAATAAGACGGTTTCTGTTCTAACGATATTGCACTAATACTGTAGAACACCTCCAACAATACTCAAAAGCTGTTTAGAAATTGAGACTAAACCCGAATTTACGAGGCGAAACCTTCAGATTTCTAGAGAGAAATCCGACAGAGAGAGTGAGCAAAATGAGAGAAGGATTTTCTGTTTGTTGGTGTGTGTTTGAAGTGAGCAAATAATAGCCTTCAATTTCAGTAGCAATTAAGCTACACTTATTACAGCATTAACCTGAAATAAACCTGGCATTACGAGGCCATAAAACTGATTAAATCTGGAATTAAAACTGAGTTAAAAATGCATTAAAACCAAGTAAAAAATGGGCAGATTCTTGTTTGAAAAATCGGCACTTTCGGGTTTAAAAACCTGAATTTAACAATGATTTTTGATTGAACAACTTATCCTGTTTTATTCAAGATAAAATCCAAATATTTTTGCTGCAAAAAGATATATACTGAAATTGAGACATTCACCCTAACACCCATGGCCGTGGCCGTCGCCTAATGGGCGGGCAGTGGCGGCGCGCGTGTGGGACAACCTCATGTTCACTCTAGTCTCCATAACACTCTCCCATGTTCACTCTAATCTCCATAACACTTCAAACATAGCTTGAATTTTGAACTTAATATAAGGAGTTAATTTATCTTTAAACTTCTAATATGGGATGAAAGGAATATGAGTGTAATACACTCACCCCCACATACACCTTATATACTTATCAAAAGCTCCTTCTTTTCCCATCATCTTCATATGTGAGGCAAGGCACCTTTCCTCAATATCTAATTTATGAATAATTGAACTCATATTTTAGAATAATTTGTTGTTACAAATTTGACATAAAAAATGTCAATTACAACATGAAATTGCTATAAAATTATTGTGTTAGCTATTATATGAATGTAATAATTGTAAATATATTTTACTTTTTTGTAACATTTGTATATTGGGGATTTTTCTTTTTTTAGTAATGATACAAAACAAATTACTAAAAGTTGAATCAAATAAGAAAATTCATTGATATTAAATACATTAATACAGAAAAAATAAATATAATAAATAAACAAATAAAAGTAAAAGTGCGAAGTCCTTGCTTAAAAAATTGCTAAATGCATCAAAACAAAATAACTGTATCATATAAGAATTATATGCCCGTGCATTGCACCGGTAGGATATTTATATATAGTTCTTATATTTCTATACATATAAATTTATTTGTGTGGGAGTTGCTACGGAGACAATTAGAGTTTTCTTTTTGTTTTATTTTTCAAGAGAAAATAATAGTTTCTAATAACCAGAAAATTAAATATGTAATTTAAAAATTAATTCATTTATTAATTTTTGAAATTAAAAAATCATAATGTCATATTTATATATCCAATCAAGTATCATTGACATTATTTACAATATTGTTATTGGATTTTCCTTATATTATAATTTTGTTGAAAGAAGTTATAATTATATTGATGCTATATTTAAATTATTTTTATTTATTTTTTAAAAAAAGTCATACTTATTTTTTGTTTATAATATTTCTTAATTTATATAACATTCAAATTTTAGTTTTAAAAAAGGGAAGTCACTTTTAATAGGGAAAAAGAATTCACCCATCAAATGAATTATGATTAAGAAGAATAGATAGAATATGTTGAGGAATATATTTAAAAGAGAGTGGATTCTTGTGAAAGTTGTTTATTTTTAATATAAATTTATGACTTATTTTCTAATTTTTGTTAGATTTACGTACATTGTAATTCTTTTGTGAGAACTCCTGTCTAACAGTAAATATTGTTGTAGGAATTTAATTACATCATGATTTTCGTGAAAAAAGTTAAAATAATAATACTATATTTCAAATCCTTTTGTTTTTCTTAAAAAAAAAAAAGTCAATCTTATTTTTACGTTTATTATAATTTTTTTGCGAGAAGTTATAATCACAATGATATATATTTATTGTATACAGTTTGTTGCTCATAACTCAATCCATGAATCTATTATATTGTATCAAATACAACAACAACAACAACAAATGAATTTATTGAAACAAGAAAAATATTACAAATGATTTTTTAATTTAATCAAATATCTTGTGGGTGCGAAATCTCTAGTTTAAGCATCTAATTCTTTGCAATCTTCAATTTCGGCAACTTCGAAGGCAGTATTTGACATTTTAATTCGGGGAAATAGCACTTTTGGTTCTATAAGTTAGACCTATTTCACTTTTGGTACCATTCATTACGGGAGTAGCACTTTTGGTCCCGTAAGTTGCAAAAATTAACACTTTTGGTTCACGTCTATAATTCTGTCTATTATTTAACGGAGTTGACCATTTCCCGTTAGATTTTTGTGTTGGAGGGAATTTTGGCGCCATTTTTTGCTTAGTGCCATTTTTGGAGGGTAATATAACTTTTTTTTGTTTGGGGGGAGGGGGGGGGGGGGGGAATCAAAGTTTGAAGTTTTGAGTGCAAAGAAAGAGATTTTTCATCTCCTCACCCAAAAAAAAATTCAATCTCATCTCCAATTACCAGTTTTTAAGTTTTATTCATTACTGAAATTTAGTACAAAATAGAAGAATTTTAAAGCAAAAAAAATCCCCTCGCCCATTTTTTTTTTTTTTTTTTGTCTTTAAAATTCTTCTAATTTGTACTAAATTGGTAAGAGGACTGCAAAAAAGTCACTCGTCCATTTAATTTTTTTTGCTTTAAAATTCTTCTATTTTGTACTAAATTGGTAAGAGGATTGCAAAAAAGTCTCCTCGCCCATTTAATTTTTTTTGCTTTAAAATTCTTCTATTTTGTATTAAATTTCAACAATGAATAAGACTTAAAAACTGGTAATTGGAGATGAGATTGAATTTCAAATTTTGATTCCCCCCCCCCCCCCCCCAAATTAGTTATATTACCCTCCAAAAATGTCACTAAGTAAGAAATGGCGCCAAAATTCACTCCAACACAAAAATCTAACGGAAAATGGTAAAATTCGTTAAATAATATATGGAATTATAGACATGGACCAAAAGTGTTAAGTTTTGCAACTTACGGGAACAACAATGTTACTCCCCGTAATGAATGGTACCAAAAGTGAAACATGCATAACTTATGGGACCAAAAGTGCTATTTTCCCTTTTAATTCCCTTTGAGGTTGACTTGAATCTTCAATAACGTTAATCCGAGTCTTTTGACTTATTCTCGGATCAAACACTATAAACTTGAAGAACTTGACTTGAACTCTTGGTGTTTCTTGGTGGAATTGAAGCTTTGATCTTCGCCAAAGTGGATTTGTGCTTTGATAACGTTAATCCGCGGGTCTTTTGACTTGTTCTCGAATTAAACATGGATTTGGATGATTTTCGCGACGAACACCTTGAACTTTGCTTGAACCTGCTCCTTTAGCCTTCAGTTTTCTTTAAGGAACGTCTAGATTTGTGCTAGCCCGGGAAGGGGACGCCGCGGATTCTCCTTGATTTGTGCTTGAGAGGATTTTGAAGCTTCTTGAATGCTCTCTTGCTTGTGTCTTCAATTGTGTAGGGAACCCCTATTTATAATTGTAGGGTAGAAGACTTTTCCATATTTACTCGATGAAGTTGCGCGATTTGATTGGCCATTTGTCATTTGCTGTCATACTCGCAAATTTATTTCCATATTGACTAGCACTTGCTTGATTTGAAATATTTGATCCACTTGCCAACAATATGAATTTGACACTTGGCATCATTTGATTGACAAAAAATTAGATATTAATATCAATTAATTAACTATTTACTTTAGGAATTAAATTTAATTAAATTCCCAAAATATAAATAGAAATTGATATTTAATATATTTTTTTCACGTGGCGCAATTTTATTGGGCACAAATTTAATTTGCCTACAATGTCCCCTCGAAACTTGTTCACGGACAATGCTTCATAGCTTGTCTTGGAGTGAATAAGTCACAAATTTTTTTTGCTACTTTTCTTTTTCTATATGCAATTTGGGCTTTTACAAACACATGGGAAGGATTTTTTTTTTTAGACTAAAGGTCCAAATATCGTGTGGGCTTATCATTCTTTTTGGCCCAAAGTCCTCCTTTTCTTCCTTTTCTTCTTTTTGCAGTTTAATCGGCCCATTTAGGAGAGTCCAACAATATAAGACCTAGTTGGTGCTGAACCAAACAAGAGCCCACTTCTTTCGTTCTTCTTTTTTTTTCTTCTCTTTCCTGCCTTTTCTTTGTTCTCTCATTTTTTATTGCTTTTTCGTCTGGTTCCTCCCCTCTTTTCCTTTCTTTCTTTTTCCTTTGCTGATTTCTCATTCCTCTCTTTTTCTTCCCTTTTCTTCTTCTAATTTTCCTCCTTCTCTTTTTTCTTGCTTTCTCCGATTTTGCACTGTTTCTTCCTTTTTTTTCTTTTTCTCTTCCTTTTTTTTTTCTCTGATTTCCTTGCTTCAACCTGTTTCTTTCCCTTTTTCTTTTCCTTTCTTTTTTTTTTTTTCCCATTTCCTTCTTTGTTTACTTCCTATTTTGCTTGTTTTCCTTTCCTTTTTGTTTCTTTGAACAAGGAAGAAAATTGAAGTTTGGCCCTCACTGTGAATTTTCTTGTCGACAAAGAAGAAATTCCCTTTCTTTGATATTTCACAGCGGCTTCTTCGTGTCTACGTATACATATATTTCCATTTTTTTTTGTTTTGTGAATTTCCAACTTCCTCCCTTTAGACAAAGAATATGGAGCCTCTGAGTCTAAATCTTTTTTCCTCTGTGAGATTGGCGCGTCAATTTTGGAAAGAAAAGTCTCGGCAGATACCTTCAGATTTGACAAGCATAGGGGATTTAATTGCGGAAGCCAAGTCGTGTTTGATTGAGGAAATTTTCTGTTGGCCTTTGGAATGGAAAGAATTTATTTTTTTTTCAGCCAAAAATCTCAATTATAGACCAAGCTCCTTGCCATTCTTGTGGCCACTTGCCTTACGCTTGATTTCTCTTTGTTGGTCTATAAAACCGAGGATGACCAATTATTTCTTTACTCTATTTGTCAAATTTCTCATTCTTGGTTGTAGTTCTGGTGAGTGAAAATTAGAAGTAGAGTTCTCCATCTACTAATTCATTAATTTCACCGCTTCGGTTTTTCTTTTTGAAAGAGAAATAGAACAAGCACCAACTTTCAACTTCTCTGTTTTTGGTTTTCTGCTTTAACAGATCATATTTGTCTGATTCTGCAGGTGCAAATTTTTTAGACACAGTTATCTAAAGTCTTCCAAAATTTTCTTTCTACGGGGTTTGACCAAAAGATTGCACTTTCACTTGTTCTTTAACTTTTTTTTAGAAAATTTTCTTTTCTTTCGTCCTTGAGCTGATCCCCCTTTTTTTCAGCAATTTTGGGATTTGAGAATTCATGTCGGAGCTTGCGAGCTTGGAGGCGGTGGCTTTAATTAGGAACTCTTCTAATTAGGAACGCTTTGAGACACAACATGATCCTTTCGTAAATCAAAACTTTATTCAAAGAAGTTTTTTTTTTTTTTTTTTACTTTGCTTTTTAATTTGACATCATAGACAATGGTTTATTTCAAGGATATCTCATCTTCTTCCGGAGTGCAATATTTGGTTATTCTTGATGACGAGAAACAATCGAAGGAAAAGGGAACAACTTTGATGACTCATGCCCCTCTTATCGGTCGATACGCGAAACCATGGCCAAGATTGACAAATCCCTTTTACATGGAGCAACGGTCTCGAGAGGTTTCCATTGAGCAAGACGTCCAAGGCGTGGTCTTTGCAAGCAACTCATCATCGCCATTCCGACGAACCAAGTCACCTACCAACATTAGGCCGCTGCATCGTTGAAGGCAAAGCCAAGTGAGGAGACACCATTCAATTTTCTGGTGAATTTCGCTATATCAAAGAGTGGACTGCAGACAGCCTAAGCCGATGCGAGAACAAACTGATTGCTACTCAAGTACACGACTCAGTGTATGCCTCATTGTTCACTTATGACCGCAACTCTGATATCATCAAAGCATTTTGTGACGTGTGGTGTGAAAGAAATCGGTGGATCGTCCCGGGAATTGCGCGAATGCGGAAGCGCGATATAAAATAACATACAAAAATTAAAGCATGCTTTTAATAATAAAAGAACACGCTCAAAGGGTGTACCCTTGAGATTCCCGGGTGTTCGGTGTATCTCATGATTAAACAACATGTAAAGAAATCATGGAGGCCATAGACTTGAAAATAAAGAGAGACGAAAAATAAAACGAGACCTACCCGTTGTCGTTTTCGTCTTCAACGGCTACACGCGTTGTTCCCCGTTTTGCACCGAGATCTCGTTCTTGAGACCCTCCAAATCGTGACACACGATCCACCCACGTATCTTGCACGTCGTGCTAGCAACGAACAAGTGTATATTTTGGAGTGGATGAATCAACAACACGTTATCAATTAACGGTATTGATTCATCTAAGTTCTAATGTTCCAAGAACAAAAGAACTAGAAAATATTTTTCTTGGAGAGTGGAGAGAGAGAGGGCGGACAAGAGAGAGGGGAGACAGGCCCGAAATTATGTGTGTGTGTTGAAATTTCATCATCCTTCAAAAAGTTGGAAGCTAGAGGTATTTATAGAGGAGGAGTTTAATCCTCTTTAAACTCCTACTCTAAGAACTCTAATTTGTCTAGGATTTTGACCTAGTTAAAGTCCTAGTCAAACTAGTGTTTGACCTAGTCAAACAAATCCTAGCCTTCCATCTCCCATTTCCATCTCAACCGTTGATTTTAATTTAATGGAATATTTAAATCCCATTAAATATTCCAAAAGGCTAAAAATAAATATAATAAATAAATATTAATATTTATTCTAAGCCCATTAAATCAACCCTTTAATAAATCCTATTTATTAATTTCATTTCCTTTATCAAATAGAAGGAATTAATTTCTCCAAGAAAATATAGGACCCGATTAAATCTAATTTAATCATTCCTTTACTCCAATATTTAATTCCAAATTAATTACTAAGTGTGTGTGGATAGTGTGTGACTCTTTAGGTTCACCTTTCAGCTAGACTTGGTCGGATTCCTAGAATCCGTCCGTTACCATGGGTGGCCATCTAGCAACGGTCCATGGCACTAGAGACTAGGTGAAATAATTGGGGATGAACATTTAGGCTCTAACAGTACACTTGTCCTTCTGTCTTCGGTCTCATCACTTAGAGTGTAGGGCACGGAAAAAGCAGGTACCCATTTTGGACCTAAGTGTCGGTCTGTCCTTACTAAACGCCGCAAGGGAAACCTTCCCTTCTATTCAGTTACTGTGGCCACAGATTTTAGGGACAAGACACAGAGCGTAAATGAGACTCAATTGTCAATACCTTTTGACAGGAGACAGATCCTTTCTTGGAAAATACTGTCACTCTGTACACCCGAGTTGCACTAGACATGGCTTATGACTACTCAAGAGTATTTTGGCAATCTCTCACCATATCTAAGATACAGACCTGATGCATAGGTGAACTCACCAGTTCCTCAAGTAAAAGGACTTGGCCTGTACCGTTGGAACCGGGAATACACGTCATACCTTGCTGACCATACTCAAGGTCCTCCGTAAGACGGTTCCCGCGAGTCACCTCAGTCAGCTGCTTCCTAGCATGCTGACCCACTAACACTACTTAGACGACCTTCGTCACCCGTCGATGAAATACGACAGCAGATGCTTAGTGCAAGTCTCAAAGGGAATCCGGTACCCATTTTCGGGATTCCTTGACTTGGAGATTTCCGAACTGATTCGGTAAGACTGATTTCATGGACCTACCTCCAAGCGTAGTCCCAGTCCCCGAAATCGATTTTCAGTCCGTGGGCTTTGTTTGCGTAGTGAACAGAAATGTAAATGCAGATATAAGTGAACGTAAACAAAGTATTGCCATATGAATTTTTACTTCTTTATTCATAAATGTTTTTATCAAACACCAGAAATTGTCTAGACATAGGTTACATATTCCTGCCAAAATTGGGATACATGGTCACCTATTCTAAGATGGTGCTCGTCAACTAACACTCTTTTGACGTCCTTTGGAGAGTTGTCGATTTCACTATGGGACTTGCATACCCTCGTTGGGCTTCCTATGACCGGACTCCTCTACGACGAAGTTGTTCCAAGTGCCAAGGAGCTCGACGGCGTTGACAAAACGGGACGAAGATTTGTGCCTCGCTCTTGAAGATTCTTGCTCCATGCCTATCATTTGCTTCAAGGAAGTAGTAGCGGAGGTCAACTTTCTCAAGTCTCTGCCGACAAGTGGATCAAGTTTTGGTTTAAAAGGACCATGAAGTATTGCGAGCCTCCTCCGCATAAAGAGAAAAAGGCGGTTCGCCCCAAGTCAACTCATAATCCTTCCGGGACCTTTGGACTACATGGCAAGTGGTCCACCGCAGATGAAGTGATATTTTCAAAACTTGGCATTGAAGGAAGCTTAAAAGAAGAGATGTTCCTGACGGCGTACTTGGCGTGTTGGCTCTGCACTTTTGTTCTTCCCATTGATGACATTGGTTCAATACGTCCAAGTACTTTCAAAGTGGCGAGTATCATGGCATCCAGTCGAAAGGTTGGTCTAGTTGTTCCTGTCTTGGCGAGTATCTACAAAGGTTTGAACAAGATCTCCAACTCTCCAAGACCGACTCGTGTGTATTCCCCATTTTTGATTCATTTCGTTTATAGTTGGATAGCACACTATTTCAAGACTCACTACCAAGTTTTGCAAGGTGTATGTGGGCCCAAAATGACACTCTTCTCAGGTGAAGGTGGTGTGAAATATTATGACCCACAAGAGGCGAGAAAGCGACTTCATGAAGGTGACTTTATCGCTTGGACTTGTAACATGATCACGAAGGACAAAGACTTCTCATTTATTGACGATGGACGCGCGAAAGAAGTTGAAGAAACTTATTTCATGGCTATTCGTTCGAATTATCTTCTTTTGCAGCAAGGAGATCACTTCGCCGTTGAGCCTTATAGCCCCCACAGATTCGGTAGCCAATTTGGGTTCTTTCAAGAAGTGTCGGGAATCCTTTCGCTAGACGTTCTCAAGGCTTCCCTTGGAAGATGGAATTCGCCACTGGCGTTTATGTATCTCATACAAGACCATGGAAAAGGTGTGGTTTCCTTCTTTGCCCCCAAATGCAAAGAAATTCTCTTCCGAGGCGTACAAAAAATGGTGGATCGAGACTCATGGTGGCTTCCTTGAGGAAAATATGGCAAGATTGCTTGCGTCAACCTCGAGTAAGGTTCCTCCCCAAGACAAAGAATGTGGCAAGGGAGTTGCTCAAGATTCACCTCTTGAAGCGAGTAAGAGGAAAAGTACTTCTCGTCCCTTGGAGAAAAGTGGGAGTAGCAAGCCCGACCGTCAGTGGAAGAGGCTAAAAAGGGATTTCATCCTTCCGAAGCCGACAAACGTTGATGTTGGTGATGATGCCTCAAGTCGTGCACCATCACTGTTGAATTTTGCCCAGGAGGTTCTTGTTTTTCCAACTCCTTCTTTTTTTCTCACAAGTTGATGCATTATTGCAGTTAGAGGATGAAGTCCTAGCAGCCAAAGACGATGAAACTTCTGAAGATAGCCAAGGATCGATTTTGGGCCTCCTCCACTTGGAATGGGACTTAAGGCAAAACAAACTCCTTGTCATGCTGCAGTGTCCGTATTTGAAGGCGAGAGATTTGTCCTTAATCATCAAAAGGAGTTTCTTCAAAAGTTGTGGAGTGATCTTCTCGCAAAAAATATCAAAGACCCCAATTGACTTAATCTCATCAATAAAAGAAGACGTTTACTTCGTCCTTGAATCCATGAAGAGCTTTCAGAAGTTTGACATTTCCAAAGTAGAAGAGTCATTGAACGTGTTCTTTGCCAAGGTTGCTGCTTATGATGAATCAAGGTCATCGTCTTCCGAAAAATTATCCACAAGTCTTCTTGAGCGACAATTAAAGGAAGCAAACAATCGTCTTCAATATGCCCCAGTTAAAGAGAGTGAAGAGGCTTCTAAGGTCCAATCCACTATAGATGAGTTAGAGCGCATTGAGAAGGGAATTGTGGCCTTGAAGGAGCAAAGAATAAACATGTGTGCCATTTTGAAGGGGCAAAAACAACTTCTTCGTAGCGCTTGAGCCGAAGTTTGTGGGATCCGAAGAAGAAATTGCAGCGCTTGAGAATACTACCCCACTCGATGATGAGGTTGTTCAGAACTTGGAGTCTTCAAAAGCAACTTTGGAAGTCCTCAAGGAAGAGTTGAAGAGTTTGAGTCCTTTTGCTTGAGATTTGTTTAGGATCTTATCCTTGTTGAGTTCCTTCATTTCTCCTTTTGTTCTAAGTCATGAACCTCATTGTTTCCTTTTGAGATTACATAATAGAAGTTTTCTTTTTTTGATCTTGCAATATTTGTGCATATTTACTTTGAAGTTCATGAGATAGAATAGATATGTGACAAATCAGCTATCCCATATGAAATAATGTAACTCCAACTTTGCAACGAATTGATTGTCCAACGTGAAAAACATAATTTATTCCAAATTTATGACTGAACTTAGAAAATATCTAAGCTACCTACGTACCCTGTGAAGGGATCAATTCATAACGTAGTTCAAATAAACTTGAATTTTCTTTTCTCTTTTTACTTTTTGTTTAAAGGTGATGCTGTATGCAGTTTATACTCATGTTGGCCAGGAGTAACATGCAGTTTAGGCTTGTCCGTTATGGAGCATTTTCTTCTTTGATGTTCTTATGCGTAGTATATTTTCAAGAACTTTCCATTGATTGGACCAATTCTCAAGCCATCTTCAACGACCAACTTGTAAACGCCATTTGTGTAGACTTCCTTGATGACATAAGGACCATCCCACTTTGATAAGAACTTGTTTCCAGTACGGTGAGTGGTAATGATGGGTCTTCTCACAGCAAGCACCAAATCGCTAACTTGAAAAGAGCGAGACCGTACTTTTTTATTAAATGCCCTTGAGAGACGAGCTTGGTAACACTCGAGTCTTTATTGTGCTTCTAACCTTTTTTCATCTAGAGCTTCCAACTCCTCAAGGCGCAAGCACGCATTTTCTTTTTGAGTTAGCCCTTCTTGAATAGCTATTCTTAATGATGGGATTTGTTGCTCAAGAGGGACGACAACTTCCACGCCATACACCAATGCATAAGGGGTTGCTTGAGTAAGTGTGCGGTAAGTGGTTCTATAAGCCCAGAAAGCTTCTCCCATTCGCTCTTGCCAATCTTTTTTTGACTTGGCGACCACTTTTTCAACCAGTTGCACAAAGTTTTGTTGAATGCTTCAGCTAGTCCATTTGCAGCCGCGTTATACATCGAGGGTTTCCTCTGCTTGAAGTTGAACTTCTGGGTGAGCTTGTCTATCAGGCTATTGCAGAAAGGCTTCCCATTATCGGTGATGATGAAGCAGGGAATTCCATAGCGATAGATGATGTTGATGCGGATAAAGTCGGCGACATTTTCCTTCTTTACTTCCTTGAGGGGTATGGCTTCAGCCCACTTGGAAAAGTAGTCAGTCGCAGCCAAGATATATAAATGTCCAGCAGAAGACTTTGTTAGAGGCCCAACCACATATAAGCCCCAAGCATCAACTGTCGGGTGTAACGGTTCGACCGACATCTTTGTACGTAATTTATGCAATGCTTGACCATGTGTCACGGGCGGACTCTTTTGTCGCAGCGGAATATCTCTTTTTTGCCCGTGATGCCTCTCAGGTTGCACTCAAACTTCGACCGGCCTACCTCTAATCGAGTCCTCTCGGTCTTCCGACCATGTGTCTTCGACACTCGCAGCTTACTAGCGTGACACCCGAACGCATCTCGTGCGGCACCTCAAGCCCACGCACTCGCCTATCCGGAATGCCCATCTTCGCAGATGGCCGCGGCTCTTGCGCGTTGCGCGCCTTCATGTCCGACCCCAACTAGTTAGTTTGCCATCATGCATCTCGCCCACAATCTCGGGCCTTGCCGATACTTCTCGCAATGGCTCGAAGCATCCTCGCCCCGTCTCGACACTATGGGCCAACTTACGCTCACAACGCCCATCGCATGCACAACAGTCACTCAGTGCATTACCGGCGCATGTCTTCGCCATGCCTCGCCCGAGTAAGGCAGCATCACCCGTCTGTGACCCAACTCTTATGCCAACATCTCGCATCAGTCCCACACGGCATGCCCAACATGCCTTCTTGCCTTTCGGCATGGCCTCATAACTTGCCCACAGCGCGGTGTCACCTCACGACCACGTATCTCAGCTAACGGATCATCGTGCATGACTAGAACCTAATAGCTCATGTCACGAGTAGCTCACGAGGTCTTTCAATGCTTCGCCTCGATCGCCCAGTCCGCCCGAGAGGTGTTGTCTATGACTTCCCGCAGCCCGCGGGGGATCCTCGCAATCACACGAAGCCTCTCAGTGCCTTTCTTGCCCAACGTGTGCCATCCTGGCCCCACGCTGCCCATTCGGTTCCCATACCGCCTGGGGACTTTAGCCTTCCCTTCGAGGTGCCCAAAGCCGGCCCTTGAGCCCCCCACATGCCCCAAGGGAATCGCTCATTTAGTGCCTCACTGCATAGGGGGGACTGGCTGGAGCTCACCACTGTTGTCCCTCTTATAATAGGCTTAAAACATTTTCCTTTGTTCCAGCAGTAGATATTCAAAGTCCTTCAAATGGCCGAGGACCGCACATTTTTCACGACTCCCTCGTCCGACGTCCGAATCGCGTACCGCTTGGATACTTGCGCTCCCGCGTGCCGGGCCGATATCCCCTTATCGCCCGCACGTCCTCCGCAAGTCACTACCGACACTCTTAGTTAAGGGACGGCAGGTGACACCATGGTAGGCCAATAGTATCCCATTATCTTTATACGGAAGTGCAGTTTTGGGCCTGACTAATGAGCGCCACAAACACCGAAATGAGCTTCCTCCATAGCTTGAGCTGTATCATCTTCACTTAGGCAACGTAAGAAGTTTCCATCAAATGAACGGCTGTAAAGTGTGTCCTTGTAGTGAATAAAACGGGTCGCATGCCTTCAAATGTCAAACTTTTCGACGCGGGTCATCAGGCAACTTCTCGTACTTCAGGTAGTCTATGAGCGGCTGGTATCAATCTTCTTTCTCTATTTCCAATACCTCGGCAGCATGATTCTCTTCTTCTTCTTCACCGTCAACATCATCGAAAATTGGGGCCACCACCCAACTCTTGCATATGGGAATGCGAGTATTATCTTCGAGCGTGGTGAGGCTAGAGGCAAGTTTGGCAAGTGCATCAACTTGTTTGTTATCTTTTCTTGGCACATGCTCGATGTCTACATCTCCAAGCCATCCCATGAGTCTTTTGGCATAATCGAAATATGGAAATAACTCGGGTTTCTTGACTTCGTATAGTTTGAGGAGCTGATTAATCACCAATTTAGAGTCTCTGTATACTTTAAGGTGCAATTTCTTTATGTCAACCGCTATCTCGAGACCAAGGATAAGGGCTTGATATTCGGCGACATTGTTGTAGCAATTCTGAGTTAGAGTGAAGGCATATGGCAACATTTCTTCATCGGATGTGACAAATATGACTCCAACACCGGCTCCTTCCTTGTGTGAAGCTCCATCAAAGTACATTTTCCAAGGAGGGGTGACTTCAATGACAAGGACATCTTAACTAGGGAGATCGTTAGACAACTCCCACTCGGCAGGGAGAGGGTGATCAGCTAAGAAGTCCGCTAATACTTGTCCCTTCACGGCCTTTTGAGGAGCATACACAATCTCGAATTGTTGCAGCTGAAGATACCACCTCGCAAGCCTATCAGATAGAACTGGTTTCAACATGACATACTTTAGTGGATTTGCCTTTGACACAAGACGTACGGTATGTGCTTGAAACTAGTGCTTCAATTTTTGGATTGCAAATATGAGCGCCAAACATATCTTTTCAATCGGTGAATATTTCAACTCGTTAGGCGTCATCATTTTACTCAAGTAATACAAAGCACTCTCTTTTCCATTGTCGTTCTCTTGTGCAAGTAGAGCCCCAACTGAGCATTCTTGAGCAGCTATATAGAGAATTAGCGGGCGTCCAGGCACTGGTGCGACCAACACAGGAGGTTTCATCAAGTAGGACTTTATGCTTTTGAAAGCGTTACGGCAAGCTTCATCCCATTCAAATGGAACAACCTTTTTCATGATGCGGCTGAAGGGTTGACATTGTCCAACCAAATTTGAAATGAACCTTCGAAGGTATGTTAACCTTCCTTGTAGACTTTTAAGTCCGTGGATGTTTCGAGGTTCGGGCATTTTTAAGATTACATCGATCTTGGCTTGCTCGATATCTATCCATTGATGGTGAACGATAAGTCCGAGAAACTTTCCCGAAGTGACGCTAAATGCACATTTCAACGGATTCATTTTGAGTTGATATCTCCGTAGTCGTTCAAATATCTTGCTCAAATTTTGGAGATGATCTTGTCTTTTTTTGGACTTTACGACAAGGTCGTCGACGTAGCACTCAACGTTCTTGTGAAGCATATAATCAAATATTCTTTGCATGGCCCTTTGATATGTCGTGTCGGCGTTCTTCAAGCCAAACGGCATTACTTTGTAGCAGTATATCCCTTTCGGGGTATGAAAAGTCGTTAGTTCTTCATCCATGAAAGACAAAGCTTCATGTCCTGTTGTGACATTAATCATGAGTTCTGCGATAGGTAAGGGAAAATCGTCCTTCGGGCACGTGTTGTTCAAATCTCTAAAATTGACACAGACTCGAATTTGTCCGTTTTTCTTCCTCATGGGGACAATTCTTGATATCCATGTTGTATATTTGACATCTCGAATGAATCCAACTTCAATGAGTTTATTGACTTCGACTTCGGTCAACGGGACCAACTTAGGTCGGAATCGACGTTGAGCTTGCTTAACAGAGCGAGCTCCTTTCTTGATTGACAAGTGATGGACTGCTACCTTTGGGTCTAGGCCGGGCATTTCTTTGTATGACCATGCAAAGAAATCTTTAAATTCATGAAGTAACTCAATGTATGCTTCCTCCTCGTCGGCGGTCAATAAAGCACTGATGTAGATTGATCGAGGATTTTCAGTGTCTCCCAAGTTGATCTCTTTCAATTCCTCAATAGTGGCTTTAACATCTTCTTTGATCTCAGAAGGATGTAGCTTCTGCATCCTCTTACTCAACTGAATCTTCTTTACTCAAAATTATATTATGTGTTGTCGCAACCTCATCCTTAACATTACAAATTGTCTTTTCACTATTACCGATATAGTAAGATGAAGCTACACTTTCCTTTCATCATCTTCATCGTCTTGGATCCTAGTGAAGACAATAGTTTGCAACTTGACTTTCAAAACTATGTTGCATGATATAATCAGATTGGTGCATCGCTTCATGCGGGATGGAATCAAGCTTCGAAGTACTTGTGATCCACGAGCTTTCTAATGGTATTTGGACTTTGTAGAGATGCTCAACCCTTGAATTCGAACCCTCCTACATCTAAATTTTCTACGGGGTCCAAGTCTGTCGAAGACAGATATGCGTTTCATCTTCGTTTTATTGTCAAGACCATCACTTGTTGACAAGCATTCCTCTTCGGCAATGTGGTTGGTGCTAGCTCTTTTGACAGCTGTGCGAACAGGATCCTGTGGAGTGAATCCCAGGCCTGACCGAGAGCTTTGAATAATATGTTCCTTTTCTCTTAACATTCTCTGGATTGCGTTAATGTCTCTTTTCTCTTAACATTCTTTGGGTTGCGTTAAGTCCGTGTGCTTGTTTATCGTTGGATTCCGATGGGAGTTTCCCTAAAGTAGCCCCTTCTTGTGGATTATATCCGGCTTCGACAAGAAGTTTGTATGCTTTGGGGTCAAAGCCGTCTACAATTTTTAGCTCTGGATGTCCTCCATGTTCCATTTCAGGTCCTTGGGTTGGTTGTACGATCCCTTTGAGTGGTTGAGGCTTCCTTGCATCAAGACCCGTTAGTGGAAGTACCAACTCTTTTAATGAGTCCAACCTTATGAGAGAGGATTTTTCTTTCGAACTAGTTTTGTTGTCGTCCACTGAAGAGGTTGCTCTACTCTTACTTTCTTCATCTTGGTTGTTTTGTATCTCAGACTTCCCAGTGGATAAGTCTTGCTTAGCTTTTGAATTCCCAATATAGTATTTGGCATCGGCAAAATGAGACTCAATTTCGGTGAATGGTTTATCGTCGGCGAGCACTTTCTTCACAACACCGTCACGTGAGTACTTGAAACATTGGTGCCAAGTATAAGGAACCACGCATTTTTCATGTAGCCAAGGTTGGCCGAGGAGCATGTTGTGTGGCATCTTGGCATCTATGACATGGAACAGGGTGGTTGACGACATATCCTCCATCAACAAGTTCACTATTATGATGTAGAGAGCCCTTTGCCCTCCTTGGTTGAAGCCTTGGATCATCAAATGACTACTTGTTAGTTCGTCCATGGAAACCCCTAATTCCCTCATTGTGCGTAACGGTAGAATATTGACCGCAGAACCTCCATCAATTAATATGCGGTTGACTTTTTGCTCACGTGCATAACAAGTTACGAACAATGGTCTATTATGCGGTTTATAGCCAAGTAGTAGATCTTCATCAGTAAAGGTCATTGCTGACATGCATTCCTTATCAGAGATCTTTATGCTGAAGAGAAAATCTTCTCCAAAAGGAGTTTTTTCCGCATGCGTCATGTTGCATGAAGCCTTTTCCTCGAGTTCAACAGTATTTTGCGTCACGACGTCAAATGATCCGCACGTGATAGTGATTAGGTTTGAGGCCGCGTTATCCTCTTCTAGCGAGATCTTTCCTTGGCAGGCTAGGTGCATGACCTTGTCTTTGAATATGAAGTAGTCATGGATTGGATGTCCCACTAGTTGATGGTACTTGCAGTACTTCGGGTCATCAAATCTTCCCGGCTCTTCAGGTCGTTTCATTTCAAGAAGTTCAATGAGATTCGCATTGAGCAGGTCATCAAAAATTCCGGAGACATTAGAGTCAAGGAAAGGGTGCTGCTTCTTTTGCATCTCTTTTAGAGTCAATTTTCTTTGCCTTTTTTCTTGAGGAGCTTCCTTCTTCTCTCCACTCATATTGCTTGACTTCCCTCGCAACTTGAAAGGAGTTGTATTCACTGCCATGGATTCTTTGGCCGGAGGTTTGGAAGAAGGTTTGCCCTCTCTCCTGGTTTCTTGCTTTTTCTTTAAACTTGTGGGACTCTTAGATAGGTGGCCCCTCGGCTCCACTTGTAGCCATTCTTAGTTCCATGTCATGAGCTTGAGTAGCTAGTTCTTCGAATGTTCTAGGTTGGATCCCTTGCAGTATGTATCAGAGACCCCAATGCATTCCTTGGATGCACATTTCGATTGTCGAAGTCTCGGACAATCTATCCTTGCAATTGAGGCTCAAATTTCTCCAGTGGTTGATATACTCAATGACCGGTTCTTCCTTCCATTGGTGCAAGTTTGTGAGCTCGATCATGCTGACTGTCTTTCTAGTGCTATAAAAGCGGTTGAGAAATTCTTGCTCCAATTGCCCAACGGGGTTGGCTTCCAAGTCAGTGTATCAGTCAAATGCATTCCCTTTCAAAGATCGGACGAATTGCTTCACGAGATGATCTCTGTAAGTCCCCGCATTATTGCATGTTTCGATGAAGTGAGCCACATGTTGTTTTGGATTGCCTTGTCATCAAACTGTTGAAATTTGGGAGGTTGATAGCCAACTGACATCTTCAAATTATCGACTCTTTGCGTGTAGGGCTTCGTGTAAGTCATAGACGATTTGGAGCCTCCATCGAGTTTGTCTTTGATAGTCCCCATGATGAACTCTTTCAGTTGGTCCACGGGAATCAGCCCTTCTAAGTAGACTTGCAACTCTTGTGTTGTGACTTCTCCCTTTCATTGGTTTGTTGCTTTTGGATGTTTCAGCTTCATCATGGCCCTCAACTTGTTTTCCGGCCACATGACTGACGTCAGTATTATCTATCTTGTTCATCAATTTGCTTATTTGAGAGTCTTGCTGTTGAATGTGCTTCGCTAGACCCTCTATGGCCCTCGTCAAGCTTGCAATTTTGTTCCTCCAAGGTTGTCGTATTTGTCACCATGACGGGAGCAACGCTTGATGTCGAGCGAGGAGTAGACAAAGAAGAGTCATCCTTTAGTCTCCGTCATCTTCATTAGTTTTGTTGAGATGGAGTAGATCCTTCTCAATAACTTCATGGAAAGTCATCTCAGGGTATGTTTGTAACTTTTTTGACATACTTCTGGTGATGATTCCGATACTGTCATTTGAACTTGAAGCAACAACTTTGAGCGCCGGAATCTTGTTCGCGGCCATGGCGAAACTTCAAAACTTTGACGAAGATATGAGAGCAGAGATGGTCCCACTGGGCGTGCCAGAAATTTGTAACGCAAATTTCGTATTTCTGAATTTATTGAAATAAGAAATATATTACAAATGATTTTTCAAATTTAATCAAATATCTTGTGGGTGCGAAATCTCTAGTTTAAGTCTCTGATTCTTCGCAATCTTCAATTTCGGCAACTTCGAAAGCGGCACTTGACGTTTTAATCCCCTTTGAGGTTGACTTAAATCTTCAATAACGTTAATCCAGGGTCTTTTGACTTATTCTCGGATCAAACGCTATAAACTTGAAGAAATTGACTTGAACTATCGGGTTTCTTGGTGGAATTGAAGCTTTGATCTTCCACCAAGGTGGATTTTTTGCTTTGATAACGTTAATCCGTGGGTCCTTTGACTTGTTCTCGAATTAAACGTTGGATTTGAATGATTTCCGCGACGAAAACCTTAAACTTTGCTTGAACGCCGCGGATTCTCCTTGATTTGTGTTTGAGAGGATTTTGAAGCTTCTTGAATGCTCTCTTGCTTGTGCTTTCAATTGTGTTTTCAATTGTGTAGATAACCTCTATTTATAGCTGTAGGGTAGAAGACTTTTCCATATTTACTTGATGAAACAACGCGATTTGATTGACCCTTCGTCATTTGCTTCCATATTTGCAAGATGCGATTTTATTTTCATATTGACTTGCACTTGCTTGATTTGGAATATTTGATCCACTTGCCAACAATATGAATTTGACACTTGGCATTATTTGATTGGCCGAAAAAATATATATTATTATCAATTAATTAACTATTTACTTTAGGAATTAAATTTAATTAAATTTTCAAAACATAAATAGAAATTAATATTTAATATGTCATTTTCCACGTGGCGCAATTTTATTGGGTACAAATTAATTTGTCTACACATGGTATAAATATAACAAAGAACTATTATATTTATAGAACCCAAATATTTATAGAGAGAGTAAATTGTGAAAGTTTACCTAGAATTATAGTTGTTTAAATTCTGAAAATTTGGAGAATAAAAGTGACATGAACAAAGTGAGAGGGTGATTCAGTGCATGGGTTATAATATGGGTTACGACTTTTCTTTGGCTTGAATTTGCAAATGATTGATTTTCTACTATTTATTAGGTTCACAACATTTATAATTGTCCTCTGTTCATGTACGGGGGATTCAATGATGAATCATATTAATTGATTTTGACTTATTGGAAGGAAAATCAACCAAATTTTTTTAGAAGGCTAATTAGGTAATTAGCTTTAAATTTTCAAAATCTCTATTATTCAAAGTAAATGGTATAGAAACACGTAGAAAGATGTTGACCATACTTTGATTAATCGCTTAATTGTATGCGTCAATGGTATAGATTTGTGAAGGCTATTCAATAAATTTAATGCCTTTTATTTTGCTTTAAATTTAAGGCCATTCAGTAATGACGTTGACCACATTGTAATGATTTGCTTAATTTATGCATCAATGGAATATACTTGTGAAGGCAAATACATCAATTTTTTGGAATGCTAACAATTTGCTAGATGGAAGCATAAAAAGATCGGATAAAATAATTACTCAAAGGATGAATAGAAATATTATAATTTCAATATTACGGGGTATCTATTAATTGTTATTGCAAAAAAATATATTAATATTTTGCGAATAAATATACAGTACTAAAAAGCATCATTGACTAAGTATCATTAAAAAAAATTAATTTGAAAATATTAAAAACTTCTCGTAGACGAAAAATTTTGACATTGAAATTTAAAAAATTCAATATGTTAGCTAATTATTGTTAAGTAAACAATGAGCTAAAAATTGAAGACATAAAAAAAAACTTAAATATGATTTAAATCATCTTAAAACTTGCCTTGAAATATACTCCATAATCATTAATCATTAATCATTAATACTATATATCTATTGTGAAATAAATATGAAAAACATCCTACATGGAAGAATAAACAAAAAGTAACTTGTCCACCTCTTCATCCACATAGGAAAGAGATGGACATATGGGATGGTATTCATTTTAAATAATATAATATGATTGATGTGAGAAGTTAAGTTTTGACCATGGGTAATCAACATTTGCCTTGATTTTACCTATAACGAAAGTATTTGTCATAGTGTTTTGTTGTAACTAATGTTTTGAGCTCACTTACAGCTATAGTTAATTAGTATTTACCATAATTTTTAACTTTTAACCACTGACCATTTTGGCACATGGTACCCGCACGCATAAATTTTTCTAAATGTAGATTTACGCAACATTATACTTGACCATTCGACCTATCATTCTACTTAGATCGCATTTTTGCCATCTCGAGTTTGAGCTGACTTAAACATCGGAGGGTCTTCGCCGGGAACGATCCCGGCTAGGCTCACGTTTGCTCTTTTCTCAGGTACCCTTACTTTCCAGGTGACAGGTGGAGATCTAACTTAGACGTCACCAAAGATCGCTACCCGCTACCCGCTACCCGAATCAGTTAAGCACAGACGTCATCAAGGATCGCTACCCGCCACCCGGATCAGTTGGCGCCGTCTGTGGGAACACTTTGAGAAGAGCACTTCAGATTCGAGATGGAAGGAGCATCAGGAGGCGAACAAACACCAGGCAACTTTAACGAACCCATTTCGCTACTTGGAGAGCAAATTCTTCAGATCACCAGAAACGAATTGCAAAGGATGATCGATGAAGCTGCTAGGAACACAACTAGAAACACCATAGTCGAATATGAGAGGCGAACCGCGACCCCGTGTGCGTATGATTTAATGAAACGTCAGTTATTCAAAGGAAAAGAGGTGGAAGGTGACCCGAATGAGGTGACTCGCAGAGGGATGCCTGAGAAAGGCACAAAAATAAAACTTTCGGACGAAACATCAAGTAAAAAAGGAAAAACCAGGAGAGAGCCTGGGATATCGAGGGCTGAGGTGGAGAACATGGGTCGCCAAATTGAGAGATTGGGGTCGCAGATTGATGAACTTAAGAGAAAAGGGGAGATCGTGGCGCAGAACAGAAACTCACCATTTTCAAACAAAATGTTGATCGAGGTCGTGGATCCCAGCTTTCGAATGCCCGATCTACCTAAATACGATGGAACCAAAGACCTACTGGAGCACATCGCAGCGTTTGAATTGGTAATGAACTTGTATGGTCAATCTGATTCTATTAACGCAAAACTTTATGTGACCACCTTGACAGGAAAGGCCCAAGAATGGTTCACCAACTTGCCGAGTGGGGCGATTGATTCATACAAACAGTTGATTCAGAAATTCACGTTCCACTTCGCAAGTAAGAAAAAACAGAAGAGGTCGGCTACCTACTTGTTCACCATAAGACAAGAGGAAGACGAGTCGTTGAAAAGTTTTGTAGGAAGATTCAATAATGAGACCTTAGAGGTCCAAGACCTCCGAATTGACATGATGATAAGCATCCTTATACATGGGTTGAAGAAAGGACCGTTCGCATCATCACTTGCAAGGGACCCACCTGAGGACGTAGAACAGTTGATGAAAATGGCGCAAAAATACATAGACGAGGAAGAGATGAATGCGGTGAAAGATGGTGGATGGGCGAGCAGAGGTCGCGATGCTGGTCGAGATCGCAGAAGAGACAGACGGATTCTTCAAAGAATGAAATCCCATGACCCTGAGCAAGAGCAGAGGAAAGAGAGAAGGG
The DNA here is from genome assembly GCA_034509735.1 of Sesamum alatum. Lineage (NCBI taxonomy): Eukaryota > Viridiplantae > Streptophyta > Magnoliopsida > Lamiales > Pedaliaceae > Sesamum > Sesamum alatum. The sequence continues at coordinate 3,778,835 of JACGWO010000012.1, read as the reverse complement.
AGAGATCGAGAAGCAAGTCAAGGACTAGGGAACGATTTCTCAAAAGAGAACATAGAGGAAAAAAGTGATGAGGCAGGTGATAACGCTTCTATGAAAGGAGTCGTTCATACAATTGCAGGACCTACTGGAGGAGACCCCGCGAGGTCGCGAAAGAGGTACGCCGGAAGCAACTGTTTTGAAAGAGAGTTTGAAGGTTGAGCAGGAAGAGAAGATCACCTCTAGCAGAAATGACTTGTCATTAGAGATGGAGTCGCAGAACGACCCAATGGTGATCAAGATGGACATAACAAATTTTTTGGTGCACAAGGTGTTAGTTGACAAGGGTTATGAGCCAAGGAGGAGAACGTCGATGGCAGTAGTGTCCACCTATCACCTGAAGAGGAAGATCCCAACAAGACATGGAATAGGCGAGGTGAGATACGACCAAAGGGAGACTAGGAAGTGTTACAACCTATCCTAAAAAAAGGTAGAGGTGATGACATAAAGACCAAAAGAAAGACAGTGCCTGTGCACCCGGTTAAGAAGATGGACACCGTAAACAAGTCTAAGCCCGAGTGGATAGAACCAGCAGGAGAGCATAAGACGATTCAACTGGTGCAAGGAGAAGCAAGTAAGACGACCAGAATTGGGCATATGACCTCAAGCTTGGAGACGATGGTGATCGAGCTTCTCAAGGAGAACACAAGTTCGACCAGTTAAATAGAAGAGGACGTTTGGGGTCAAGCGGAACAAGATCAGCAAGGTGGAGGTGAACAAATTGCTAGACGCCGGGGATGTGACAGGTGCAATACACCCAGTGATTATCAAACATGGTGATTGTGACAAAGGTATCAGGAAAGTGGCGAATGTGCACGGACTTCACGGACTTAAACAAAGTGTGCCCTACCTGCGACCTTGAAGCGACTTGTTGGTAAACTACTATAGCGGGCGCGTTGTTCAGCAGAATGGATGCATACCAAGGATACCACCAGATTTTCATGGCGGAATAAGATAGAGATAAGACGCCTTTCGTAATCGAAAATGGTATTTACTATTATAATGAAATTTGACGTGAAAAATGCAGGCGTTATCTACAAAAGAACGTACAGGCTGCAAGATCTAGAAGGAAAAACCTCCCGCGACCGCGGAACATCCATAACTTGGAAGAAATTTTACGCGTAGGCGTAGCATGCAATCAGGAAGCTAGATGGTCTGTGAAAGACCACTTTTTGTGCTAAGTCTCAAGACGCTTTTGGGTGACATTCGACCATAAAATAGATGGTCTGTGAAAGACCACTTTGGTGCTAAGTTTTGAGACGCTTTCGGAAGACACACGATCAGAAGGCAGATGGTCTGAAAAAGATAACTTTTTGTGCCAAGGCTCAAGACGCTTCTGGGTGACATGCAACTATAAAATAGATGGTCTGTGAAAGACCACTTTGGTGCTAAGTTTTGAGACGCTCGATCAGAAGGCAGATGGTCTGAAACAGACAACTTTTTTGTGCTAAGTTCTCAAGACGCTTGTGGGTGACAGGCGACCAGAAGATCAGTGAAAGATCTAGAATAGCAGGATCTGAAAAAGATCCCTTTTGTGATTAGCTAAAACTTTGAAAGTTTTCCAGGTGTAAGGATCTGTGAAAGATCATTTAAATAAAATCGGCCTACTTAATTTTATGTGTGCAGTCGTTTACTCCTGTAGGTTATGTGACATCATCAAAACTATCTGAAAAAGATCGTCTCAACTGATCTGTGAAAGATCACCTCAAAACGATCTGAAAAAAGATCACCTCAAATGATAACCTCAAAACGATTTGAAAAAGATCGTCTCAAGTGATCTTTGAAAGATCACCTCAAAACCACCTGAAAAAGATCGTCTCAAGTGATCTGTGAAAGATCATCTCAAAACGATCTGAAAAAGATCATCTCAAGTGATCTGTGAAAAATCACCTCAAAATGATCTGAAAAAGATCACCTCAAAAGATAATCTCAAAACGATCTGAAAAGATCATCTCAAGTTATATATGAAAGATCACCTCAAAATGATCTGAAAAATATCATCTCAAGTGATCTGTGAAAGATCACCTCAAAATGATCTGAAAAAGATCACCTCAAAAGATAATCTCAAAAAGATCTGAAAAGATCATCTCAAGTTATATATGAAAGATCACCTCAAAATGATCTGAAAAATATCATCTCAAGTGATCTGTGAAGATCACCTCCAAAGATAAATCTCAAAACGATCTGAAAAAGATCGTCTCAAGTGATCTGTGAAAGATCACCACAAAATGATCTAAAAAAGATCGTCTCAAGTGATCTGTGAAAGATCACTTCAAAATGATCTGAAAAAAATCACCTCAAAAGATAATCTCAAAACAATCTGAAAAAGATCGTCCCAAATGATCTTTAAGTGATCTGTGAAAGATCACCTTAAAACGATTGGAAAAGTTTATGTTCAAGGTTGCGTACCTCCCGCGAGATCGCGTACCTCCGGCAAGATCGCGTTATTATCTTAAAAAGATTTATCTTCAAGGTCGCGTACCTCCCCCGAGGTCGCGTTATCATTTGAAAAGAGATTTATCCTCAAAAAGGTCGCGTTCCTCCCATGAGGTCGCGTTATTATCTCAGAAAGATTTGTTCAAGTTAAACTCCGCTATGAGAGGTCAAGGTAGAAGGTTTTAGCAAAATGGGCAAATGACTTCTCAAGTTATCAGAAATGTGAAGATCGTTATAATAGCACGAAGACGCAACTGATCACATGATGTCTGTTCAACTTCTTCCAGTGCAATAACTTGCACTAAAAGAAGTGGGGGACTAATGATAGGGGTAGTACCCTGTATATGCTGAAAAGACATAAATAACCTTAAAAAGAGGTTAAAATTGCATATGGGCCTGATGACCCGCGTACAACACAGTCGGGTCGCTACCCGCGACCCGACCCGGATACGTGACCCGAAACCCGAACAAGAGGACCCAAGATCTAGACCCTTGGTCTTCTGACAGCTGAAGCCTTGAGATGACGCCACGTGGACCAGGCAAGTACACGCACTTGGCTCTATAAATACTCTTGTTCCACCACATTAATGGTAAGACATTTTTTATACCATTCGACCTATCATTCTACTTAGATCGCATTTTGCCATCTCGAGTTTGAGCTGACTTAAGCATCGGAGGGTCTTCACTGGGGACGATCCCGGCTAGACTCACGTTTGCTCTCTTCTCAGATACCCTTACTTTCCAAGTGACAGGTGGAGATGCTAACTTAGACGTCACCAAAGATCGCTACCCGCTACCCGGATCAATCAAGCACAGACGTCATCAAGGATCGCTATCCGCCACCCGGATCAGATTTCAAGGAAGAGTCCGCTAAGAATAAGGCCAGTCGAGCGTCCAACGCGACGGTCGAGGCTATTGTACTCACGAGGGATCATCCTCCATTGGGATGCACAAACGAAAATTGGTACGCTTTTTTTAAAAAAATATATATTATGAATAATTAATATTTACTTCAAAAATTAGATTGTTAATTACTTTTTTCTTTTGTTGCACTGGAGACACAGCTCTGTCGGCCGCCTAAGCAGGTGGAGCTCTTCTTCAAATGCTACAAGAAGAAAAACGACGAGAACTAGAGCGGCTCGAGGGCAGAGCAGGTGGCAATAGGTACAATGAAAACTCGTTTCAATTTTAGTTCTAATTAAATTTCTCTTCAGTTACTAATTAATTTTTTTGTTTCTCAGGAGATCTTCCAAAAGATGCTGGAGGACCAATAGGCCTGGCCAAAATCCTCCAGCTTCTTCAGCAGGCTCGGTGGACCTTACCGAGCAACAGCTCTGGGTCTTGACAGTTGGCGGCTAGAACAAGGGTCGTGTCTTTGGTCTGGGTATAAAGGTCGACACCTTGGCTGTGGGACCATCACAAAGGACCTCGACACAGACATCGACAATGTCACCAGCACACCCAGAGACATACGCCATTCAACTGGAGGATTAGGTCGCGAGGATAGAGGAGATGATGATGCATCTACCCATCCTTCCAATGGTCAATCCATCCCAACCTTCAACAAAGAACCTCGACATAGAGCACGACGCACATGAGGACGTTGAGGATGCGGAGCCCGGTTTAGATTAGACACCTTTTGTTTTAAGTTGTATTACAATATTATTTGTAAATTAATATATATTATATTATTAATTGTGTATTTAATATTAAATTATATTTTAATTTATTTAAATATTCTAAATTTAAGAATTTTTAAATAATTAAATTTTGTAACTTAAAATTCAAATAAAATATTATAATAAGTAATATTAAGTTACATTATCAAAATCAAAATATTAAGTGACACAATTTCACGATATATAAACATGAAAATCGCCATAAAAAAGTGTCTCCAAAAGAGGTACAAAAAACCCGTTCCAAAAGCTATGTAAATTTACAAATTTAACTATCTGAAAATATGTCGCAATAATTGTTGGCAATTCAGAAATTAATATTAAATTCAACAAAAATAGTGTTACACAACCCATTTCAAAATGCAAAAAAATAAAAAATTTAAAATAATATTGTTCGAAAAGCAGTTACAAAGTTCGTTCGAAAATCAATTTAGTAAATTTTGTATATCGGTCAACTTTTATAATGAATTCATTAAATCGTTACAAAAGCCGCTCCAAAATTCCTACGGCTTTATTAATTTCATTACAAGTTTTTCCAACTTCACCGGCACGAACTTGTAGGTTACTGTTACAAAACACGTTCCAAAAGTCAACGCCTCGTCCAAACTAATTTAAATCAGCTCTAATTTTTCCTTCCAAATTTTTTTTTGTAGTGAGATATATAACTTCTTTAGATCTCAAAAGCAAAACTTTAAAAAGAAAAAGAAGAAAGAACTTTGAAAATGACAAGTTGGAAAAAGAGTGTTCTCATTAATCAAACATTTTAGGAATATCTTTTGCTAAACATATGGGGAGAATTTTCTTTGTAATTTCCTGAAAAATTGTGATTCTTTCAATTATGTCTGCACATCATCTCAATCTCCTGATTTTAGCTCTTTGATATATAATTAACTTTTAAGGGGTTTGGTTAAATTTATTTAAAAAATTTATGAATTTTTATAATTTATTTATAGGATAATATGCTTTCCAAGTTTACAAATTATCAACTTTTGTTCTAAAAGTTTATATAACAATTCTTGAAATCATCCTCTCAAACACAAACATCCTCTCAATATGATAATTGATTAATTTCGTAATCAATATGATACTTGATAAATAATGGAGAGTTTGTTAAGATCTTAAAATTAGATTGTAAACTCGATTTTTTGTTCCCTTAAAAGGGTTTATGATCCTAACATTTCTAACATTATAAACCCTTATTTTTTTTTTATCAAAGTTTGAAAAAATATTGTACGTGTTTGGGAGTACTTTCGAAGTATAAACTTATTTATAAAATGTACTTTGGTATTAATAACATGTGTTTGGTAAAAAAAATTCAATAACTTTAAAAAAAATACTCAAACCAAGTTGATCGAATTCAATTAATTATAATTATATTATAAATATATTATAATTATCATGTAATTAGTTTTAATTTGATCAAACCTGATCCGACTCACTTGTAAGCTGAACACTTTTACGCAGGGTTGGAAACTCTCTCCTTCAAAGTCCAGCCTATGGGCTTGATTCGAAGTCTACATTAATTACTAGGCCCATTGATGCTTCACTTGGCCAGATTTTTAAAGTTATTGGGTCTAAACGTCCAATAATTTAATGGTATTCTTGTTTTTAATAAATCGATTATAGTTATATTATAAATTTAAATTAATAATTGATATATTAATTATATATATAGGGTAAATTATAGGTTTATTTATTTATTTAATATTAAGAAAATAAAAAATAACAAAAATAAATATAATATAGGGAAAAAAAATTTGGTCCTTTAACTTTGCCACCAATTAATTTTAGTCCTCTAACTTTCACAGTTATCAATTTAAAGCTATTAATTTGCAAAAATGTGTCAATTTGGACCGATTTAGGGTTTTCTTGCTAATTTTCCGTTCAATTGGGAAATTTTCACCGGAAAAGGCTGATATGGTTAAAAAGACCGGCAACCCATCCACATGTATATCCACGTGGATATTTTATTTATTTATGCACTTACGTGGCAATGACCTGGCACTAACGGGCAGAAAAAGAAAAAGAAGACTGAAGGACACACATCCCTAATTCATTCGAACCCTTTCCCCCAAAATCTGCAGCCCTAATTTCTATCCCTTCCCCACGATTTGAGTTTATTCTTGCGAGAGGAGGCTACGAAAGGAGCGCAAAGATGGTGGTGATGCGTGAGCCATCCCTCAATGGCGATCCTCCCCCCGATTACGGTAAGATGCTGGTCCCATTTTCTGTTTTTCGTTCACTTTAAGTTATATATTTGTCCCCCGTTGTGAATGGGTTTGTATTTTAGTAGCTTTAGTGTTGTGGTCCCCTGTGTTGGAATGTGTTTGTATTTGCTGGAGTGCAAGGTTGAATTTATTAAGTGCAAGTTTGAATTTTTTAATACCAGTTTTCTGGAAATTCATGTGCTGCTATGTACAATGTTTTGTAATTTATGAGCATGTGGTCCCTTATTGTATGCGTTTTTCTCATAATGTGGTCCCTTGGCTGAATGTTGGCTTTTTTTATTACAATTTTTGTGCACTTTGTAACACTTTTTCTTTTTGTTGTTGTTTGTCTGTTCTTCCACTTTTTGTTTTTTATTTTATTTTCTTTTCCCAGCCATAAATAGTGGGCTCCTTACAATGACTATTAATTATGGGGGGAGTGTGACAACAACAGGATATGTGGGAGGGCAAACATATAAATTTGACCACGTAGACTACAAAGTTGTGGGGCTTGGGACTTTGAATGAGGTTAGCAAATATGTGGGAATTAGAGGGCAGAATGCATTTTTCATAAAAGAAGAAAAAATTATGAAAGAAATCACCTCAACTACAGCTCTACAAGAATTCTTTGTCAAATTTCATCATATGAAGGAGGTTCATATATATATAAATGGGGAGATATTGGCTGAGGAGGGTGATGTGTCTGATAGGGATGAAGTTGTGAGGGGTCTGAATGATTATAAGTCTTCTTCAAGGGGTGAATCATTTGATGATTCAGACAGTGAATATGAATATAAAATGGATGAAGATAAGGATGAAGAGGGTAATGTGGGAGCTGAAAATGATGACCTGGTGTTTGAAGGGGAGGAGTTAGTAGAGAATGTGGTGAAAGAGACAGATGGGAACAACAAGGGTAAGGAAAGGGTTGAAGAATCTGATGCAGAAGGCCTAAGAGTTGAGGATACTGAATTTGAGGACTTGTCTGGGGATGAGAACATAGTTTGGAGTGATGATGAATTGAACTCCAATAAGGGTTCTGATGCAGATGAGGAAAAGGGAGAATCATTCCCTGTATTTAACCCATCTTGCATATTTGACCCTCATTTTGAGTTGGGAATGATCTTCAGCACTAAAGAAGAATTCAGAACTGCAATCCAGTCACATGCAATTAAAACCAAAAGGAACATAAAGTTTACTAAAAATGACAGAAAAAGAGTGCATGCAAAGTGCTTTGACAAAGATTGTCAATGGAGAATACATGCTTGTGGATTGAAAGGTGAATGCACCTTTCAGATCAGGGATTATGTCCCTGAACACACATGTAATATCTCATTTAATGTCAGAAACATGAAATCAAGTTGGTTGTCCAAGAAATACATGCATAAGTTCAAAAGTGATCCTAAAAGAGGGGTTAAAGGATTCAGAATTGATGCCATAAAAGATGTAAGGGTCAATATATCTAGGAATCAAGCTGCAAGAGCAAGGAGACTTGCATTGCTAATGCTTGAAGGCAGCCCCAGTGCTCAATATGCATTGTTGTGGGATTATGCTGATGAAATTAAAAGAAGTAATCCAGGATCAACTGTGATTTTGGGCACTAATGATTCTGGTGGGGTAAGTATGTTTGACAGATTTTATGTATGTCTGAATGCACTGAGAATGAATTTTTGGCTGGGTGTAGACCAGTAATCTGTGTGGATGGGTGTCACCTTAAGGGGCCACTTGGGGGAGTGTTATTGGCTGCTGTTGGTATTGACCCTAACAACAATTTTTTCCCCATTTGTTATGCTGTGGTGATGAGGGAGAACAGAGAGATATGGGATTGGTTTTTAACTTTGTTGAAAATGGATTTGCACATTGAAGAAAATTCTAAGTACACCTTCATGTCAGATAAACAGAAAGGACTTGTGGGTGCTTTGCAAGAATTGTTTCCTAACGCAGAACATAGGTTTTGTGTTAGACACCTCCACTCAAATTTTAAACTTTTTGGTTTTAGAGGATTGGCCTTCAAAAATGGCTTGTGGAAAGCTGCCAGGGCTACAACAGTTAATCAATTTAATCAAAGGATGCAACAATTGAATGACTTGGATGAAGGGGCTTATGCATGGTTTAATGACAAACATCCAAAAGAATGGAGCAGATCCCACTTTTCTACTTATCCTAGATGTGATATTCTGTTAAATAATGCATGTGAATGCTTCAATAGCAACATTCTAGAAGCAAGGGACAAACCAATACTGTCAATGCTTGAATGGCTAATGGAATATCTAATGAAAAGACTTCAAGTGAACAGAGACAGGGCACTGAAAAGATGGAAGAGGACATTGTGTCCTAAAATTCAGAAGATTATTGATAAGAACATTGAAAAACTTGGTGATTGCATTCCCATTAAGTCTGATGATAAGCATTATCAAATCACTTGTTTTGATGGAACACAATATAGTGTTGATCTTGAGAATGGGACATGTGGTTGTAGAAAATGGGATCTGAGTGGGATACCCTGTAAACATGCTGTGAGTGCCATTTTTTGTCAAGGAGAGAACATAGAAAACTACACACACCAATGTTACAGGGTGCAAACATATATGAAGGCCTATCACCATGCCATAATGCCAATCAATGGCAGACAAGAGTGGAAGAAGAGTGCATTCAGTCCACCATTGCCCCCAAAGACTGTTAAGAGGGTGGGCAGGCCTCCCAAATCAAGGAGACTTGAAGTTGATGAGCCAATGCTAAAAAGGAGGAAAAGAAGAAGTGGTCCAATCATGAAGGAAGGGGCATCCAAAATCAAAAGGCAACAAAGTACAGTGAAGTGTGGAAAATGTGGTATTCAGGGTCACAATGCTAGGGGTTGTCCTAGCAAATCAGTGTCAAATGACCCTATCCCTCCACAGAAACTGCAGGTATACATATTTGACACATTCTATTTGAGTTTGAAAAACAGATTAACTAATCTATTTTTATTGTTCTTGACAGGTAAGAAGAAAAGGAATCCAAGGTCACAATGTGTCAAATGAGCCTATTCCAGATGCCTCAAGCCAAGTCCCTCCAAGTGTTGCACCACAGAAACTGCAGGTATACATCCATATATTTTCATTATGTTTGTTGAGTGTTGCACCACAACTCATTATCTGTTTTTATTGTTCTTGACAGGTATGAAGTAAATGTAGGGCAGCCATTGAAGAACCAGATGTGGTAATCCACAAGAGAACAAGAAGTGTAAGAACTCAATTTTTAATTCCAACAGTTTACCTTGGTATCTTTGCTATTTCAATTACACATTCTATTTCAATTATAGGGGCATGTCCCAGCTGCACCCCTTTTGATTAGAAAACTGAAGAACAAAAGGGCTCCACAGCAAGCTGCAACTGCACCTACTATGTTTGCACAATTCCAACAGTGCCAAAAGGGGGTAAAACTTCAAGAACCAGCTCCTTTTGTCAATACTGAAAGAGGTGGAATGTCAACAAATGAGCAAGGGAGTTCAGGATCAACCCCTTCCATTGTTAAAGGAGGGAAAAGATTTGTCACTATGGCTAATCTTTCAAATGCTGTAAATCAGTTGAACAAGGGAAAGTAGAAGATGTGAAGCAGTAGTTGTTGCAGTAGGAAATGTTCTTTTGGTGTATGCTATGTGTTGGTTTAGAAACAATATCCCATATTTTTTGCTCTAGTGTAGGCAGCAGGCAAACACTAACAATATGCCACATTTTTTGGCTCTTTTTTGCACTAGTTTTGGCAGTAGGCAGCAGGAAAACTGAACACACTAACAATATGCCACATTTTTTGGCTCTTTTTGGCACTAGTTTTTGCAGTAGGCAGCAGGATAACTGAACCAATGCAATGCATCTACTCTTTATGTTTTATGTCAATTGTTGGTGTATGTGTTCTATTTTATTTATCTTGTGTTGGTGCTTGTATTTTCTGCAAACAGTGAGCATTTGTTGACAAAATAACAAGAAAAGAGTACAAAGCAGTACAGAAATAACACCAATCCATCAATATTTCTTATACAAAACAGTACATAAATAACAAAACAACCAAAAGAAATAGAGCAACAATTTTCCATTTTCTACATAGCCTCTTTATTTTAACAAGGTCCTCCTCAACCTTCTTCAATTCTTCAATCTGTCGTTCATACCGGGAACATTTTGCTAGCAATCCAGGGATCACAATCTTGGCCCGTGCACACATGGGTGGATCTTCCCAAGCAAAAAATCTACACCCTTCTCTCTACACAAGAGCTCGAAAAGGGCAAAAATTTTCAGAAAATCTTCCAAGAAAACCGAAAATAGAAGAAAAAAAGTGAGAGAAATTACCTTGTAATCTTTGCAAGAATGGAACCTCCTTCCTGGGTTCTCGTTTGTCCAAGAAGTCCTCACCAATGCTCTCTGCCCACAGTAGCAGAAAAGTGGCCCTTCCATGGTTGACATGTTGAAAACGGGTAGGAGGGGAAGAAGACAAGTATGGAGGTGAAATGAAAGGAAAATATGGAGAAATGGCCCTTTTTGTTAGTTGGGAAATAAGTTTGGAGGGAAAACTAACATTTTTCCCTCCAAAAAGGTTCAAGTCAAATGCCATGTCAACCAATAGTACCACATGGGAGTAAAATCCCCCAAATTAAATAGCATGTGCCTTGCACATGCTATTTACCGGCAACATTTGCCAGAAAAGTACGCCGAAGGACGACATTGACACATTTTTGCAAATTAATGGCTTTAAATTGATAACTATGAAAGTTAGAGGACTAAAATTAATTGGTGGCAAAGTTAAAGGACCAAAAAAAAAATTTCCCTATAATATAATATATATAACATAATTGGTAAAAGTCGAACTCTCTGAGTTCAACTTTTACCGAAATTTTATTTTATTTTTTAAATTCTTGAAGTCGAACTCCTTGAGTTCGACTCGAACTCAAGGAGTTCGACTTCAATCATATAAAGTCGAACTCTGAGGGTTCGACTTCTACTTTTTTTTTTAATTTATTATTATTATTATTATTATTATTATTATTATTATTATTATTATTATTATTATTATTATTATTATTAAGCCTACTACGCATATAAATGTAAAAAAAATAATTACATCAAAACAATTATATTTCAATTAAAAAATATAATTTTAAAAATTAATTATAATCATTACAATTCTTAAAAATGACCGCCCGTCCCACAAGTGCGTCGGTGCCGTTGGCGTCGAGGTCTTCTTATTTCTTCATCTATATTTTGTATTGGTTCATCTTCAACATTATCATCATTATCTGCATTCATATGCAACCGACTTGATGATGTTGCAGAACTAGACTCTCCATAATCACGATATGCACCAAATGCTGGAAATGGAATTGGTGAGATGTTATATTCTGGTGCATATGTTTGACTCGTGTCAAGCCCAAGGTCAAGATCAACCTGTCCATAATAAGGTTGTTGGCTTGGCATGTATGAAGCTGAATCAAACCAATCACTTTGTTGGGGCGGTTGAGGAACGTAGCAATCTTCATATACATTTAGAGGTGTATGCACTGTGGATGGACCAGCTATATCTGTCCTAATAGTATCATCACCTCTAAGTGAACTTGTAGACATTCTACTACTGCTTCTCCTTTGTCTGTGGGACGTAGACGGAGCATTATCATGTGGCGTTGCTTGTTGTTCGGGCTGATTATCCCCAAAAAATGAGAAAGTATTTCACGAAGTTCAATCATTCCGATAATAAACCGCTGATGCATTTGCAAAGCTCACGTGCTCTACGGGAAATGTTATGGAGGTTGAATTCCCGACTGTCTGTACCCTGTGGAATGTCTTGCCTCATTCCGAATTGACGAAGTACCCGTTCGGGATGATGCATTTCAACAATGGCATAAAATATTAGGGGACATATTGATGTCCACAACTGGGGGTTGAACTCATCTAAGTAGGCTAGAATGTTCTCCAAATTCATGTCGTACGGCCGCCAAAGAAATCGAAATAAAAGCAAATATGTTAAATTAGTGGATAATTAATATTCATAAATAAATATGCATAATAATGAGTCTTGTTTACCTGATCAGCCGTCATGCTATCTAGCATATCTCTAAATACCCGGACAGTCCACCATACAGTGCGGGTGAAGTTGTGTTTTTTGTTCCACGTTGCACCATACGGTGGTATTGGAAAGAGCCGATTATTATAAGTTTGTATTGGCCCCATCGTTACACGTTCATCACCAAGACCGGGTGTTATTGGTGTGATACGCGACCAAGCCCAAATCTGTAAAATAATAAGCTTGTGTCAAAAATAAAATATTGCAATAAGTTAGTTAATGAGAAATATAAATATTTAATTTTACCTGCAGTAACTGCAACGGGCCACCAATTTGTCATTCTTTTTGGATCCTGCATCAGGCTTTCCAATCTTAGAAATATATATTGAAAAAGAACATCAATACCCATCACAACCATCAAATATGTTTAGCCAACCTTGGGGCGACTACATATCACTTTTAGCCAATGAAGGTCTACCTTCTTCCTCGAACCGTGATTTTTTAGCCGGTCCTTCCGATGGTAATTTTTTTGCAGGTCCATCTGGTGGTGATTTTTTTGGGAGTGCTTCAAATTACAGCGTATATGACTCAACACCTGACGTGGTTGCTGTTATACAAGGCCTGGAAAACATTGGAATTCAACCCGGGGCAACCCATTCACGGAGCAACAACGAGCCAGTGTTCGAAGAAGACCCTGAAGAGGATCATGAAGAAGATCCTCAAGCTGATAGTTTCGCTGATTTTTCAGATCATATGTCTGAACCAGATGAAGATGCATTTCCAATACCACCGAGGATCCTGAGAACGAGGCTGACATAAATGACATGGCTGAAACATTTGCAACCCACTCTCAAGGTATGTCACCAACCAATGAACCGTCTATGCCAAATAACACTAATGAGGAAATGTTTTACCGTTCCATACCATTTTTTGATCGTACATTCCCGGAGATACCTGCTGACTCCATTGATGGTTCCGTCAAAGTATGCGAAATTTTATGATGCTAATGAAGGGAGACTTGATGTGGGAATGATTTTTAAAAATAAAGATCATTTAATAAGAGCGGTGAAAGATCACTTGATACGACATGGACGGCGTGAGTATGTGGTACTTGAGAGTACCACAAAAAATGGAAGGTCCTCTTTAAACATAGCACCCCAGGTACGTATCAATAATGTATAATCGTCTATCACAATTTTATTAGAAAGTGTATTCATCTTTTTTTTTTCACGTTCCAGATGTATGGTGTAGATGGGAGCTACGTGGAATAATAAAACTGAGAACGGGCCGTTGAAAAATAACAAAATATAAGGGGGACCACACATGTGTTATTAACGATATGTCCCTCGAACACTGCAACTTAGACAGAAGGTACATTGCTTCTTTATTATTAGGGCAGGTAAAATGCGACCCCTCATATGGAATAAAGCATGTCATACAAACTGTGAAGGACCACACAGAGTTCGACATAACATACCAAAAGGCATGGTACAGTTTGAAGATGGCCCGTGAAACCGTTTATGGCACATGGGAGAGTTCAGTTCGAAAGCTACCAAACTTCATGGGAGCTCTCCAAAAGTATAATGAAGGGACGATTGTTGAATGGGAACATAAATACTTTCAGCGGTCAAGCAATGCATACGTGATAAAATACGTCTTCTGGGCATTCAAATCGTGTATCGATGGGTTCCAATACTGCCGCAATGTCATCAGTGTCGATGGAACACATTTATACACAAAGTACAAGTACAAAATGTTGATTGCAGCTGCCATGGATGGGAATCAACAGGTACTTCCTCTTGCGTTTGCTATTGTCGATGAAGAATCCGAAGCATCTTGGACTTGGTTTCTTCAAATGTTGAGCAAACATATTATAAGAGGACGGTCTGGGATGTGTCTTATTTCTGACCGTAATGCGGGTCTCATCAGAGCAGTGAAAAAAATTCCAGATTTTGTGCCACCACAGGGAGTGCACAGATATTGCTTGCGGCACGTATGTTCTAATTTCAACAGTCGTCACAAGAATGTCGAACTGAAGGACCTTTGTTGGAGATCTGGTTCTGAATATCAAATCAGCAAGTTCAATCGAACAATGAACGAGATAAAGGTTCACAAATTAGAAGCGTTTGTGTACTTAGAGAATATTGAGAAGGAAAAATGGACAGCTCTCACGATGGCGGATGGCGGTGCGGAATTCTCACAACCAACATGTCAGAGTGCATCAATGGAGTTCTGAAAGGGGCTCGTCGATTGCTTGTGACTGCAATAGTGGAAATAACATTTGCTCGTTCAGTCCACTATTTTCGTGAGAGGATGGCCAAAAGTGGTGTCATGTTAAGCAACAACCAACTATGGACGGACTTTGCAGACAAATTGTTCCAACGTTGGTTCGAAAAAAGTGTTGAACATGCTGTGACGAGATACAACCAGCACCAACAGTCTGCCTCCGTTGTGACAAAACGTCAGACTGGACATGGATTCAACACTCACGTCGTCTAAATTGCCACACGAGAATGTTCATGTGGCAAATGGAGTCAATTCGGCATCCCGTGCTCGCATGCTCAAAAGGTATGCGCTGCATATAGAATTAGTGCTCCATCAATGGTGAAGGACTATTATGATATAATGGCTTACAGGAGAACATATTCTAAGTCTTTTCATCCTTTGATGGTGGAAGATTATTGGGATGTTCCACAATTTGAGTTGGTCCATGACACTACTTTGCGTGGCATCATTCATCGTGATAGAAGCCAAACCACACGTATTCCTAACGAGATGGATTGGGCACAAACGCGAGATAGACAACAATACCAACAAAGGGAGGGCCATTCAAGACAAACTGATGCGTCGGTGAGGGGTCGTAGAAGACAATAATAATTTTAAGAATTGTAATTATTATAAATAATTTCTAAAATTTTATTCTTTGATTTAATATAATTTTTTTAATGTAATTATATTTTTTGTGTTAATGAATATTTTTTATTGTATATTTATTTTAAATATATGCAGACTAAATAATAATAATAATAGTAATAATAAAATTAAAAAAAAGAAAAAAGTTGAATATACGCAAAAATAATAATAATAATAATAATAATAATAATAATAATAATAATAAATTTATAAAAAAAAAAGTAGAAGTCGAACTCCTTGAGTTCGACTTCAAGAATTTAAAAAAAATATATTATATTATATTTATTTTTGTTATTTTTTATTTTCTTAATATTAAATAAATAAATAAGCCGTAAATTATATTGACACCTCTTGAGGTTAGGTTCAATTACATTGACATCTCCTATCTTTTATGAAATTACAGTTACACCCCCTGAGGGGTGTTAGTGTAATATTTTTTAGGGTGTATTAATGTAAGCTTTGCCTTTGAATAGGGGGTAGTTGTAATACAATTACAACCTCAGGGGGTGTAGCAGTAATTTCACAAAAGACAAGGGGTGTTTGCGTAATTGAGCCTAACCTCAGGAGGTGTCACTGTAATTTACCCTTATTAATATCAAATATTTATAATTAACCAACAATTAGGGTAAATTACAATCAGGCTAAACATCACTTTTGGTCCCTAAACTATGTCACTTATCAACTTTTGGTCCCTCATGTATCCTGCTCATCATATTTGGTCCCTCAAGTTTAAAAATTTCATAATTTTTGGTCTCTCCGTTAAATTTTCTGTTAAAATTAACGAAATTCTTAAAAATAAATAAATAAAGGGAAAATTAATTTTTTAGTCGGCTAAGTATGCCCAATATTAAATTTAGTCCGGTAACTATACCCATTTTTTTCTAAGTCCAGTAACTTGCAAAATTGATGAGATTTAGTCCTCCGGTGGTCGAATTTTGATTTCTTGGCCGGAAATATTACATGGCATGTCAACTGGACATATTTTGAAAATTTCTAAGCCTATGTGGCAATTGAAATAAGGTGGATTTTAATTTGAATGCCACCTAATACATGTGGTTGTACAAGTGACAACTAATACATGTGGTTGTACACGTATATAAGTTGTCGTAAATTAACCAAATAGTTGTCACATGTGCATTTTTCGGCTGATTTTCAAAATATCGCCGAAAAATTGAGTAAAAAACCCTAATTCGGACTAAATCTCATCAATTTTGCAAGTTACTGGACTTAAAAAAAATGGGCATAGTTACCGGACTAAAATTAATATTAGGCATACTTAGCAGACTAAAAAAATAATTTTTTCATAAATAAAATCGCATTTGTGCTCAAGGGAGCTCGAACTTGAGTTTTAAGTATAACAAAACAAATCCTATACCATTAGGCCAAGTTTGTTACATGATTTTTTGCTCACCCGAAATATAGCTATCACTGAAGTATGCTGTAGCAACCCCAAGTTTGCTTCTTAGTTTTTTAGTCTCCCAAATTTTACAAAACGTATCTAAAGTTACTTCAACAACCCAAGTTTCACTATGCAAAGGTCGATCTTAATTAGCCCTTTAACTCCCAAATTTTACAAAATAAAGTGTTGTATTAAATACTTTTTTAGGTTTATATGACGACATCAAATCTTATTTTAAATATAAAATTTTTAAATATTTATTAAATATGACATGGCAGTTGATAAAATGTTAAGAATACCAATTTCATAATTAATATGACTAAAATCAAATAATGTTGTCAATACGTCTAAAAAAAATTGTAATCCTTTATTTTATTTTAAAAGCTTATAAATTCATAATATTTATTCCTGTCTCATAAGTTCATGTTCTAAAAGTTTTTACCAAATGCCCTATAAACTTATAATATGTTTTAAATTTATATAAACACCATCCAAATATTAAGTTGTACCAATTTAGAATTTGTGTTGACACTGACTTGTTATTATCTGAAATGCTTTTATATGGACAGTCTATTTTGATAAACAAAAATAAAAAGGAAATACAACAAGAATTAGAAAACAATATTGTATCATTTGAAACGAATTTAATAATTTATTTTATTAAGATTATACTTATTATTAAGAAAGAGCAATAATTTGGTGTCTCTCAATTTTGGTATGTTAATTTTTATTTTTAGTTTAAAATTTATTTATTTATTTTGTTTTTCCACTTTCCATGTTGAAGTGATGTCTAAAATTTGGGACCTTAGAAACAAAAAAGAAGTAGGCTTAGCCTAGTGGTATGAAGTTTGTTTCGTTTTACTTAAAGACCCAAGTTTGAGTCTCTTTGAGCACAATTTTTTTTTTAAGAATTTCGTTAATTTTAATAAAAAATTTAACGTAGGGACCAAAAATGGGGGAATCTTTAAATTTGAGGGATCAAATTTGATTAACAGGATACATGAGAGACCAAAAGTAGATAAGTGGTATAGTTTAGGGACCAAAAGTGATGTTTATCTATTACAATCACCTCCTCTGATTTGACATAATTATAAATATCTCATCGTTGTTTAGGAAATTACAAATACCCCTTGACTTTAACGTCCATCTAAAAACGAGACTATTTCGTTAAGTTTTCATCCAACTTTTGTAATATGCTAAAAATTTCCTTTTGAACTACAAGTTATAATTTTATATATCTTTTAGAATTTTTTAAAATATTTTTATGGGTTAATATTCTTAATGGATTATTTATTTTATCCAGCCTCAGTTTTTTTAATATATTTTTCTGTTAATTACTCCTAGACCCCCTCTAAAAATGCAAAATTATACTTTTCCTCAAAAAAGTTTTAAAATTACACTTACACCCCTCTAAAGATTCTTCGTTTACAGCTGACCTCCTTCCGTTAGAGTTTGAAGGAAAAATGTTTAAGTTAACAAAACAAATTACATAAATTTTTAATTTTGCCAATCAATTAACATTCTCATATATATTTTTGTACTTATGAAAAGATAAATGTAATGTATATATATGCAGTGATGTTAACATTATTTAAGGGTAAATTACAATGTCACCCCCTGAGGTTAGGCTCAACTACACAAGCACCCCCTGTCTTTGGCAAAATTACAACTACTCCACCTGAGGTTGTAATTGTATTACAACTATATCCCCTATTCAAAGTCAAAGCTTACACTAATACACCCTGAAAAATATTACATTAACACCCCTCAGGAGGTGTAGCTGTAATTTCACAAAAGACAGGGGGTGTTTGTGTAATTGGGCCTAATCTAAGGGGGGCATCAATGTAATTTACCCTTATTTTAATTTTTCTTTATAAGTACATAATTATACATGAGAATGTTCAATGAGGGGTAATTAAAAACTTTTGTAATTTATTTTGCTAACATCAACATTCTTCGTCCAAATTCTAACGAAACGGGGTCAAGTGTAAATAGATAAATTTCAGAGGGGGTGTAAGTATAATTTCAAAACTTCTTTAGGGAAAGTATAATTTTGCATTCTCAGAGGGGGTCTAGGGTGTAATAAAGCCTATATTTTTTCAAATATTTTATTAAAAATAAATAATTTAATAATGGTAAAGTAGTACTTTTCACATCTTTATCTAGGGACTACATAATTATTTTTAATTTGAGAGAAGTATTTGTAATTTTTCAAATAACAATGAAGTATTTATAATTATGCCAAATCTTTAGGGATGTAGTTGTAATATACCCCAACAACTATTATTAAAGTCAATAAATACTCACACATTTGTGCTCTTCGAACCCATAACTTTATTATCAATGGGCCTCGATATTGTCACATTGGCATATTGATAGTCCAACCCTAAGAAACATAGTTATTCTAATTTTTTCAAGGCTATTTTGGATTAATGGATTGAAATTAAAGATCTTAAATTTTGAGTACTAGATCATTTAGACTTGCTTGAATATTTTTCTATATTATAAATAATTTTAAATTCAACTCCCATTCTGATCATAGTTTTTAAAAGTCAAATCTCGTTGTTAGTCCCCTATTTCTTGTTTTTGTTTTACTTTAATATCTCATATTTCAAATGCACTTTAGCATGTAACACCCCCTCGATAATTACAGTCCGTCTTATAAGAAATCCACATTTAACCTAATAAGATAAACCATATTTTTCTCAAATATAATATCGAGACATCATGGAATGACATGCGTCATCGAAATATTGTATTTAATCATCAATTCTAGTATTTATAAATATAAGGAAATGGAAAGGTGCAGTTCCTAGTTATTACAAAACTTAGGATACAAATCGACTGAAAGCCTTATACATACGGAATTATGCAACTACAGCTCCCAACTCAAGATATCACTGTTGACCCACCCAGTAATATTGCTAATCGGCTTATGATTCACCCTTCGGCTAATCATTGTGACTTATTTCCTGAAAAATATTTGGCAAGGGATAAGCTGCCTACTCAATAAGTATAGCCAATCAGCCTATATACACGTATAGATACCCCCCATGTCACAAACCAACGAATATTCAATATATATATATATATGTAATCACAATAAAGTCATAAAGTAATCAATGCCACGATCATGCATTAATACACAATACAATATCTAAAGTCATAGTTTTATATTCTTAGGACCCTGCTTACTCTAATTGGAGTGCATCAGTCAATGGTTCTGTCGGCTATTATCATCTCAATCCATGTCATATCATATACAGCACAGGATACCAGTCGAATGTGATATCCTCACACTATCTGAGTGTGTAGCAATATCAGCACAGAAGATCACAACGAACATGGCATCCCCACACCACCCCAGTGTGTAGCTATCAGCACAGGATATTCCCCGCTATCCGGAATATCCCGGTACCCTACGCGCCATGGTACCTAGCTTATATTCATTTTTCTCATCACACATCGTCAAGCACATCGCCATCAATCACATCATCACAAACTATTGACTATGCTCCCCAACTAGGTAAGTCATCTCTTTATCACAATTTAACGATATACTCATAATTGACTTCTTCGTTCAACTCCATGCAACAATCGAATGTAATATAAGGCTATCATTATAATACATAAATAATCACAAATAAACACTTAACGCCAACTTCATAAAATAACCACTTAATCCAAATAAGCATTTACAAGTACCAATAAGGTTTACAACCAACAAGTACACCCCTATAGACTTATATATATATATATATATATCCAATTAACTATACTTACCTCGATCTCAAAACGGTTATGCTAATAGAATGAGCTGATTAATCTTCTACTTTATCCCCGTATCCTATATAGGTTATAATAGGCATAATCAATATATCGTAAATTTCCGAATGAAATTTCTAAATAATATTCTTATATTTAATACCAATCCTTTAATATTTAATTTATATTGAAATTTAACCCTTCGTTCATTCCTCGTCTAAACAATTAGACATTATAAGATTTCCCGATATATATATATATATATATAATTTATCAATTAACTCCTAAGAGTTGATTTCATCAAACTCCTCTTATTTTTATAAATATTGTTCTCTATAATACTCCTAAATGAAATTATTACAAAAATCTCATATTCCATTTTAATAAATACAATATTTCTCAAATATAATTTCCAAATATATTTCAAACATAATTTTCTACTATCCCTATTAATTTTTACCAATTCTTCACAATTATAATAATTATTCGGACCTAGTATATATATAATTATGTATTTGGTCAATAAATCCGATAAATTTTGGATAATCCATTATAACAACGACTAAATTTAATATATTAAATAAAATTTAATTTATTGGCTAGAATACCCCCGTTCCAATTAAATATATCCCCGATCACTAATTTATATATATACTAAATTTAATAAATTTTCTAATTAAATAGTAAATCGGATAGTACAAGGTATATTTAATAAATGTTGTAACCAAAAAATATAATTATATAAATTAATAATAATTTTTTAAATTAAAATTTTACCTGGAGGATCGCCGAAGCCTATTTGCTTTTTAATCTATGTGTGTGTTATTGTGTGTTTTGTGTAAAGTGTGTGTTTGCTTTCTTTTTCTCTTTTTGTAATATATACATATATATATATATATTTGTTGTAGAGATAAATTTTTGGGAGGGGCGGTCCTCCAATTAGTAATCGCCCTTTTTTTTTTAATAATTTTTATTAAAATTACAATTTAGTCCTCAACTACATTATATATATAAATTGACCACAAATATCTATAAAGTTTCAATTTAGCCCCTTCAAGTTTTAATATATTTAAAATTTCTACTTATAACTTATAATTAAATTTATATTTTTTTAATAATTACCAATTAGCCTCTCAATGAAGTATAAAAATTTATGGACATGACATTAGCAGTTCCTCATCTTTCAAATTTATCCTAATGAAATCCTTGAACGGAATCTAAATTATAAAGGACGGATTATTCACTTAAAAGGGTAAAATTGGAAATTTCCAAATTCCTATATTATTCTTTCATAAAATACCTCCCTAACGTATTATAATCTTATTTGCATGAAAAAAATACATAAAATTCCACAAAGTCACAAGACTTGTATAAAATAAATGTCACTGCAATCGTGGAGCAATTAGGATTTATTTGACGAAGAGGTTGCAATAAGAGAGAATACATCACAAAGTATCTAGGCTCACTCTATCCAAAAGTGCAAAAAATGTTGAAAAATTTTAAAGATGAATGTAGGGCATGCTTGGTAATTTTTACTTTACTTATGTTGGACTTTATTTTAAGTGGTTCCAAATATGTAGAGTACAATTGCAGGGAAAGCTCAATAGAAACTACCACTAATGTTGGTGGACTTTCAATTAGTGCCGACTTCATTAAGTAGTGTAAACGGTGCATTACATTGTTTGTGCAAAGTATTGCGAGACAATAACTTGTGAAGAAAAAAAAGAGAATCTATCAAAGTTAGAAAAAGTACATGATAACATACAAATATTTGTCGGCATTAGCAGTCATGACAAATTGATGTTGATTTTTTAATGCAAAATAATTATAGCACGTAATGTGATATTATTATAATGACATCTGGAACTTTTTTTTTTTTTTTTTGCAAGTGATTTATATTTCATTATGCGAAGAATTGTAATGATATTTATTTTATACATAGTCTTATGATATTTTCAAGTTTTATGTACTTTTTTCATGTAAATAAAATTATAATACGTTTGGTAAATTTTTCATGAACGAATAACATAGGAATTTTGGATTTTTTTTTTAATTTTACTCCTTTTCAATAGAATATTCAATTTTTTATAATTTAGATTCCATTAAATCTAATGGTCAAGTACTTTAATGGGACAAATTTATGAGATAAGGATTGTTAAAGTGCATTTAAAAGATGAGGCATTAAAATAGGACAAAAACAAGATGTATGGACTAACAAAGAAATTTAGTTTTTTTTTAAGGGTTAATTACACTTAGACCCCTTTTGAAAGTGCAAATTACACTTTTCTCCAAAGAAATTTCAAAATTACACTTACACCCCTTCTGAAAATCCACTGTTTACACTCGATCCCCTTTTGTTGGGATTTTGACAAAAAATGCTGGCATTAGCAAATAAAATTACATAAATTTTTAATTTTACCCCTCATTTAACATCCCCATGTAATAATTTTGTGCTTATAGGGAAAAAAAATATAATAATGTTAATTCACTCTCTATATATACATTATATTTATCCCTTATAAGTACAAAAATATTCATAAAAATATTAAACAAGGGGCAAAATTAAAAATTAATATAATTTTTTTTGTTGACGTAAATATTTCCCGTCCAAACTCTAACGGATGGGGTCAGGTGTAAACAGAGAAGTCTTGGAAGGGGTGTAAGTGTAATTTTAAATTTTTTTTAAAAAAAAGTGTAATTTGACATTTTCAGATGGGTCTAAGTATAATTAACCATTTTTTAAAATATCAATGAATTTTAAAATTTCAATACTTTTTCTATTTTAAGATTCATGAGCAGTCTGTCTTACTGTTGGCAAGTATTGTCTCGATTACAGTATTAATATCTTCAATTTTTCAAAATTATTTTCACAAAAAGAAGTCTAAAAACAAATGATATCTTTCCGTATTTAAAATCCTTTTTTCACTACCAATAATTTGACAGGAAAAATAAATTAAAAAGAAAATGTGAAATTTTTGAGCTGATCCAAAGGGGAAACTGTGCGCCTCCTTCTGGCCATATAAGTAGCCATCAATCAGCACACACCCCGCGCATTCTAGCAAAAGTCACCGCTCACGTTAGCCGCGGGCGGAATCTCGAAGTGCCATAGCCTCCCCACAGCCTTCACCAGATGCTTCTTGCACAAGAACGCCTCCGCATACTTCTTCTCCACCCTCCGGTCCACGTCGTGCACGAACACGTGCGTCACACCTGATTTCTTCCTGTTCCTCGCCATCACCGCCGCAGAGTATATCGCCGCCATCCTCCCCGGCGCCTCCGCGAAGTACCCCCGCGGCGCGTCCACCATTATCATGTCCCACTCCGTGTCGTACACTTCGTCCGACAGCATGTTCAGTGCTAATCTGTACCATTATCGCAACAAATTCAATCTCTATTAAACATCATTTTCCCGATCTGTTTTTGGTGGTTTTTTGATTTACCTGCACTTATCGTTGCCGCGCAGGAATGACTTCTCCGACGAACAGTCCGGCTCCGTGCGGTAGTGCTTCAGCAACTCGTCGGCCTGAGAGAGCTGCGTGCGGTAGCTTACGGTGTCGACGCGGAGGGCGGGGGCGTCCTTCAGCACAGTCTGCACCCACTTCGGGTCCTCCTCGAGGAATAGCGTCCTGCCACGTGGATTAATCGCGGCCCACATCAACGAATCATGGCCCAGCCCAAACACGAGGAAGTTGCTCGGCCCGAGGGACCGCAGAACGTCGTACGACACGGTGATCTCGCCGATAGACTGCTGCGGCACAACGCGGGACGTCGCGTAGTGGAGAATGGCTTCCAGCTGTAGCGTTGTCGCCGTCGTCGCGTTCCCATCAAATGGAGTTCTCCCCCACGCGCCGCCGCCGCCGCAAAACAACTGCGTCGAGCCGTTGTTGGTGAGCAACGAAGCGATGAGCAACCCGCCGCCTATCAATCCGACGACCGCCAGGCCCAGAAACCAGGGGTTCTCAGGCTTCAATTTCAGGTAATGCTGCTTCTGGTTATGGGATTTCTGCATGGTTTCTGATAATTTTGTTGGGATAATGATGGTGGAAATGTGGATTTATAGAGGAGGAGGAGGAAGAAGGGTTGAAGATGGAGGAAGAGAGCGAGACCTCTAACACCTAATTTACATAAATAAAAATATTTTGGGAGAGTTTGACGAAGAAGAGTGGTCATGGACATGGTGTACTGATTTGTGGGTTGTGGTATGCACGTTTATGTTCTTCTTCTTCTCTTCATATTTTTCTAACTTGATGATTTTCATTTATTACTTTTAATATGAAAAATAAAATAAATTTTTTAAAAAAGTTAAAATTCATGCAATGTTTTGAAGCTTATAAGATGTTTGATTTTAATTTTGAAAATAGAATAATATAAGAATATTTATTAGGGATAATTACATCTACAACTATACTCTCGAATCTCTCGTCTGTTTACACAAATCATCTTGATCTTTTGAATAATTACACATACACTCACCAGAAATATGCACATCATTGACACAACTTATCCATTACACACACTAAACTTGTTTTTTGACTATCGAGGATGTATTCTTTAATAATGCAAAAGGCAAGAGTGTCTTGTGTAAACAGACATAAATCAGGAGTGTAACGTGATTATTCATATTTATTAGGGTAAATTACAGCCACCCCCTCTAAGGTTTGGCATAATTATAAATACCCTCTTATTGTTTGAAAAATTATAAATACCCCCCTGAGGTTGGTAATTTTTAACCAAAAGCCTAAAATTGATCATTTTACCATTAAATTTTTAGTTAGAATTGTAGAAAAACCAACCGAGTGAAATTGTATTATTTCTCATCTGTGTAAAAAACTTAAATAACCTCTCTCTGCGTATTGTAATCCAAAAATAATAAAAAAAATTTAAGAATAATTCAGTTTGTATAAGGGCATTTTGGTCCATGCACTCATAAAAATGGATGGAAATGAATTATTTGTTAGACGATTACAAACCTCAAATGAGATATTTGTAATTTTTCAAACAACGAAGGGATATTTATAATTATATCAAACTTCAGGAGAAGTAGCTGTAATTTACCCTCTTTATTACGTACAATAAAATTGTACAGAGTTCATAAGGTGTTAGTATTGATAATTTTACGGGTTAATTAATAGTTGATAAGTTCATCGAAATACCCTTTTACTATCAGAAATTAAAAGTGCTCAAATATATTGTGATATATTGATTTTAAGAAAATTATAAGTTTATCGAAATACCCTTTTCATTGTATTACCGCAATATTAGGTGGTATCGATAATTTCTCAATAACAAGAAAATATTTGTAATTGTATCAAACTTGATGAATTTGATGTAATTTACCCCATTACATGTATAGTGATAATAATATAATTTGTTGATCTTTAATTTTAATTTTGAATTAGATTGGGGCTAAAATTAGACATGAGGACTAAGTACTCGTTAATCAAATTAATTACGTAGAGGACCTTAATTAATTAATTAAACCATATGTAGTATAGAATAATGGTTTGCCTCGTGAACACGACAACAATATTAGACGAAAAGTGGGCACAATTTCAAAAGATATATGCAGATTACTTTGTCTCTCAATTTTCTAAGTATTATTTTTTAAATAATAACGATGGATTATATCATATTATATATATTAAAATATTTTAATTTTATTAAATAGATTAATAATTTAATAATAAAAATAGGAGATAATTACACTCCCCTCATCTGAGGTTTGGTGTAATTACACGTAAATTCCATGTGGTTTAAAAAATTACGCTAGTGCCCCTGGTTATAAAAGATGTCAACCCCCTAACAAAAGTAATCAATTTACCTTTCTACCCATAATATGTGACTAAAAAGAACTAAAAAAAGAATATGAAAATTTGAAAGACTGAAAAGACAAAATTGACGCCCTGCATATGTGGAATTAAACAAATGCTTTAGATTAAGAAGACAAAATTGCAGGAAATATTTTTTGTTATTATTAAAATATCACAAGAGATGTAAATGCTATATTTATGTATCATAGTGATATGTTTTGACGATTCAGTTATCAAAATATATGTCTTTTAATTATTTAGTTAAATTACATAATATAGTGTATATATATACACTACAAAAAAACAACACTATAGCAATTGATTTTTCAACGGATTTCATAAAAAATCCGTTCAAAGCAGATTTGTCACGGAATTTTGCAATGGAATATTTTTCGTTGCTATAAGTACCACTGCAATATAGCGATGGATTTTTTGTCCGTTGCAGAATATTGCCACGGTTTTTTATTTGTTGTAAAATTCTGTTGCAAACTTTGTTATTTAAAAAGTTGTCTTTTTATATTTTGCAACGATTTTGCGATGGTATATTCGTGGCAAAGTTGTTGGTAATTTGTTGCAAAATCGATTTTTATTTGCAACTACATTTGCAACGAAATATTTAATTACAATCCGTTGCAAAATTATTTTATTTGCAAAGACATTTGCAATGGAAGTCGTTGCAATATTGCAATAATATTTTTGCAACGACATTCCATTGCAAAATTTACAATGACATAATTTACTATAATTCGTTGCAAAATAATTTTCGTTTACAACGACAATACATTGCAAATTTTACCACGATAATTGCAACAACAATCTATTTCAAAATTATAATAAAATTATATTTAATTTAACTCTAACAATATAAATTCAAATATGACAATATATTTAAGCAAAAATACTTATAATAAAGATAATTCAATATTCCAATCCACAAAATAAAAGTATTCAATTTAGGTATGTATAAATATGTTCGAAATAAAAAAAAAATAGTGTATATATATGTTAAGAGCTAAATTTATTTTGATCGATTTAATTTATTTATTAATTAAAAATTATTTAATCGAGTAATACTTTAAATATATTAAATATATTACATTATTTACTCTTATGATTTAATTTAATTATAAGAACAAACTCACATGCATAAGTGTGTGAAATATATAAGAGTAGTTTGATCAAAAATATATTTATTTGATTTGCAATATATCAACCAAGGGCAAAAATGGATTTTCATTCAATTAGAGGATCTACGTATAATTTCACCAAACCTAAAGGAAGGAATTGTAATTATCCCTAAAAATAGTAAAGACTTTTGCCCATTAAAGACCTGATTGGAGACCATTAGTTTTCTCGTTTCTATGATATGGGAATTTACTCTTCTCTTGTGATCTCGTTTGGTTCAAAGAAAAATAAGATAGAAAAATGCAAACGAGAAAATTAATTTGTTTTATATATAAAATGTAAAAATATATACTTTTTAAATTTATTGATGCATAAATTTTAGATATTTCCCCCTTACTCCATATGAAAAATATAAAATTATATAAAATTTTCAGTAAAAATAAATAATGTAAATAAAAATTAGTGAGGACCTTTTTGAGTCTTAAGAATAAAATGTATTTTTTTATTTTTTCAGTCTTATACTATAAAATTTTCGTTCAATATTGAACAAGAATGTAACCGAACTCTAAGAATATTCTTTTATAGATACCGCTTTTCTTCACCATTTGTTCTTTCGAACTAAATATAAATTTTTTTTCTTATATATGCTATTCTTTTCCTATTTTTTGTTTTTTTTTTTCATTTTTCACCTTAACCAAACAAGCTCTTATTCTGTAAATTTTAATTATTTATTTCCCCTTAGTTTCACAATCCGATTAAAATGAAGCAAAAATGTATCCAAACAACAAAGCATAAAATTAGCTGAATAAATATGTAAACGTAATATAAATAAATAAATGGACCAAAGTTTAATGTGTGTTTAATAATCTTGTTCAATAATGGTGCTATTATTGGAAAAGTGAGTCCCCCCTGTCCAGCTCTATCTGGGCAGAATCTCTTCCCACTGGGGAAGGTGGGTCCCTAGGGAAAGAAAAGGGTAAAAAAGACAAAAAATAATAATTATAATAATACTTATCTACTCTTATGATAGTATTTATTTGTTTATTTTTTATGAACCTTTAATCTTTTATGTTGTTCTAATGAATTTTGGCGCACTTTATTCTCAATCTTTGAACATTGACTTGTTGTGATTATGAGAGCTAATTTAGTTGGTAAAATTAAGACTCTATATCTATAATGTTGTGGATTCGAATTCCTTTTGTGTAGTTATTAGCAAGTTTCATAATAATTGTTGGTTATAAATGTCTGATATTTATTATTGATATGTGAATTTTTAGCTATTTATTTATACTATTTATTAAGAGAAAACTCTCTATAGTAACCACCACAATGGACAAAGAACACGAATTTGCCCGAAATGCCCCTAATTATATTTATTTCTTATGGAAACAACCATCTTGTATAAGCAACATATGAAAATAGTATTATTATACAATTGAATTCAATATATTTAAAAAAATATGAATAAAGGTGTTTTTGTCATAAAAGAATATTGAGTGCTAATCATTCAGTTCTAACTACCAATCACGTGAATGGAATCAATTAATGAATGACAATTTCATTTTCTTGTGAATATAACTAATAGGAACGCTATTCAAAATTTTCATTCCTAAATTCATTATGTTCCTACATACTAACCATGCACATAGAGTATAATTTAGTGTGCAAAATGTGAACTTCTTAAAATAACCTCATATTCTTAATATTCAAAAGGGATAATTACACCGCATCACCTGAAGTTTGTCATAATTATACATAGATTTTTTGCAATTTGAAAAAATATATCTAGTATCCCTAATGTTTGTAACTATCTAACAAATAAATTGTCGGGTTAGACAAAATTCACTGGATCTGCTGATATTAGCAAAGAAAATTGAATAAAAATTCATATTTACCTGCAATTGACTTATTACTAGCTTATTGCATGTCAAACAAAACTTTTTTTAATCAAACTACCATTATAAGGGTGAATATGTACCTTTTCGCATGCAGATAGATTTGTTTGACCTACAATAATTTCAGTAATAAATCAATAAGGGGTAAATATGAATTTTCATTCAACTTTTTTGCTAATATCAACAAATTCAGCGAATTTTAACTAATGGAGAGATCTTTTTATTAAACGGAAGCAAATGTCAAAAATACTAAACGTAATTTCGCAAATCTTATGAGATTTATGTATAACTACACCAAATTTCATGAAAAAACAGCGTAATTACCCTTATTCAAAAAGAGAATAAAAATGTTGAAAAGGTAAATTTTCCTTTCGGAATAGTAACAGCATGGACCCACATCTCCAACTAATGTAATCTCTACTTTCCAGTTGCAATTGTATGTCCCAATCCCAAGCATTCAACCGTTTTTATCAATGGTTTTAGAAAAGAGTTTCATACATTTATCATGTTCATAACTCATGTATTCACCATGCTTTGCCCATATATCGAGTATGTCCTGTCTGCTAGTACTATTTATTAAGTAGGGATGATTATTTTTTTTTCTATGGGATTTGGTGTAATTATACGTAAATTTTCTATAGTTTGGAAAATTACATCTAATCTCCCTGAGCTTTGCTTCTATATAACAAATAGGTCCATCCGTTAGTCAAAATTCACCGAATTTATTAATATTAGCAAAAAAACTGAATGAAAATCAATATTTACCATCAATTAACTTATTATAGGTCAAACAAATTTTTTTATGGTCAAACTACCCTTATATATCTTCACACTTTAATGCATGTGAGGTGGTATATCTTCACAGTTATAAGGGCATTTTAGTCATAAACGATTTGTTTGGCCTGCAATCAATTAGTAATAAGTTAATCAAGGGTAAATATCACTTTTCATTATATTTTTTTTATTAATATCAACAAATTCGGTGAATTTTAACTAAGGAGGGACTTATTTGTTAAACGGACCCAAACCTCAAATGTACTAGATGTAATTTTTCAAATCACAGGGGTTTACATGTAATTACACCAAACCTCGGGGGAGGGGGTGTAATTATCCCTATTAAGTATAACTATTGTGGTATGTTACTTTTACGTGACTATAATAAATTATTTTTCATGTTTTAAAATATATTATAAATAAAAATAGAATATATTAATACATCGCATTTCAAAAAAAAAAAAAAAGAAAGAAAGAAAGAGAGAAAGAGAGAAAGAGAACAAAACTAATTTAGGGGTGTCATCGAACAAAAAAAAAATTGATATAGTGAAGTAACAAATTGCCGTTTCTAAGTGAAAAAGTGAACTTTTTCTTTTTATATTAGTATAGATGAGAAAATTAAAACAACTTTCTTTAGTTGGTAAAATTATATATTGACTAAAATACCCTCAAAACGTAGCTTATTTTACACAAAATTGACCATCCTTTAAAATTTTCTACAGATAATATTTTCTTCATGCACATTTAAAACTAATAAAAATTATTTAAGAAATTATCAGTTCTAATCAGTTCTTTATTTTATTTTTGTTCCCTTCATTAAATAACTACTATGAAAATTTGACTTAGGCTCTCTGATAATTAGTAATTATTAAAGATTAAAATTTAGGGTATATTACAGTTACCTCCTCTGAGTTTGACATAATTATAAGTATTCTTGTTATTTGAAAAATTACAAATACTCCTTGAGATTTATAATCGTCTAAACAAATAACCCATTTTCATCCATTTTTATGGGTGAACTGCTCAAAATGCCCTTATGCACTGAATTATTTGTTATATAATTCTTAAAAAAAAATTGGACTACAATGCGCAAGGAGGGGTTTTTTAAGTTTTTTACGCAAAGAAGCAATTTGCCTCGGTTGATTTTTCTACAATTTTAATAAAAAAATTTAAGGGCAAATGGGTCAATTTCAGGCATTCGATTAAAAAATATAAATTTGATGGGGGTATTTATAATTATGCCAAACCTCAGGGGAGGTGATTATAATTTATCCTAAAATTTATGATACAGTTGTAATTTGTTTACTTTTAAAAAATTATTGACGTCCCGCTCTCTTCTAGTTTGCTTTTTATTTGTCGTGCTGCTGGTAACCGATACGTATAAGAGAATATCATATATGTGGACCCATATCAAATGGGGCTGATAGTTTGGCAACTTTGTTTCGTATTTAAAATCGTACTTTGTTATTATTTTTGTTAACTAATAGCAACTTTACAAACAATATCGTAAAACTTTTAATTAAAATGCTAGAGGTACCCTATTCTTATGTGGACTACTAAAAGACCTCGTTCCAATTTAATTCTGTCCTAAAATTAACTTAATTAATTGTATATGTACATATGTCATTTTCGAATTAAATTAAAGAATATAAAAGTAAGGTCAATAATAAATCTTACGCTTTTTATTTTGATAAATTTGTCTATCAATCCATGCAGTCATCGATCATTCGTCAATTATGAGAATTTCTTTAATAATATTCACTTCACATTAAAAATAATGAAGGACAAAGTACATTAATTTGAACATCTTGACTTGCGTAATAATTGAATTTTTAGCCAATATGACTTGCTCGAATATTAAGATTGAAACCCGACACAAGGCATGTATATATATTAAATTTAGTGTCAACTGCATATAAGCCGCATGTGAAATATGAAATTTGCTAAAAATTTAGTTGTGATAGATAAATAGCAAAAAATAAAAAATTCATAAAAGTTAAGATGTTGCAGAAAAAACCCCTGCGTTATAAACTAACGGACAATGGGAGTCACTCGCCCAAAGTGAGAGTGAATTTATCTTCTCGACAAATTATTTTAGTAAAAGACCATTCTAGCCCTCAAATTTGAATTTGAGAAAATTAACTTAATTTAATCCTATTTCTTTTTTGTTCTTTTTATTTTTCTTTTCCTTTCTTCTTCTTCTTCTTCTTCAATCTCTGCTCTCATCCTCAACCTCTAGCACCAAAACTTGTGCGCTTGCCGTCACATCGCCCATCATGCACTGCTGCATTGCCCATCACCGCCTCCGCCCCTGTTCGCCTTACCTCTCAGATCCTGGAAAAGGGAGGGACGACTGTCGCGCTCACTCGCAGAGGGAGGGCGACATTGTCGCCCCATAATTTTCAGGGGCAGGCGTCATCGCACCCCAGCACTACAAGAATTGTTCAATAACAACAAAAAAATATTAGCGTCGAGCTAATTTGCATGTAAAATTTTTGTTGTTAATTTACTTTATTTAATATGAGGAATTTACTTGCTAATAAATTTAGCAACGAAATTTACTTGCTAACGAATTTAGCAATAAATTATTTAATATATACATATATATTAAATAGTGTTGATTAGCAACAGAAAGTTTACTTGCTAATTAACTCGACGCTGATTTTAGCATCAATTTTTTTCGTAACTATTAAACTATTTTCTTGTAGTGCAGAAAAGACGGCATCAATGACCAACGTCGCCCATTGTTTTTTTAATATGCAATATTTGTGATTAATTATATAATATACTGACTAATTTATATGTTATTTCACATATATATTTCTATTTGACATATATTAATATGTTTATTTGTATTAAAAATTTAAGAATATCAAAATTTATGTACATGTATTATTTATTTTAATGTACAGAGATTTATATAATTTCTGTATGATTTATTAATTTATATTAATATACTTTCTATTTTAATACATATTTATTGTTCATTTAATAACTTTAGATTGCACATGTAATAAATATTTAAAAAAATATTTGAAATTGATACCATTCATTAAAGCACCAGATCCAACTCTCGTGAAGAACTAATTAGCCCCATCGACTGTTATACGTTCATAAGAGATCGAACAGTTTCCGAAACAATGATAATACACACATATATATATATATAGCAAATAAAAGCAGAGCAGTCAATTGAATGTATAATTTAACTGTGTTAGTGATAGTTATCGAAAATGGCAAGTGAGCGATATTTCTAAAAATATAAGGGATAATTATTTTATATTTGTAACATAGGGGGATTATTTGCAGATTTTTAATAACTGAAGGGTTTTTTTCTGTAATTTATCCTTAAATTTAATAGAAGAACCGACTGAATTTGAATTTTTTTTGAATAGTGGACTGAAAATTGTAAACAAATAGTAAGACTGCCACGTTCATTAGTACTAAATGCATTAATAGTTCTTTTCGTACACATTAATTAGCTGAGTTATGATGTGAACTGGCTATATATTTTGTAGTTAGTATCCAGGGCAAATTACATTGAAAATCTTCTGGTTCGGTCAAATACGCAAATATTTAATGCCTTTTGTTAAAATTACAGATATACTGTCTTAAGGGGTATTTGTGTAAGTTTTTATCCTTAAATAGGGGGTGTAGTTGTACTTACAATTATAATCTCAATAAATATATTATAAAATAAATAATAAATTAAACCAAACAAAAATTTATAACTAGAAAAAAGAGTAATTAAAACCACAAAATTTAAATAATAATTGACTAACAAGCTTTCAAAATAATAAATTTGAATTAACAAGTCGAAAAAGACTTAAAATAAACTTTAAGAAAACAAATAAAGATATTAATGATTTTTAATGTACTAAAAATGTAGAAGTAAACCAGTAAAGATAAAAAGTTTAGAGTATCAAAAAATTTAAAAATCTACTAGTATAGTTAATTTTGAAAAATAAAATAAAAATGACATGTTATGCATTATTAAAAAATTGGTCCAATTTGGCCAACCCACTCGCTCGAACCAAGCGGTCTTGGGTTGGGCCCAACTGGTTTCAATCGAGTTTAAATTGAACTAACCCATTATTTCATTGAGCCAATCCGATTAATGTAAAAAATTAGGGAGAACCTTTTTGGGTGTTAAGAATATAATACACATGGAATGTTTTGTCTTTTTAGTCATATACTTTAATTTTTTTGCTCAATCTCGAATGAAAATGTAACGAGGCTCTAAAAATATTTTCTATAAATCCCGTTTTATTTTACCATTTACCCTTTTGAATTAAATATAAAAGTTTCTTTTTTTTACATAGGCTATTTTTTTTCTATTTTTGTTCACTTTCCACCCTAATCAAACAAGTTTTTACTTGGTACATTTTAATTATTTATTTCCCCATAATTTCACAATTCCATTTAAAATGAAATAAACATGTATCCAAACAACAAAGCATAAAATTAGTTGAATAAATATGTAAACATAAATAAAATAAATAAATAAATGGACCAAAGTTTAATGTGTATTTAATAATTTTGTTCAATAATGGTGCTATTATTGGAAAACTGAGTCCCCCATGTCCAGCTCTACTGGGCAGAATCTTTTTCCACTGGGGAAGGTGGGTCCCCGACTCCCTAGGGGAAAAAAAGGGTAAAAAAGACGAAAAATAATAATTATAAGAATAACTATCTACCCTTATGATAGTATTTTTTTTTACTTTATATGAAATTTTAATCTTTTATGTTGTTCTAATTAATTTGGTATATTGTGCACTTTATTCTTAATCTTTATCATTGTCGAACATTGACTTTTTGTGATTACAAGGAAGAATTACGATTTTGGTCCTCATATTTGATCATTTAATCAGTTTTGGTTTTTATACTATTGTTCTTGATAATTTTAGTTCCTTAACTTATTATTTTGTGTAAATTTTCATTCTTGTCGTTAGTTTGGGCGTTAAAATAAACGAAAATTGGAGTTTTGAGGGGGAAAAATGGACCTTTTCCGCCTGTTGCTTGTCTTCTTCATTATATACCTTCAAAAATTCATTTTCCACCATTTTGTTCAAATAGAAGTTTTAGGGGAGAGAGATTTAAAGGAAAAAATGACAAGATCACACCCATAAATTTCAAATTGAATTTGTAACTAGCAATTATCTTTCTTCTCATGTCGTCTTTTTCTTGTTTCACTTCCTCTTTTTTGACCTTGTCCATGTTGACTTCGTCTTTCAATTTATTTATTCTTCTTAATAATTCAGGGATTCTTGATTTTGAACGCTCACAGATTTCATCATTCCACCATTCAAAAAATCCACAGTTGCCTTTTTTCTAAAATAAAAAAAATAAAACAAACATCACCAAAAAATCAAAATTAATTCCAACATAATAAGTTGAGCTTTTTGAAAAACTTACATCATAATTTGGGCAAGCATAGTATCTTCTACCCGGATTACGAGGAGTCCATGATGTTAAAAGTGAAAGTTTAAATCCACAATTGCAAAATAATGGAAGCTGATTTTGTCAGGAATTTTGAGACTGAGAAAAAAAGTTGTTATAATTTGAACTCATTTTTCCTTCAAATGTTTCTCCTCCAAAGCTTCTACTTGAACAAAAATGGTGGAAAGGAATTATTGAAGGTATATAATGAAAAAGGCAAGCAGCAGGCGGGAAAGGGTCGTTTTTTTTCCTCTCAAAACTCCAACTTCCGTCTATTTAACTCCCAAACTAACGGCAAAGACGAAAATTATCAAAAAAAATGGTAAGTTTGAGGACTAAAATTGTCAAGGGCGATAGTATGAGGGCCAAATTTGAATAAGTGGTCAAGTATGAGGACCAAATTCATAATTCTCCCTGATTATGATAACCAGTTTAGTTGGCGAAATTAAGACTCCATAATTATAATAATATGGATTTGAATCTCATTATTATGTAGTTATTAATCAATTTCATAATAGTTGTCGGATAGTTACAAATATTTAGTATTTATTATTGGTATGTGAATTCTTACCTATCTATCTATCTATACTATTTATTGTTTTTTAAGTGAAAGCGATAAATATTATTAATTGAACTAAATTGAATACAATCCATCTTGTCGACGCATAAGTTAAATCTAAACAACGCCTTGCTATTACAGTAATCCTACTATACAGTAGACTATCCTCCCACGCATTAATGTGATTCGAATCCATGACCTCTAAAGTCATGGGACCTCAACCTTAACCACTAGGCCAAGAGATCATTGGTCTATCTATATTATTTATTAAAGGGGAAACTTCCTATAGTAATTACCATAATGGACATAATCACGGATTTGCCTGAAATGCCCCTAACTACATTTATTTCTTCCAAAAATAACCATATTTTATAAGCAATTTTTGAAAATAGTACTATTATATAATTGAATTGAATTCAATATATTTAATAAAATATGAATAAATACTTTTTATAAAAAAATATATGGGATTTTTTTATCATAAAAATTAGTTCATTCCATTGCTAATTATTCAATTCTAATTACCAATCACGTGAATGAAATCAACTATTCAATGACAACTTCATTACCTTCTAATTTCTTGTGTATGCCACTAATAGGAATGCTATTCAAATTTTTTATTCCTAAATTCATTCCATTCCTACGTACCAATCATGCCCTTAGAGTAATTAATTTAGCGTGAAAAATGTGAACTTCCTAAAATAACATCATATTCCTTAATATTCAAAAGGGATAATTACACCGCCTCGGTTGAAGTTTGTTGTAATTACATGTAGACCTCTCGTAGTTTGAAAAATTACATCTAATACCTCTAACGTTTATTTCTGTCTAACAAATAGATTCTCCCGTTAGTTAAAATTCAAATATGCTGATATTAGCAAAAAAATTGGATGAGAATTCATATTTACCATCGATTAACTTATTACTAATTATTGCAGGTCAAATAAAATTTTTCTAACTAAACTACCATTACAAGGGTGAAGACATACCTCTTCACATACATAAGTGTGTGAAGATAAGGATAATTTGATCAAAAAGATTTATTTGACCTGCAATAAGTCAGTAATAAGTCAATCTAGATAAATATGGATTTTCATTCAACTTTTTTGCTAATATAAACAAATTCAGTGAATTTTGATTAATGAAAAGATCCATTTGTTAAACGAGAACAAATGTCAAAAATACTAGACGTAATTTTATAAACCACATTAGGTTTACATATAACTACATTAAACATCAAGGGAGGACGATGTAATTATTCTTATTTAAAATGAGAATAAAAAGGTTAAAAAGGTAAATTCCTTTGGGAATACTAACAGTGTGTACTCACATCTCCAGCTAATGTAACCATGTAACCTCCACTTTCCGCTTGCAACTTTATGTCCCAATCCCAATCATTCAACCGTTTTCATCAATAGTTTTAGAAAATAATTTCATATTTACCATGTTCATAAGTCATGTATTCACCATGCTTTGCCCATACATTGAGTGTCTGCCGATGGCTAGTACTATTTATAAGTATTAATCGTTGTGATAGGTTATTTCTATGCTATTATAATAAATAATTTTTTTTCGTTTTTAAATATATTATAAAAAATAAAATACATAAATTAATACATTGTATTTAAAAAAACAGAAAGAAAATAAAACCGATTTAAGAGTATTATCAAAATAATAAAAAAATTAGTGTAGTGATGTTACAAACTGCCGTTAAAACAACTTTCTAAAACTGTATATTGACTAAAATAGTCTCAAACAAAACTTACTTTACACAAGAACGACCATCCTTCAATTTTTTCCACCAATAATATTTTATTCATGCACATTTAAAACTAATACAAATTGTTCAAGAAATTATGAGTTCTAATAAGTTCTAATGAGGCGACACTGTCGCCCCTAGAATTTTCAAGGGCCGACGTTGTCATCGCCACCCAAAAAAAAGACGGCGTCGACATCCGGCGTCATCGTATGTTTTCTAATCGCAATATTTGTGTATATTAATTAGGGTAAATTACATCTAATAAGGTTTGACATAATTACAAATACCCCTTATTGTTTGAAAAAATTATAAATACCCTTTATGGTTTGTAACCGTCTAACAAATAACTCATTTTCATCAACTTTTATGGGTGAACCGACCAAAATACCCTTATGTACTGAATTATTTTTATTTAATTTTTAAAAAAAATTTGGAGTACAATATGAAGGGAGATGTTTCTTAATCTTTTACACAGATGAGCAATAATGCAATTTGACTTGGCCAATTTTTCTACAATTTTAATAAAAAAATTTAAGAGCAAATGATCAATTTCAGGTCTTTGGTTAAAAATTACAAACATCAGGGGAGGGTATTTATAATTTTTCAAACAACGAGGGGGTATTTGAAATTATACCAAACCTCAGGAGAGTAGATGTAATTTACCCTATTAATTATATAATATAATGATTAATTTATATATTATTTCACATATATTTTTTATATGATATATATTAATATGTTTATTTGTATTCAAAAAATTTAAAAGTATCAAAATTTATGTAAATGTATTATTTAATTTTAATGTACAGATATATATATAATTTCTTATGATATATATTAATATGTTTATTTGTATTCAAAAAATTTAAAAGTATCAAAATTTATGTAAATGTATTATTTAATTTTAATGTACAGATATATATATAATTTCTTATGATATATTAATTTATAGAATATACGTTCTATTCAATACATCTTTATTATTTATTTAATAACAATATATTGCACATGTAATAAATATTAAAAAAATATTTAAAATCGAGACCGTTCATTAATTTAAAATCAGAAAATCCAACTGTTGTGAAGAATTGATTAGATCCACCAACAATTATATGTTCAAAAAATAAAAATAAAAAAAATACAACGGTTACCAAAATAATGATAATTTATAGCAAATAAGGGCAAAGTAATCAACTAAAAATATACAATTTCACAATGTTAAGTAATAGTTATGGAGAGGGTCAAGTGAGCAATATTTTTAAAAATGTAAAATTATATTTTTTCCCAAAAAAGTTTTGAAATTACACATACACCATTTTTGAAAATTCATCATTTATGCCTGACATTCTTTCATTGAGGTTTCGACGGGAAGCGCTACCATCAACAAAAACAATTATATAAAGTTCAATTTTGACTCTCATTTAACATGTTCATGTATATTTCTGTACTTATAAGGGGATAAATGCAATATATACATATGGAGTGAGGTTAACATAATTATATTTTTTTCCTTATAAGTACAATATTATACATGGAAATATTAAATGAGAGGCAAATCCCTCTGCCTTCCTTTTATTCTACTCTTAAAGAGTGCTATATGAAGCCACCTATACCTATATAGGGCTTCCTTCACCGATCGATTAGATGAGAGAGGTCATTCAGTGTAAGACCTGAGGTAGACGAACGGTTCACTGTCAGTGGTTCCATACGTCAATCCCATCCTGAAGGAGCTAATGAAAGCAGGAATTCAAATGAAAGTGGGCTCTTCCTCTTCGATTCAAGCAAGTCGACCATTGAATCTATTAAACTGGGCCGCTTCTTCCCCCTCCGCAGGAAGACTTCCTTCTTTCCCTTGCCTGGCTGGTTATCTCAAACCAGCATTCGAACCCACAAAGCCTAGCCGCACCGCCATTGTGCTATTAGCCCTACGCCTAGAAAGCCTCAGTTACAGACTGAACTTACCTATAGGAGGAGGTTTGATTCCATTGCCATTTACTGTTCCATGCGATCTTTACACCGACACCCCCATCTATCCAAACCTAGTAAAAGGAGAATCAGCTGAAAGAAGAGAGAGCCCCTTCCCGTTGTTGTCTCTAACTAAACCACCACCAGTACACTCTTCCACTACAGATGCTGAAAACCCGATTCCTTCCCAGGCTTTTCTCTTATCCCTGACTTGCTAGTACTCAACCTAGAGATGAAAGAAGTAAGAGCCCCCTCTTGTCGCAAAATAGTAAATTAGGTTCAGTTTTAGGCATACACTAATAGTAGGTTATTATTCAAAAGAAAGAGAGAGCGTAAAGAGGGTCTTATCATGAATATTGGCCTGCTTTCCTTTCTCCTGTTGCAGTAGACTACAGTCTTACCACTATAATATAAAATAGGTCCAAAAGCAGGAAGCACAGTCAGGAAGGTAAGTTAGAACTCTTTTCTGAATTCCTATCTAGAAAGTCAGGAATGGAATCAACAAAGTGAGGTAAAATCATTAGTTAGGCTAGTGGGAAGAAAAAATTACTCTGTTTCTGGATTGAGTAGAAAGGGGATATATGATCGTTTTCTTCTTCTGTGCATCTCTGTGATGGGTAAATCTCCATGAAAAAGGGACAACTTTCGTGTAGTTTGTGATTGAATGTAACTGTTAAGATTTTCTCTCGAATAAATCTTTCTCTTAATAGATCTCTTCTTGTTTCTCAATCTTTGGAGAATGCGGCGTTGTATTATTGTAAGTTCTCTGTTCCAAACATTTCCTGAAAGTAGACGACACGTTTTAAATCTTAATGCAGGCAAGGCATATCTCGTTGAATCAGTCTTTTTCGCCACATCGCGTATAACGGGAATCGAACCCCCTCTGCTGCTGTCGGGCGGATGGAGAATGCAATACTTCGACCCAGCAACTTGTTAGGAGTAGGGTTCCAAACCTTTCTTCAGCTGGTGCGCAGGAGCTTTTGTTTTCCCCTTACTAGTAAAGGGGGTTTTATGAGTAGAGATCTCCCGCCAGCCGTCTTCTCTTCCTATCACTTCACTTCGTTCGAGAAATCTGATCTCACCGGACCGGGCGAAGGGAAAGAAGGTATGGGTGGTCTAGGAACAACAACGGGAGAGGGCTCGTAGCCCCCCGCTCTCTCTTCCCCACGCCTATTTCTTTTTCTTTCCCCAGCCTCGGAGAGATACAGAACTCTTTTTTTTTTCAAAAAAAAAAATGAAATAGATAGAGCCATGATACATTCCGGAATATTGTAAAGGTAAATAGACTCTTTTCGTCCCTTTTCGATGTCTGCCTGAGGACCTCTGTCAATGTTTTGGAATGTGGATGCTCGCCTTTTGTAACAAGTAGGCCGTCCAGGGACTGCTCTCGGTTCTTGAGCATGTTGGGGGATTAGGCGGCAGTTGAAAGAGCTGCTCGAAAGCCTTGACGAACAAGCGAAAAAAGCCTACTTAAGGACTCACTCAGGATAATCATGGCTTTGGTGGCTCATTTTTACTTAGAACTTCACCAGATGGATGTGAAAACGGCTTTCCTCAATGGGGATCTACAGGAGGAAGTGTACATGGACCAACTTTTTGGCTTCTCGCTGGAGGGCAGCGAGCATTTAGTGTGCAGATTAAGGAAGTCGATATACGGACGAGTCTTCCCATCAGTGGTACCTAAAATTCCATTAGGTTAGAATGACCTTTGGGTTTAAGGAAAACGGTGTTGATCTGTGTATATACCTAAAGGTCAATGGGAGCAAGGTTCTCTTTCTAGTCCTAGCCCTTCCTTCTCATGGCGCCGTTAAGCGGTGGATGAAAGGTTCCAGGGGTGGAAAGTGAGTCAGTAAAGCGAGAAGTTCCTTTACGTCTTTCCATTGTGAGCTTACCGCCTTCTTTGGTTTGGAAGGCCGGTCATCTCGCAAGAAACCGTGGAAGTCTGCTTCGGTATTATGGTCACCTGAGGTCTTTGTTCCATTTTCTCCTGACTGTGACGATAAGGTCATGGATCAGTTGAAGATTGGAAGTACCCTTAGTAAGAATCTACTGGACCTGATTATGATTATGGGTCCAAGTACGTTTTCTACCATATTGCCCAAGTATTATGACGATGGTCGACTGGGTCAGGTGGTTGAAGGGGGCGGACTTACGACTGAACTCTTATTGGGAGGCCTTACCTTACGACTGCTACAGATAGCTCTCAACACTATCTGGCTATCTCTCAAGAGTGAAACTCAATCCCCTCACTACTTGCCTGTGAACCAGAGCTAATGATTGTAGATCCTCTACCGTAGTAGAATTTCCGGATTGGGGTCATGCGGAGCGCTTTGCCACCGATTTCGGTTTGAAGCTCAATGAGGACACGGTTTGTTGACAGAAAAGCTTTTTATCGGGTTAAAACCTCTTTGGCTTATTGCGCGTGGTGGTACAGGGCGAGAGTTTACTTCTCAATCCCATTCGTACCATGTTTACTTCTTTACTATTGATCATGTCTTCGGGGGCTAATGTCGCTGAATCGGTTAATATGACATAGATCGGAAAAATCGTTAAATGCTTCTTTGGGAAAGAACTTCTTGCCAACCGCTTCAACTTTCGACTAGGGCAGCAGCTCTCTCTTGCACAACTGTCCGGAACAGCCCAGATCTGATTCACGGGCAGAACCTATGAGTCGTAAGCCTTTTTCATGTGCACTAATTTAAAAACTGAAACTTGCTAACAGCAGGTTTTTTCGGAAAACTATGGAAGGGTATTTATTCTCTTGGTTAACGCTTTTTATGATTTATAGAATAATTTAGTGTCATGGCTACTACTCTGATTCCGATTCTTCTAGATAGAAGTTATTTGATATCAGTTATTCTCTCTCTCAGGTGCTATTGGTAGGTACTTTTGGCTTCAGCTGCGCTTCTTTGACGTATGTAAAGTATGATCCGTTTTTTGAAATTGTCAATATAATGGAATGATATGATTAGATCCGAGGGATCTTTCCGTTTTTTCGGAATTGTCTAGAATTTTTGGATTCGTCTTGCGCCATATGTACTGAGATTGTTCGGGAGACAAACGACCAATCCTGAAAGACACTCTTTCGTCTAAGGATGCCTAACCGCCGCACCGATCATTCGGGGGGAGGCGGGACACTGCGAGGTGGGTAGTTTATCTGGGGCGGATGCCTCCTAAAGAGTAACGGAGGTGTGCGAATCCTGGGGCTCCAGCCCGGTGAGTTTAAGCTGTCTAAATGGAAGCGATAAAAGACCGAAAAAAGCCACGTTTGGATGCGTCAATGGTGAATCTATCGTGAGGCACCTCGAAATGGCGTTAAACCTACGAATTTTCCCATCTGGGCTCTTTGGCTGACATATCAAAAGGGTAGGATTCCGTTCTCGAGGTCTAGTTCAAGCCTTCTTTCTCAGCAAGCGCTAAGCTCTTCTACAAGCTTATTTCAGGAATGGCATTACCTGAGACAGAACGAATTGATGGGAAATCCCCTTCTCCAACATTCACCAATGTTCGCCTATCGAAGGAGTTTTGAAATTGGATTGGGTTGATCTGGATTTGAAATACCTTGGCCTTTTCTCATAAAGATATCCCGAGCTAGTTTCCATTCTTTCTTTGAAATTTTGAAAGTAGTTTCTAGAGCCAGTAAGACAATTCCCTTTTCTTTTTCCATCAGTCCCTTTCTTCTCCTGAGAGTTTATCCCATCCTTCGAGTTATTCTTCTGTCCGATTCCGGCTGATTGGATCACTGAACTTGGTTCACTGAGGCTAAAAGAAGGAACCTGCTTTCTCGAGGAAAGGAAGTTCCCATGCCATTAGTCTAGCTCACCCCTATTATCCGCATCAAAGAGTAGATTCTATTCTCTAAGAGCAAGAGCTTATCCACGATATCCTTACCTGAATGTCAAACCGAGGTGAATTTCATGCGTAATCCTGTTCTTGCAATAGCCGGTCTTTCTGGTCTTGTTGGTGAATGCTTATCCGTTGTTAGCGCTTTCGACTTCTCTTCTCATCTCACAGATGTCGCCTTGAGAGTTCCATCCTCACCCGGGCTTAGCTCTTTATTTCAGATGTTTAAGGAAAAAGTGATGCCATTGAATCCTTTGTCAGAGTAGGAGCTGCAGCTGCAGTTGTTCACGAATCCGTTTCAGGAAGAAGAGAAGGTTTAAGAACTTAGTACATACTTGTGCTAA